>OZ023265.1:155062546-155662546 GCA_964006375.1 Tillus elongatus
TGCAATCGTGGATAACTTCTCATAGCTTAATTTTTCGGATAACTCCTCCCAAAGATATGCTTAAAGATTAATACAGTAAATAAAAATTATCTTAGATTTTGAATGTGGCCTAATTTATTTTTTTGTAAAATTAAAAACCTAATTATTGCTATTAATACTTCACGTAAATAAAGCACAGCCTGTAAGTTCTTTTTTAAAGTTAAAATTACGATTAATAAAATTACAGATGTTCCCTTCGTTTTATTAACCTTACTGAAATTCTCTACTTTTTCACCAAGCCATTTTCACGACAACAAGTTAAACAAACGTTATAAAAGCTAATAATGTACTTATTTTTCACTCGAATCTTTTCAGACTTTTCTCCCTGTTTAATAAAGCAAAGGGAACAATTTCCATTTATATACTCGAACATTCGACTTTCAAAAGCGAAAGGTAAATTTAAAAAGCTTCAAATTAATTAGCTCATTCATATTCTGCACCGTTCGAGCCCACAGTCACTCGTTCAGCGACCACTCTTTCCAATGGAATAAAGATCAAAAAATTAAACTCGATAAACAAAAAGCGAATTACCTTAAAACGTTACATCTCTTAAATATTTATGGTAGATGATAAAAAAGTTCAAGAAAACCCCGGGTTATGGTAATTGAACACGTTAATTAGGGCCCTTAATGTTCTCTTTTAATGAGTTCTGTTATTTGCTTACGAAAAAAGTCGGTTTGCATTTAGCTGACTTCTAGTTTCGCCGTCTTTGAGAGAATAAGACCAAAAAGCTCACAGACTTCTGCGGGAGTGTTTGCCTTTTTTATGCCCATTCATTTGCGAAAGTTTCCTTGGGGATAATTATTACAATTTGCTTGATTGGATATATAAATTATGCACACAGAAGGCTTGTGCTCATGAGTTTGTTCCTAAATGTTTTACAGAGGTTAAAAATATTTTTTTTAGTTTCTGCGCAAATATTTGATGAATATTCCATGTCTTAACCAAAGATTTTGAAATTCCTTACAGTAATTGCTCTCTAATAGAGCCTAGCTTTAACGCAACGTTTATCAAAGGGATTGTGCTTTTAAATTGTTTACAGGATGTCCCGACTAAAATAGGCACCCCCTAAAATGTCTGATTTCATCCAAGTGTGGGATCTCTAGTCCCCAGAGCCACCCCTTCAAAGAATTTAAATGTCAACGGGGTCAAGCGACACATCATTTTGAAGCCGCTTTTATTCTCTGTGCAATCATGTTTTTTTTTTCAATTTTGAGCGATTGGTTTGTGCGAAAATTGGTTTTGGTCTCATTGAAATTAGAAGATTGTTAAGCCCAGTACACTCTTGTTTAATATTTTTTTGGTAGAAGCGGACTAAGAAATGTCTTATCTGCACGAGTTTTTAATTTTTAAAGAAACAAAAAATTTTAAGTAAAGCTATTAAAATT
The DNA here is from genome assembly GCA_964006375.1 of Tillus elongatus. Classification (NCBI taxonomy): domain Eukaryota; kingdom Metazoa; phylum Arthropoda; class Insecta; order Coleoptera; family Cleridae; genus Tillus; species Tillus elongatus. The sequence goes on from OZ023265.1 coordinate 155,063,974, forward strand.
ATCATTTTTAAAGTTTCTACTTGGTTTCATGAATTATCGTCGTTTGGTGACTAAGTTAAAAAGAGAAACCGTCGTTTTTAATATAGCACCGAACAAAAAATTAAACTAGTAAAACTGTCTTATGGAGATAACAATTGTGCCAGTGTTGCTGCTAGACTTTTTCACCAAACTGATCTGGAACAGCAGGCTAGTTGTGAATGGGTCATTAAATTAATTGCAAAATTTAAGGAAACAGGCTCTGTTACAAACAAAAAACACAACCGTCAAGATCCTATGCAAAATTATGCTGTTGAAGTGACTTGTTTTTGGACATCTTTTAATGGATACCAGGCAATCTGTAAGAAAAATAGCTCAAGAAAGTGTTGTGTCAAAAAGTCGTGTTCATCGTATTATCAAGTTTCACCCATTGAAGATAACACTTGTCCAAGAATAATTAAACGAAGATGATCCGGGTCGACGTTCACCGTTTTGTGAAAATTTTACTGAGTGTTCGACGAATGACCCATGTCTACTTTACAGCATTTGTTTCCTTGATGAAAGTAGGTATATGTTGAAGGGTGAAGTGAACAGGCGTTCTTGGCGACCACATCATCGGACCACTGTTTAGTGTTAGAAGACCTTATTGACCCTTTAATCACCCAGTCATTGGAAGAAGACGTAAGTCTCCAAGAAAACCAACTTTTCTTTTAACAGGATACAACACCTCCCCATTATCATTTGCGAGTATGCAGTTTCTTAGTTGCTAATTTCGTGGACAATGGATAGATCGGAAAGGTGAGGTCAGATCAGGTCAGGCCATCGAATGGTCAGCTAGGTCGCGCGATCTAACCATTTTGGATTTCTTTCTGTGGGGCCAAAGTCTAAGGTTTATGAATCTCTTCAAACCCTTTGAGAACGAATCGTCGCAGAATGCCGAAGTCGATTGTACTATTGAATGAAAGATGGGGGTAAACATTTTGAGCAATGCATTCGTTAAATTGAAATATACTTTGGCAAAACAAGCCTTACTAAATGATTGCATCGCAATAGAATTCTTATGGCCAGCAAACGATATTTTAAATAAAATAAAGAAACAGCAATGGGAGAATTGGGTAAAACGATACCAAAATGGCAATAAAGGGCAATGTTACAAAGAACTACAGGTGACTCCTCCAAAAAAAAACCTTGGTTTCTAGACATAAATTTAGAAAAGAACTCTGTCAAAACAATTTGCAGGCTACGATTTAACCATGCCTTATTTCCCGCGTATTTATTTAAGATAAATATTAGAGAAAATCCTCTTTGTGAATGTGGCGAGTTAGGGGACGCCGAGCACTTATTGTTGGGTTGTGGAAAGAATGAAAGTGTTATTAATAAGTACTTAAATGTGTTATATAATATACAAGTGCTTGTGCCTCCCTTCAACTTGACGCATATTTTACAAACAAAAAATAAAACAGTATACCAACTTCTTGTGACAATGCTCAAAGAATTGAAGATTAAGGTGTAAGAATATTTGCACTGTTATTAATATAATGTAGATATAGTGTGAGTACATTGTAAATAGTAACATTAGATGGAAGCCTAAATGTCTTTCCACTATCCGAGGTTCTCTTGTTTGTGTAAAAGTGGCCATGATAAACCCCATGGTCCAATGTGTCCCTGTTTTCCCAAATAATGAATTGGAAAAAAAAACAATACAAAAAAAAAACAAACAAAAACAACAAACAAAAAAACAAAACAAAAACAAACAGAAAACAGAGAAAAGAAAAACAACAAATAACAAAAATTAAGGTAGAATAAGGTATAGAAGTATCTTAAAGAATGTAAGGTAAGAATTTGGCAAAAACAAAAACTAAACATAATGGAAACTGATTTCTGACTTGGAGTTCCAGGTAAAAAATAATGATAATAGTGATGATAAATATAAAAATATGGTAACTTGAGCGAATGGCAGTTTGCCGCAGCCAAACCCCTAGAATTAAAAAAAAAATTTGAAATGATTTTTCGTAACCATTTTTGTTTCCTTTCACAGTAATCTAGAAAGGGTTCTCAGTCGCTCCTAATCGCTCAAATAAAAAAAAATATTGCATAGAGAATGAAAGCACTATTAAAATGGTGTGTCACTCGACCCATTTTGCCATTTAATGTTTTCGCAGGGGTGGCTGTGTGTGCTAGAGGGGTGCAGAAAGAAGTTCGAAACCGAGAAAAAATTTGGTTCCCTTTCAAGTTAAAATTGACCTGACCTGAGCTGACCTGTTTTAGCATTTTTCCGATACTTTAGCATTTTTCCGACACTTGGACGAAATCGGACATTTTTAGTTGGAACATCCTGTGTATTTCTGCTTCTAGAATGCATTTTCAGCTTTACAGAATCAGAATGTTGTGGCCGATATGTAACACAATCCCTAATAAATATAATTAATACCAAAATACAAGGTGTACTAAGTCCTTAATAAATGATAGCTGTTTTGTTACGATGCAGCTTTTTCAGACGCAAAGGTTACCAAATTTTTTCAAAATCTACATTGCAGCGAAATAGATATAACACTAATGAAAATATAGCGTATTTTATATGTATTTTCTTCATTTACATGGTAAGCTTTTACAAACAGGAGAAATATTTAAGAGCAAGGTAATTAATCAACCCTAAACGCATTAAGCGAGACAAACTGTGAAAAAGTGGAAACTTTATTTGTGGTTACTTCTACTGATGGATAACCTTCCAATGACATCCCTTTCTGTGCGGGCATGGTAGTTCGGCTCTATATCTGCCTTCATTAATTACGCATATATGCTAATATTAAAAAGAAATCAAGGCTTTATAAGCGTTGTTTAAAGAAACTAACACATCGTGAAAGTTTGCTTACCTAATAACCTTTTACTTATGAAGAAATCAGTTTCAAGGCCGTCAAAGAAAATTCAGCAATAGTCTTTTATTATGTACTTCTTTCATTAGCATGTCAGCGATTATATTTAACCCTTTGTTCTCTTTCTGAGAGAACAATGCACTAAATTGTATGGTTGATTAAAGGCGGACACTAATTTATTTATAAATTAGACACTAATGGTTATCTTAATTAAAGTATTTTCTCGCCCGCGCTTGTCTATACAGCTTAAAGAATTTCCCGTCATGAATTAAACGGAAAGGTTTACTAATATAACAGAACTCAACTAATCATTGCCAATTTTTTGCCATCTGATGTTCTAATTCTGTTAGTGTCCACCATATACTTTTTCAAATCATATACATATTTGGCTAGATATGCTAAGAGGTTAGGCTGAAGCAGGAAAATTGTTAGTTGTAGCGAATTTTCATATAGAAAATTTCGCCATGAGAGGTAACGACTTTTAAAGTTTCGAATTTTGTGTTTCAAATGGGCGCTAATTATAGCCTTAAGAGCCCATATCCGAGGTCACTTTAGGCCTTATATGTATGCTGCTATGCCACCTTGTAACGAGTTTGATATAAAATACTAATTAAACAAGATTAATAAATAACAAAATCAACAAAAATAGAGCATGAAACTCAAAACAAATAGGGCGTGAGTTTTAGCCGCTAATATTTGTATGTGTTTTGACCAGAGAATTAAACCGGTAAATTACCGATAAATACCGTTAAAATTTACCGTAATTTACCGGGAATTATTACTAGAAATAAATTACCGCGTTCGCGTAATTTACAAGATAAATGACCGATTTTTGTGGTAAAAAGTTGCGTTATTTGCCGTTATTACGAGGTTTTCTTGTTATTTGCCATATTTATCTAAAGCGGTGTTCGTCGGCGAGTTTAGTGTCAGCGATATGCGATCGGTTTGTGGAATTACTGCCCGCCGCCGGAGATTATTAGGCCATTTTCGGGGGTTCACATGGTTAAAAACGCGATATTTGCATTGTTAGTAAAGACGTTTCGGCAGTCGTGACAGTCGATATTTGGATAATAGAAGTTAATGGTTACGTACAATAATATTTAAGAGAAAACAATTAGTTTTATTTTTTATTCGCAAACAATTACAAAAAAACTCGGGACGCAGCAAGTGCGTTATGGTAGTGAATTTTTATTAAATGCTTCAAATTTAAATAACTCAATTTTCTATAAAGTTAGAGAGTTTAATTTTAATACGTAGTAAGGTCTTTCCTAAGGCAAGGTATCCACAAAATTTCATTAAAATATTTTTGTAATTTTCGGAGAAAAAAAAAATTTCGAAAGAAAATTTAAATAACTCAATTTTCTCTAAACTTAGAAAGTTGAATTGAACCCCGTCCGATTTTTATGTATAACAAACTCATCCAAGCCATTAATAAAAGAAAGGCACTTGCCAAGTTTCATCGAAATCGGTTAATTATTTTTTGAGTTATCAGACGGATACACATATATATATATATATATATATATATATATATATATATATATATATATATATATATATATAAATTAAACTTATTTACAAATGAACTTTAATAAGATATTATGCTGTGACAATACCTCTCTCAAGCAGTGGCGATTTCTCCTAGTGAGCTAGGATATAAAATATAATCAAAATGTGCACAGTTATATATGTTTTATTTCTTTTTCCCTTAGTCTTAATACACTACATATTTTATGACAATCGATTTAATTTACTTATTTGATTTCATAAATAGTCGGTTAATAGTGACTTGGAATGAAGTAGATACCACATCTTCTAACATATTTAGAGAATATGAGTAGATCAATAGCAACTGGGAATGAATTCGGTCAGTCCTCCACCCACGTGTTTAAATAGTGAGGAAAATACCATTGATTTTAACACTGCAGTGAGCTATAAAAATTTGATTAACTCAGTTTTCTATAATCTTAAAAAGTTTAATTTTGGTAGGTAGTAAGGTATTTCCTAGGACAAGATATCCACAAAGTTTCATTAAAATAACTTTGTAATTTTCGGAGAAAAAATTTTTTTCGAAAGGAAATTTAAAATTTGAATAACTCAATTTTCTCTAAACTTAGACAGTTGAATTTTGGTACGCAGTACAATCTCTCCTGAGGCAACATATCTACTAAATTTCATTAAAACAGCTTTGTTCCTTTCGGAAAAAAATTTTTTTTTCGAAAGAAAACTCAAAAATTTCCCGGAAAACCCCGTCCGATTTTTCTGACTACCGAACTCATCCAAGTCATTAATAAAAGAAAGGCACTTGCCAAGTTTCATCGAAATCGGTTAATTATTTTTTGAGTTAGCGGTTGGATATATATATATATATATATATATATATATATATATATATATATATATATATATATATATATATATATATATATATATATATATATATATATAAACATATAAAAATTGAAACTGATCCCGGATATGGGTTCTAGGGGTCCTAGTTCGCACTCATTTGAAAGAATTTTTGCAAAGTCTCACCATCGATACCTTCTATTAGTGAATTTTTTAAAATAAAAATTCACTGAAATACCAAATGAAACAGTGCTACTTTCGACAGTAATCGACACCGATACTTACACAACTCAATTTCATTTCCAAGTCAATATTATGTATTGATTGAAAAACAATTTAAAAAATATTTTTTAATGCATGCTGCTTTGGAAAACCAGTAGATTTTATTACAAAAAATGCACGCTGGGTGTGTTTCTGTCTTTTTCAAATTTAAATCTTCAAAAGACACAGACAAATGATGAGGGCACAATCTGCCGGACATATTCTTAGACATAGTAGTTTTTTGACAACCATATTTGAAGTATACGTATTTGCTAAAAATAAAGAGGAGGAGCAGCAAGCAAAGTCCTGGGAAATATGTCGTAATTGATGAGATGCGATAACTCAACGTAATAAAAAGGGCTACTTAACATAGCAAGTCATAATTGCACCAAATCGACATCGCCGTTAGAATGTGATGATTAAGAGTATCATTAACATCGTATAATCTACGAAATATCATTCTAACGTACTTCGTAAAGCGCATACATGTAAGCTTATATTCGATTATATTTGCTGAGTCGCTTAATACATTTTACCTTTAAATTTCAACTTACCCGTCTTTCACATGAGAAGTTAATATGCATTTGGGCTCCAGACTTCAGAGTCTTACGTGTAAATGAGTCTAGATAAAATAATTCGTCTAACATTATGTAATGCAATCTTCTCTGTACAGTCTAGTGTGCGTTATTCACTCATATGATCAAATTTGACGTGCATAATCAGGAAGCTGCAGTGACATCCGGTATCTAATCCTTGCATTCATCACATTCCACCTGTATTAGATGCATTTCCGGTTGTGAAATGTTTGAGTGTTAGAATGTAGGAGAGCCGTAAGGTGTTTTGCATTTGCTTGATGGATTTGTTATGATATGAATAGTAGATGCCCTGGTACTTTGATAAAACAGGCCTGATTTTCCTTTGAATCTAGTAAATATAAACAAAAAGGATTTGACATACTGGTGCGCTTACATTAGCCTTTTCAAAATGTTATACATTCTTGGCAACTTTAGATAGTATTTGGCTCTTTCAAATAGTTCTTCACATTGGCATGCACAGAAGCTTTATTTTAGTCCGTTTGACAGTCTTTTTAATGCTGTCTTGCATTTTTACTTATACTCTTGAGTTACAAATTATGTATTACGTAAGGACATCACTTACGTTTCTAGTCTTATCATGTGAAAAAATGTTAGCAACACTAAACCTGGTAAGTACACTTCGAGGACCCAGTTCAAAGACCTGATATCGTCAGGTTAGGTCAATCATTATCTGATAACGTTAACCTTGCTAGTGAAACGATCGTCAAGTCTTTAAAAATTGTTGTGATGAAATCTTCAAGTCTATTTATTAGTGCTCATCGCAGTTTCCAACCTTCAACATTATTAGTTTTTAAAAGCTGTACTACTGTTGCGACGTTTCTTATTCGTTTAGGTTTGCCTTTATTTTTAAAACTGACCAATCGTGTTTTTTGTTTTGGTTTGACAGACAAGTCAGGAATTTACCGTGCTCTGTCATGTTTTTATTAAGTTTTAATTTATATGTCTGATAAGTTTTGCATCAATCAGTTTCTACTGCTTAGCATGAAGTTACAATGTTCTTAAAACAGTGACAAATAAAAAAATTATACGATGAGTATTTTTTACATTTATGGAGCTTTTTGTTGCATACACTATATTGGAAAATAATTATAGTTAAATTAAACCAATCCACAAATCGCACTTTTGAAAAAAATGATGGCCAGTGTGTGGAATAAGATCGAAATTAAAGTTTGAGGATATAATAAAATATAGTGAAACTTTCAGAAATCCAAACCACCTGCAAAGACCGGAATCTTTTTAAGAAAGAGGTTGACTAAAACATTTAAGTGAGACACTTGATCAAAATTATACGCCTGACTGACGTTTACGAAACTAGTCAATAGGCTTCCAATTTATATATTATCTATTGATATTTTAGTGCTCCTTTCATTAAGAAACTTCACTAATAGAGACGTATAGATGGTAAGACTTTCGGCAAATTAAGGCCTGTGGAACCCATATCCAGGGTCATATTATTTAAAATGTTTATATATTATTATTAGTATATTTATTAGGACATAATTTTACAATGTGTTTCACAAATATATATATATATATATATATATATATATATATATATATATATATATATATATATATATATATATATATATATATATATATATATGAGCGAAACACGTGAGAAAAACACTTAGCCGAAGTTTGAAAGGATGCTTTTTTCACATTTTGCAGCAAATCCTCCTTTAAACCCTGTCTACCCCGCAGAACACCCATATTTGCCACAGGTCCCGTAACTTTCTGGTGGGTACCTCACAAGAAATTTTTCTTGTGCGTTATACTTTGATCGTAGTTGTATGCATGCTCAACCCCTCATGTTTTTGGGTGAGGGGGCGGAAACCCTCTTCGTCCTGGGGTTTCTTCTTCCCCTTCTGCATGCATACAATTACCCTCAATGCATGAACCACAGAGATTTTTCTTATGTTTACCTTTCTAGTGTGTTTTTGTGGAGTATATTTCCTTTTTATCAATTGTTTTGTTTGAGTTTTATATCCAAATTACTGTATAAATATTTATGTTAGGGATCATGTTTTTGCTTACCCTCTACCTTATTTTCTACCGTTCTAATTAAATAAAGTAATTTTTTATAACTTTTAACGCCAGGCTAAATCATTAATATATTATTCTTATGAAAGTTGAAGTCGTCCTGAAGGGCCCCTGGACGCAAAAGTGTGTCCCTGTCTATCCCGTATACATAATTTGGAGGAAAAAAAATTTAAAAAAATTTAAAAAAAAATAAAAAATATATATAAAAAGAATAGAAAAAGAAAGAAAAATTAAAAAAATAAGGAAAAAAGTAAGAAAAGAAAAAAAAAACAAGATTCATTAACAAAAAAAAAAAAGGAACAAATATTAATGAAAAGAAAAAAAAAGAAAAAAAGAAAGAAGGGGGAAAAAACAAAATTTATTATATATATAAATAAGTTTAGATATTGTATATTTGTATATAGGTAACATAATTCTGTCTTCTAGATTATTAAGGTATTTGTATATATTTGTGTATATAAAATAGCAAAAGTCTGTGGCTGATGGAATTACTGTTCCAAGGTCATAAATACCTCCACCACCACCACCACTTATGAAATTTCACTTCCATAATGTACTTTCTGCGTCGCGACTTTTTTTTATTTCTAAATTTGACATTCATGTGATTTTAAGCCTACTTTTGTTAAATACACTGAATTATAAGCTGCTTAGGATTTACCAATAGCGACAAAAAATTTCAGCAATCAGGTCCATTTTTCTGTTAAAATGTTTTGAATTTCTGCCTGTAATTTAGGTAGTAGTTTTCATTAGTTATAATAATGTTAATTAGTTCACTTAACTAGTAGTAATTAATATATATTAACCAGATTAGATTATTGACATTCTGTAACATATTAGATCAATAATTAATATAACTGGATGCTATACCATCTAGGGAATTTAGATTATAACCTGACAAAATGAAATGTATTTTAACTAGCATTATTAATAATGATGACCAAGTTGAATAATTAATCAACCCAATATAATTAACATAATCACCTTAGGTCTGGTCAGAAAGCCATCGACACAGACAAAAACGCGTATGGGCTACGATAGAAAAAATAAATTTTCTTCGCTCACTTAACTAATTAAATGTTTATAGCATAAATGTAAAAGTCTGACACCAAACATTTTTTATAACTTTTTTTTCTTGTAACGTAGGAACATAAATTTTGGCATCTGGTTTCCCTTTAATATCGTAAACTTACGTACCAAATTTAGCTACCATAGTTTTTCTATTTTTTGATTAAAAAAAATTCCGAGAGACAATCCAAAATTTTCCCGGAAAACGTAGTTCGATTTTTCTGGCTAACGAAATTACCCAAGTCATTAAGAAAAGGAAGGTACGTGCCAAATTTTATCTTAATCTGACCATTATTTTTTGAGTCATGGTGTGATACACACAAACACAAATATATATATATATATATATATATATATATATATATATATATATATATATATATATATATATATATATATAAATTGAAACTGATCCCGGATATGGGTTCTAGGCGTCCTAGTTCGCGCTTATTTTAAGAATTTTTTTAATATTCAAAACTCGGGATCTCCCCATTAGTGATTTTTTTCTAAGCAAATTCACTGATAACGAAACAGCTGATAAAGCTTTCTTTATTATATTATAATTATCTATTATATACTAATAGTGGATGCTTCTTAATTTACTTACATAAAAATCGACAGTAAGCTTTACAACTTTTTGCCTGTTTAACTAATTGTCATAAAAAATCGCTTCATAAAATTCTATTTAACATTTAACGGCCACACTGTGGAGTATTTGGCCAATCTAGCTGGCCAAACTTATTTAAGCTTTTAAATGAGATTATATTGGGCAGGTAATTCTTTTTGGGGATTACTAATGCTTAATGTCAAATTCTAATCTACTTTATTTTTCATGACAATAGTATCAAGGAAGGGTAATTGGTCGTTGTTCCCCTATTCGTAAGTAAACTTGATTGTCTCAAGTTTATTGATCAACTTTACTTACGAAATGGAGAACAACAACCAATTACCCTTTCTTGATACGCTTGTCATGAAAAATATAGATATGTTAGAAGTTGGCATTTACGGGAAAGAAACTTCTGCTAATCTCTTCATACCATTATATTCAAATCATCCTTACGGTCACAAAATCTCGTGTTTGAGCTTTCTTGTTCGGAGGTTTCTCAGTTGTCCTTTAAGCGATAGAATTCAGAGGTGAACAAAATTATAGATATTGCGTTTTGTAACGGTTTCTCTCCAGACCTTGTGTACTGGTTAGTTACTAAGCATAGGTACCTATTTTCAACTGTTTCTTAGATATCTTGATTTTTTTTGAAAATTTTGACACTGATCTTTTCAACACTGCGCCTTTCACCCATTTTCGACTGGTGATAAGTGCTTCTAGTATATGTGGAAGCACAGGAATGCTACTTTCGAAATCCACATTCACAATTGATTTTTCGCATACAGGCTGTCCAAAATTTGATGACAAGTTACATCATTTTCAAAGTTGAACAAGTTTGTACTTTTAAATGTGAGATCATGTATATTATTGGACAGTCGGATGCAGACTATGATTCTGCATCGAGTCGCTATTGTTAAGTCATATTTTCTATTTTAATGCGATATATGTAGGTATATAGATAAAGCTACTTCTAGATCTGGCTTGACAAGTGGTTGTTTTCTCTGCAGTCGGTTTCACTTTTTACGGCATCGCCAGGCCAGTCCTGTTGTACAGGAGACCAAGCCCTTCTTATGGCAGACTAGACGTCTTTATTTCTTAGCGAATTCCTATTAACAAAAAATTTGTTAAATATGTTGGTGATACCTTGCAAAATGTTTTTCAAATTTGTGCGAATTTGGGCACGCAGAACCCGAAACCAAATGTCCGTTTGCATTTTTATGTATATATATATATATATATATATATATATATATATATATATATATATATATATATATATATATATATATATATATTTGTGTGTGTGTGTCCAACCAATGAATCAAAAAGTTATTAACCGATTTGACGAAACTCGGCAAGAATCTTTCTTCTATTAATAGCTTGGATGAGTTCGTTAGCCTGGCCTTATTGAACCAGTTTTTCTGAAAAAAAAATTGTATAAAAAAATAAGAAAGTTATTTTGATGAAGTTTGGTTGTTATGTTGCCTCGTAAATACCTTAATACCTACCAAAATTCAACTTTCTAGGTGTGTAGAAAATTGAGTTATACAAATTTGAAGCGTTTAATGAAAATTGCTACCATAACGCACTTCCTGCGTCCCGACATTTTTATTTGTTTTTTAGCTAGATTAAAGGTGTCTTTAAAAGATAAAGCTTGTAGCCGCTAATTGAAACTTCTGAGTGCCGTTTGCAGAAATTCAATTATCGGCAAGACATCCTTAAACTCCAAGGATATCTTCCTCCAGCGAATTTCGCTTTGCTAGATAGGTAGCTATACATTAAGGACTATTTTCTAATCAAACTAACTTTGCTGCTGAAATAACCACCAGATAATATTCTGATTTTAAAAAGGTGAATTGTATGTCTTCATGACGTATTGGGCGAGTTCACCAAGCACCAGTAGCTGCCAGCAGCTCCGTTGTTATGGCAAAAAATGTCGACAAATGTCAACATTTTGTCAACATTTTTGAACATAACAATGTAGATGCTGGCGCCTGGTGAACTCGCCTATTGACTATTACCTCTTGCAACTGTTTCCACTTCTTTAGTAATTTGTAAAAGAGCTCCCACCAAAAGCATGGCCTCCTCTAATTGAATTATTTTTAAAACCATTATTAACGATAATAGTCTGTATTGTATAGCTCCTTGTTCTGGACTTAATGTAGATGCAGCTTTAAGCCCTTTTTATAGGAAAATGTAATTAATAAAGAAATTATGATACTGCAAGGTAATTTTAAGGTCGATATATCATCGTTTGCCTCTTCTCTTCTGTTATAACGAACATTAGAGAGCGAGTTCATTCCACTTGACTGGGATCGCACAAAAAGCGTTGGAGGATTATTAGCCCTCGAGTTTCAATTTATTGTAGAGATAATTAGCCAATAACCTAACAGTAAGTTTTATAATTAATGAGCAGGGTACGCTAAACAATGTAATGTGATGGGGGCCCGGCTATTAATTTTCTGCGACTTGAACCTCCAAGATTACTTGTGTTAGTTATGATCAGTGTTGGAAAGGAAATTGTTGTATTTTAATGGATTTTACAAGTCAGATCTTGAGACAGTTTTGAGAAAATACTGTCGTGTTTTTAGGATATTCTCAAGGTGGTTTGTATTTTCATATTTTATATAAACACACTGAATAAAGGATAAGGCCCTATAAAAATGCCATCGCTATCGCTATGTAAGTAAATTTACTTCTGTATCATATTTGTCGAGGTCATGTCGTCTTCATCACCGCAGGTATGTTGTGGAAAATGTTCCCTGGAAAAGTAGACTCTTATAGTGGCTTTCATTCTTGCAGTTCCTGTTTTATACTTTTAGGATGTCGGAATTTTCAGCATCTTTTATGCCAGACTCGAGACGTTATATATGTAGTCACTGAAAATCCGTCACCTCTACAGCTTATCTGACTTGGATGAATGGTTATGAAGTAACTTTTTTAGACGTCTGTCATGTGTCGCTGTTTAGCTCTAGTGCTGTAAAGTCTTTATGTCTGCAAAAAATGTTGTTTAACTTTTAAGATTTCTTATGTGTAATAATAAACATCTAATATACATATTTTTTTTTACAGGTAAGCAGTTCTTACACGCCAGTCAACAGAAAGCAATTAAAGTAAGATCTTTTTCGTATTATTATTCAGTATTTCCATTTGGAAAGAAACCGAATAAAATATCTTTTAACGACTCGGACGCATATTTGTGAAGATTACGGCACTTACAGGGTGAGCTACCGATTGAATAAAGTACCTAAGTTTTACGTTTATAGTTAAACATAAATAAAATGTTTAACTATTAAACATCCTATAAAAATTTATTTATTTGAATAATAAAACAAATTAATACATATTACTTCCACATCGTCAATACGTGTGGAAGTATGGCATCGCCGTCAAAAATTTCAATTTTTTTCCGCTTAAGCGTCGTAGAAAGCATCAAAACATATAGAAAACATGATGCGGCAACGAAAATTTTGTGTCTGTCGGTCTGTATGCCTGTCTGTAGCCACAATAACTTCAGAGCGAATTGAGCTTTCGTCTTCAAATTTGGTATACAGTTAGCACGCGGCAAACGAACGGTTCGGATTGTTTTTGGGTAAAATCGCCTCTAGGTGATAGAGGAAGAATGGGGGGATTTGGTGAAAATTGACATTTTATCATTACAACTCGAGTAATATAGCGTTTTAGGGTTTGTTTATTAGAACACCTTCAATTTCATCAAACATCTGGTATTCTGTGCTGAAATTAAATAAGGGGTTGAATGTGTGGGGGTGGAATATCGTTGAGAAAAATTTCGATTTTTGTTTTCCTAAAAAAGGTCGAGAAAGTCTTAAAACATAGAAAACCTGATTCTAGAACGACAATTTCTTTATCTCTTGGTCGGTCGACAATAACTTTCGTACGAATTGGGATATCATCTTCAAATTTGCTATCCAAGTATCGAGTTAACACACGGCAAAGGAACGCTTCGATTTATTTTTGGGTGAGATCGCTTCAGGGGGTAGGGGATAGATGAGGGGTGATTTGGTGAAAACTGGTATTTTTTTGTTAAAACTCGAGTAAGTATAACGTTTCAAAAGTTTATGCGTACAGGAATACGAATGTTTTCTTTCTAGTCAAGTCATGGACTCGCAAATTCATTTTATGAGAATATTCTTCTGAGCAGAGTAGATTATCAGAGCTATGTGTAAGTTATAATTCAATTTGCACCACTATTTAAACTAGAAACAGGGGAGTTTTTATGATTTAAATATAGTTCTTCGTAAATGATCACCATTGCATTCTTCTAAGCGATTAGGAAGTTTTTGCGTATCATTTTGAAGAACGTGACGTGAGATATTATTGATTATATTTCTAATGTTTAATTTCAAATCTATTATTTTCTTGGTTTATTCACAAACACTTTATGCTTTAAATAGCCCCAAGGAAAATATCCCCGAACTGAAAGATCTGGGAATCTTGCTGGCCATGTAATCGTACCATTTGAGTCTGAAATAAATTTGTTTGGAAAAGATTCTCTTAAAATAAATGTCCACGCTTATTCTCGCCTTATGAGCTGTTGCCCCATCTTGCTGAAACCAGTCCAGCTGTCCTATTTATTCTTTAATTTAAAGTAAAAAGAATGTCTGCAGCACTTGGACATAGCGCGCAGCGGTACCTGTTACCTACCGTCTGGTCATTGTCTTCAACAACAAAAAATAAAAATAAAATCCAATTAGTTTGTACCACAAATGGCACACCATCCAGTTACTTTAGGGAAGAGTAAATATCGCTGATGAATTTCCCAAAGTTTTTCTTACAACACCGTTGACATAAAAATGTGCCTCTTCACGCATGAAAAGGTTATTTTCGATACCTTAGTGATTTTTATGAATCAGACGACAGAATGAGTTATTGAGATCTTATTATCTTATGGATGAAAATTCATGCGTAATAACATTCTTCTCATGCCTCAATCACTGAAACCAAGGGCGGAAACGTGTTTAACAGCGGATTTTTGCGGACTAGCAATAACTGCATTTCTTACATTTTCTTCGCTACGTTTATTGGAGTCAGTTCTTGGTATTTCACCTGTCTCTTTGTCTCCAATAGATCTCAGTTGTCTCCACATATTTCGCCAAGCCAAAATAGTCTTACGCTAGGGACAGCGACGGACATATCAAAATATCGTCGAAAACACCTTTGAACAGCGGATTACTTAATTAAATTGAATCAATTTCTCACGATGTTTCACTACTGTCAAGATAGTGTCCAATAACGTTTCCAAAGCACACTTTTCTATCTAAAATTAATTTCATTCAGAATAACTGAATCGTTTTTACGTTATTTGTGTTTATATATATATATATATATATATATATATATATATATATATATATATATATATATATATATATATATATATATATATATATATATATATATATATATATATATATATTACATATATCAATCCCGCAATAAGAATTTTTTTTAGAAGTACACGTAGAATTCCAAAATCAAATAATACACTGGGTGTTCGATAGAAAGCATATCAACTCTCTAGTGGCCTGCTTTTTTGATACAGTTAGTACAGTCCAAAATAATTTTAAAATGGAAACACTTAGTAACCATATAATATAATAAAACTTACTTTATTCAATCGTTTACCGCGTCCAGACTTTTATTTTTTAATATTTTAAGAAATTCTACATTTTTGAACAATCATTTTTTACAGGCAATTGGATAATAAATTTCACAAAAATAAATTAGTTTATATGTACGTTTCTTATACGCAAAACAAGCTTCTATTAATATGTTTTGTCAACTTGTATTACTCCGCGAACCGATGAGATGTAGTTTCTAAACGAATACTTATACCAAATTTATAAGTACAAGTTATTCTTGTTAGTATAACAGAAAAGAAATTTCACCTCAAAAACTTCCTTTCCATTTAACTTCACTAACAAAAGAAAAGAGCGTTAATAAAACTGGTACAAAACCGACACAAGTTAAAAAGACCGTCGCAAGATGATACAAAATGAGTGATTAGAAAAACACAACTTTATAACATTCTGAAAGGCCAAATAAAAAGAAGTGTCGTACTGATTGTCCTGTAGAAGACCGTGAAGTGTATTATAATAACTGGATTATGTAGAAGGCGCCTCGGGCCTCGTGGAGTTTGTTTGAGCTTGGCGCAGTCCGGGACACCTTTCCTTTTGTGTTTTTCTTTTTGAGGTAATTTTAAATTTATGAAGTTTTTCTCGGCTGATGTGTTTCTACAGGATTTAAGTTTATACGGGAAATGTGATTTTCTAAGTTCGACATGTTTATCATTCTACTAGAGCTGACTTGACAAAAGACTTTCTCCAACACTTTCAATTCAGCGATTTCGTTTCACGTCTTTGTCTTGTTTCACAATGCACAAAGACTTTACTCTGAGGTATTAGGCATGTCTCAGTCTCACATGAATATCTTTTATATTTTATGGGGATCACGGGAGATTTGCAATCCAAACTTCTTTAGTTATTTTTTTCTTAATACTCCGAAGAGAATAACAGATCAAAGATTTATAGGCTTAATTAAGTTTTTGTGTTTCTGAACAGAAATTATATGTTCTTATTCATTTTAGTACAGTTTGCTTGCTCTAGACAATTCCTTAAATATATCCTCCCGTCTTTGAGAAGAGATTTTGCCAACGTTTTAACGTAGGAATCAAGATGCTGGGCTTTATATTATAATAGTAGTTATAATAATATTAATATCGCGCTTTAGGGCATAGTTTTTTCTTCTTTTTAACGTCGGTCTATTTCCGCGACTATGGTCCATCACTGACGCCAGGGAGCAGTTTAAAATCAATGTCCCGGAAATTTTACCGAACCCTTGCCTTTCTGTAAGGAGGGCAGGGATATCCAGCATCGCATTGTACACCGGACCGGGGGATTAACGCCCCCTCCGAACGTGCAGACATTCAACTAGATTGATGTTAATTTTACGGTATGTACTAAAAAACCAAAATTACCCTGCTGGGAGTCTAACCCAGTGCCCTTCGGTTCAGAGGCACAGGTTATCACCATTGGATCACCGAGGCTGCTAGGACAGAGTTATAAGAACACGCTCTTTAGAAAAATGCTGCCTGAATTCCGAGGTCAAGGACAAATAAATATGAAGCTGTAAGTGAATCAATATACACCATTGTAGGATGACGATGCCTCGCAAATAACGAGCACCCAGTGCATTAATAATCAATTGGCTAAGATCATTCAATAATTGGTTCTCCAGAATGATCTCCTGCAAACAAAGTCACCGTTGTATACATATCAGCCTGTCGCAGTTGTTGGATTGTCATATTAATCAAAATTTCATTGTTTTTTCAATCACCCTGTATTATATTGACCTGGACACTAGCTACCTGAAATTCTTTCTGAATATTGTGTGAAGGGTGTATACCTGCTTTAGGTACCTGCGCACCACCACTTACCAGGATAAAAGGTATGCTGGTGAAGAATTTATGACATTATTGATATTATTATTCTTGCGATCATAACGATCTGTTCAGTTTAAGTTTAGTACACCCTCTGTAATAGTGCAGCATTTCTGTAAATTTATATGTAGAATAGATAAGTTACGTTTATTCTTGACGTGTTCGTTATTTAAATCACAACAGTTCATCGAGTAATTACATATCACAAGGTCTTTCGAGAGTAATAACAAATCACAACAGCAGTCCTAAAGGCAAGTCGACAGGCGCCTGAGATATACCAATCAAGACAGATCGAGCAGTTGACTACTGTAACAAATATCATTGACAACAAAAAGATGCCTGAACATATCGTCTGTGCCTGTGTCTGTTTCATTGAATCACCAAAATTGGAGTAGAGAAAGTGACAAAAGCCTGGAAGGTCGCATATATATATATATGTTCCATGGTGACTTGTGCGTAGAAAATAATGTCAAAGATTTGCAAAATATCAGATTATCCAAGAACGACAAGAAGAGTTATACTGCAGAGCTGTTACATCGTTCGCAGGTTTCTGAACAGCGTCTGAGTCGAAGGAAGTCAACTATTTTCTTACCAGGTGTTACAGGCTATAATAGAAAACTGTCTAAGCTTAAATTTCTCACCAGTTCAGGCTGAGCGAGCATTATTTCAAAGAACAAATATAATAATGTTTGTTTACCGTTCGGAAACAAAAGCAAATGGTTTTTAAATTTTGAAACAGCGAAGGTACATTGCTAAAAGACTAATATAATGTGATTAGGAGAAGTATAAAATGAAAAATTATTTCCAAAACGCATTGAAACGAGAGAGGCAAACTTCTTTAGAGGTATTCTGAGTTAGAATAACTGGGTCTATTTTTATTAAAAAGCAAACTGTAGTGGAGCTGCAGCTATGGAAATTCTTGATAATGTTGCTTTTGAAAATTCACTACTATAACGCACTTGCTGCGTCCCGATTTTTCTTAATTATTGCTTATGTGTTAGTGAATGCACTGATAGTATATCAATAATTATTTGGAGTCTATACGTCAAGGTATTATATATGGTTCTGTCGTACTAAATAAATGATGCTAAAAATACTGCTCGCAAATTTGATTTTGGTTAAACAAGTAGAGTACTTGTCATTCCTAGAAACTTTTAAAACGTTGGTATCATTCAGCTCGTCTGTTTCTTGTTATTTTTCCTTTTAGCAGAAGATTGTATAAAAAAGCAGACGATTCCTCGCAAACTTTCATTAAACGAAACAATGGTTTTGTGGAAATCACATAAAATAATCCAGGGGCAGCAAGTTTCTACGTGCTGTTTCACATAACTCGATTGATTTATCAAACACAAAACTTGCTTATTGGTTCCGGATGATTGTATTCGGACTTTATCTGTGAAGTTTTTCGCGTCATGTGGGGAGATCTGGACACAAGAAACTCCTAGTGTCACCATAGGGACGTCCAGTCATAACACAGTCCTCTCTTTTTGGGGAAATAAAAGGCGATATGAAAGAAGTGGCCGAAGTTGAGATGAGTTCTCCCGTACTCCCGACACATGGCAGAACATATTAGGTGTACAAGCACGTTTAAAACTTTTTCGCCGGGGCATTATACGGTCTCGTCAAAGTGGAGATTGAGCTATCGGAAAGTTTCAGAGGCATACATATATATCGCCAGGGCTTTCGATGTACATTAGCGGGAATTTGCTAGATTGCCTGGATTATGAAGGCGTAAAACTTTCCGCCTAAGTTGGGAGAGTAGGTCGATAAATATGGTAATGAACGATCTTTGGTCCAGTAACAAGTAAATCCCCCTGTTACAGATCTTATTTATTTTAATAGGTGTGCTACAGCGAAGGATTTGCGGGAGTTTTTGGTAGTTTACAAATTGCTTCTGCGGAACATGTAACGCATGACTTTCGTTTGCTTTTATTCGTGGTACATTTTAGTCGATAATATTACGAGGGCGAGCCAATAAGTCCGTGACTTTTTGAATTTCGCGTCTCTCCACAGGAAGGGCAACACTGCCCCTGTCAACAAGCATATGTCAGTTGACTCCTGTCAAATTTTGAACAAGCTACAACTTTTAGTTTGTGTTAGATAGCCATTGAAAGCAGACAACCTCTTGAGTTACAATGAAAATGGAAAAAAGTGAATTTCGTGTGTTCATCAAACATAACTTTTTGCGAAAAAACATCACTCAAATCAAGGCTAACCTTGATAAATACTATGGTGACTCTGCACCATCAATTGCCATGGTAAAAAAAGTGGTTTACTGAATTTCGTTGCGGCCGTACAAGCACAAATGACGCCCAACGTTCTGGACGCCCAGTTGAGGTCGCTACACCCGAAACAATTGAAAAAATTCACGATATGGTGTTGGCCGATCGGAGATTGAAAGTGCGGCAGGTTGTGGAAGCCATAGGCATATCACATGGCTCAGTGGTTTCGATTTTGCGTGATCACTTGGGTATGAGAAAGCTATCCGCAAGATGGGTGCCGTTACATAATCAGAATACCACTAAACAATTTCTAAGAATAGAGTGTTTCGTCCAAAATTTCATGAGATTAAAGCATTATTAGGGAACACAGAGATTTGTGTGTTATCACTTCACAATAAATGTTCGAAATTTGCACCGTTCACTTCGAGGCATATTTGCGATAACAAATAATTATCAGTCAGTTTATAAGGTTGCATAGGAGATTGAAATTTTAAACGTCATCTTCCGACATAAGTAAAATTTGCGACGACTTTTGAACATAACATTTATTTACGAGTAGCAGAAGATGTTGTGTGGTTGCAAAGAGATTTCCACATAAACACATATCAGCTCGTTACATGATCAGAATGCTACTAAGAAATTTCTAAGAATGAAGTGTTTCGTCCAACATTTGATTATTATTTACGGGGAGTGTAATCGAATTGTGAGCAGAACATGTGAAATTTTATTGCTTTCTCTATATAAGAAATATAGCGTTATGCTTATTTTAGACATCATACGTTACTTGAAAAAGAAAAGACTGATTTATTTTTTGTAAAAGCTTGACGCTAATAATGAGCTATCTAAATGAGGTTTGGCAACCTGGAAAAAATATTTAGATTTTGCAAAGTTACCAGTAAAAGTAAAGCTTAGTTTTTTACTAATTTGCCATCACCACTTATATCTTAATATACTGCGATTGAAGAAGATTTTTGGTCGACATAATCATTAGAAACCTACCTTAGTTTTTGCTCGAAAATTAAGTCTTTATAATTTCTACACAATCTCATTACGCTTTCCGTAAAACTATTAAGCAAATATGCCACCAGTGACTGATAAAGCATGTTTTGTTTTCTCTTGTTCTGTTTTTGTAACAATGATCCGGCTTTGTCGTAACGAATTTAATCACACAACAAATTATGGGTTGAATAAGTTGTTTAGGGGATTCCATTGATTCCGGATAAGGTTATTTACTGCGATGATAGCGGCTGCTATAGAAGAGTAGGACGACAACGACACAACTCCTTTGTTGTGAGAAACAACGCACAATACAATTACACTAAGTTAAAAGGCGAGGAGCGATCCCGCGATAACACTTGTAATCCGGCTTAGCATTCAACGAGATCAGCGATCTGAAGGGATATCGATACACACAAGGCTTGTCTTCAGCCCATTAAATAGAAAGTATCTCATTAAATAATTAAATTATTCTCATTTACGATTAGGATTAACCAGAAAGTCGTTCGAGATGGACGATTTATAAAATCACTAGGTATGTTTTTTCTGTAAACTGTGTAGCCTAAAAATTATCAATCTGTTTATTGGGTATTAGTCAGGGGAAAACTGAGTTTAGGTTGTAACCTGTGATGAGCACTAACAAGTACGCTTAGAATACATTCTGTTAGACTACACGAGCTGTGAAGGCGAAGACCACATTAAGAGAGTGAAAGAAATGGCGTTAAAGAATGGATGAACTTAGGTTTTGATTATCGCTCATGAAATAGAAATCTATGGAGCGTATGTGGTGATATTTTTGTGTGAATAAGAGGGATAAATAAATTGTCATCCCCTTGGATTCTAACAATCTATATCCCCAAACCAAACTTGCCCGGTAAAAAAATTTGCAACGAAAACTTGACTGCTCTAAAAAGCCTTTTTTCCAAAAACTGTAACTGTCGATAAAACGAAATCCTCCACTAAGATCCCCGAAAAGATGCAATGGTTGCACAAAAAACTTCCACGACAAAAAAGCAAAGACGCAAGAATCCCCAGGGAAGCTGATGGTGAACATTTTTTGGGATAAAGTTGGCCTTTTTTGGATTAAATACATGCAAGAAGAGTTACTGTAGATGTCTACAAGACACAAATTAAAGGTTTAAAAGTTTCTATGTCATTATCTCATTCATACATTTGAATAATTTTTCGGAAGTTCAGGAGTCATAACCTCTCTATTACCAAAATTTCGGATATTTTTTGTTATCTGTAATGTGTTGGTTAATAAACTTTTCCAAAAAAATTGACAAAAAAACGTGCTAAATTTGTGATGTTGTGTATGACTAGCTCAAGACACCCTATTGGTAATGTATAAAAATTTTTCTCGTATCTTGCATAATAACAATTATATTGAGCTATACCGTAGAAATGCGTCACACTGTATATATGTAAACAGAAGGTAAACATGGATATGGATTCTAGGGGACCTAGTTTGCGATAATTTGAAGAAATCTTTTTAGAATTCAAAAGCCGCGGTCTCCTCATTTATGAATTTTTTCTACGAAAATTAGCTAACAATTATAGACCGTTAAACCATAAACTCAACTAAAACTACTTCGAAAGCATCAGAGAAAGTGTCTATTTGAAATGAATTTTCTGGATATATTTTATTAAAATGAAGGGTAATGATGGTTGAAGCTGAATCTTAAGGGTTTGCAAAACACTCTTTACATAATCCGTATTTCTTTCAGGTCCTTTGCATAAATGTTGCAAATTTTGACGTTTCAAATCGCGACTTTTTACGTTTTAAGGAAAAACCCTTTTTTTTTCTTTAAATGCCTCTAACTTTTTTGTCTTTAAACTTACAGACCTAAATTTTGGTAAATTGTTCACCCTTTTAGTGAATTTTCTTAGAAAAAATTCACTAATGAGGAGATCTCGACTTGAATTTTGAAAAAATTTCTTCAAATGAGCGCGATCTAGGACCCCTAGAACCCATATCCGGGGTCAGTTTCAATTTTCATATGTTTATATATATATATATATATATATATATATATATATATATATATATATATATATATATATATATATATATATATATATATATATATATATATATATATTATATATATTATATATATATATATATATATATATATATATATATATATATATATGTATCACACCGATAACTCAAAAAGTAATGAGCCGATTTTAATAAAATTTGGCATGTACCTTTCTTTTGTAAATGGCTTTGACAAGTTTGTTAGTCAAGAAAATCGAACAAGGTTTTCCGGGAAAATTTTGAGTTTTCATTCGAAAAAATTTTTTATCTCAAAGAATAATAGGCCGATTTTGATAAAATTTGGCATGTACCTTTCTTTTGTAAATGACTTTGACAAGTTCGTTAATCAAAAAAATCGGACGAGGTTTTCCGGGAAAATTTTGAGTTTTAATTTGAAAAAAATTTTTATCTTAAAAAATAAGAAATCTATGATAACCAAATTTGGTAGGTAGGTTTACGATATAAAAAGTAAACTATACACCAAAATTTAGATTTCTATGTTACAAGAAAAAAAAGTTACAATAAAATATTTTGTGCCAGATCATTTCTATGAAAATTCACTATCATAACGCACTTGCTGCGTCCAGGCTTTTATATATATATATATATATATATATATATATATATATATATATATATATATATATATATATATATATATATATATATATATATATGAAATTGAAACTGAGCCTGGATATGGGTTCTAGGGGGCCCAGTTCGCGCTCATTTGATGAATTTTCTTTCTAAATTCAAAAGTCGGGATCTCCTCGTTAGTGACTAAAACAAGCACTTGTGAAGCCACGGGAAAAGTCTGTATTAAATATGCAGCGATTTCACTAAGTTAGGGCAGGAACAAATAACCAGATATGCTATTCAAATTAAATTGAGTCTCAAGACTTTCATCTCCTCTTTATCAAATTATTTTTTATACAAAAACTCGCTAAAACATTATCAGAATAACAACAATCTGATTAGATAACGGTAAAGTGAAATGAGACTAAAAAAAATTAATAAAAAGTAAAGTCACTAACTAGGATTAGAACTCGTCACGTAGGAGTCGATTATATGATGTACAGTGACCTAGGCCACTGAGCTACGCTCGGCATGTATTTACTAGCATGTATATCCCATAATACATTTTAATTGTTCAACGTTTAACAGTTTACAAAAAACCATTTTGATTTACAATGGATTTTTTGCTCACATTTTAACGAAATCAAGGAAAATAACGACTTAGACACATATCTAGGAGCTTGTTAGTCATTTCTTGTAGTATTTTTCACTCACATTTGTACTCAATCAATTTTGAAGTTTTAACTTTCTTGAATCAGATTTAATTAATTAAAAATAAATTTTCCTATCACTTTTTTGTTTTTTAAGAGAGAGATCTGAATTTTGGTACGAATGATACTCTTTATGACAGAAATCAGCGTACCAAATTTGGTTGTCCTTATTTTGTTATTTTTGGAGATATATTTTTTTTCGAAAGAAAACATAAAATTTTCCGGGAAAACCTGGGCTGACTTTCTTGACTATCGAAACTGTCCAAGCTACTTGTTATAGGAAGGTATCTGCCAAATTTGATCAAAATCGGACCATTATTTTTTGAGTTATCGGTGTGATATATATATATATATATATATATATATATATATATATATATATATATATATATATATATATATATATATATATATATATATATATATATATATATATATATATATATATATATATATAATTCAAAATTCAAAAGTCTGGATCTCCTCATTAGTGATTTTTTTTAAAAGAAAATTCACTAAAAACTACATAAACTAACTTAATGCGCTAGGCACACATTATCTCCATCCTTTGTCTCGGATGTCTTGTTTCTGCTCTTTTATTCAGGAATGGTTTTATTGTAGTTAAGGCAACACACTTTTTCCTCAAGCACGGTTTAATAAAACGCATCAGGGGCCTGTGGAACGTTCCGTACTGGGATCAACTTTCAAGTTGTTAAACTGAATGGATTCCCGTCTGTGTTTCCCGGAGAACAGGTATCCATTTTCCCTTACAGCCGTTAGGAATAAGATAAATCTAAACCAGCCCCCAGACTTTCGGCACCCAGTAGACTCGTTGTCGCTGTAACGATTATGTTTATTATCCTACAGAATACGCAATTAACGACAAGATTGTCATTAAGGCAACAAATGCTAAAACACAAGATACAAGACATTACCTGATTCTCCGGCTCAAGTTGGTAGTATCCAATGACGCTGAGCTGGACGGGAAAATGACGCGGCTTGAGTTTGATTAAAACATCAGAGAGGCTTTAACAATAACGACTTCTTGACGGAAATAAAATGGCAAGAAGCCCGTGGGTGTAACTTCTAGATGTAACTTTTAAGCCCTCTGAGTACCGCAATAGCATTTGCAAAAATATTGTCGGAAGTAAGATTGAAAATAGAAAAATTGCAGTATCGGGTCATTAATAATTGCCTGCATTGAAGGTGACTGGGAGATAAACAGATATACGAATACATACTTGGCGACCAATTGTTTTTCGAATACAACCGTAATAATTGGATTGCATACTTAAAAAGCCTGGACGCAGCAAGTGCGTTATGGTAGTGAATTTTCATAGAAATCACCTGGCACAAAATAACTTTTTTTTCTTGTAAGATAGAAATCTAAATTTCTCTGTATACTTTACTTTTTATATCGTAAACCTACCTACCAAATTTGGTTATCATAGCTAACGAACTTGTCCAAGCCACTTACAAAGAGAAGGTACATACCAAATTTTATCAAAATCGGCCCATTATTTTTTGAGTTATCGGTGTGATACATACATACATACATACACACACACATATATATATATATATATATATATATATATATATATATATATATATATATATATATATATATATATATATATATATATATATATATATATATATATATATATATATATTGTAATTTGTTAAAATAAATTCTGTTATTTATTATTGCTATGGAAAGTTTGTAATTTTAAAATATCACACTTTAACGTTGAAAGCTATCATTCACCAAATGTTTTACATAAACAGCCGGAATTGATAAGAAAGTTAATTAAGAAGCATAAAACTATATATATATATATATATATATATATATATATATATATATATATATATATATATATATATATATATTCCAACCAAGATGCAAAATTCCATAACTAGTTTGTTTTTATAATTATGAAAAAGCTTCCCCACCAAAAGTGGTAGAGGGTACCGGCGCACAATTTAAAATTATCTTGAATTATACAGGGTGTTTCGTGATTCAGGTGCGAATTAAACCAAGGTTTTTTTAACTGGGACACCTGTATATTACTTACAATTCAGATTGCAGTTTTTTAATGACTTTTTATATCGAATTCTTCTTAAACAATAGGAAAATTTTCCAAATGATCCTTCAAACCCAACAATGACCAGATAAATATGACAATCCTAGATTTTAAATCACCTTCAATAAATATGTGAAAATATCCCGATAAATACTTGCTTTAGGCATAGGGAACCCCTAACAAAAATTGAAGGATTACATTATAGTATCTCATTAGTGATATAAAATATACGCGTTCTCTTTAAATTAAGGAAGAAAATGAAACATCCGAGTTTTGAGTCACCGCGGGTTAATAAATAAATTACGATAAGTAACGATACTAGATAATATTCTGAAACTCAACTGGCGATCACAGAATTTTTTTCTATATGGTATTGTTCTACAGAACGTTGTACAATTAACACAGAAAAATCCATATCTTTTGAAATACCCTACATAATGTATTTAAACCCTATATGAAAAGAATTTATAAAATGTAGCCTTTCTGAATTTTAAGTAATATATAGGTGTTCCATTTTTAAAAAACCCAGGTTTGTTTTGCACCTGAATTACGAAACACCCCTGTATGATTCAAAATAATTTATCTTCTGCACCGTTACTCCCTCTACCACTTTTGTTTGAAACATTTTTTAATATTTATAAAAACAAAGGAGTTACCGAACTTTGCATCTTGTTTGGTACAGCCTATATATATATATATATATATATATATATATATATATATATATATATATATATATATATATATATATATATATATATAATTGATTTTTCTCAAAAACGGATTGAGATATCCAAATAAAACCAGAATACGTAATTAATTGAAAATTGCTCTTTCATGTTTGAAAAGTGAAAAGGTATTAACTGTAAATCTCGGTGAAATGGGTGAAAAATGGCGCCCTCTATGACCAAGTGATATTTGAAACACGTATCTTATTCGTCGCCTAAAAAAAAATAATGACAGAAAACTAATTATGATTTTAACTTTCAACACCCTGTATTTCCGAAACTATCAACTTTTGGAAAAGACGTATTTGCCCCAATGGTCACAATTTTACGTGTAGTATCTCCAGCTTTCAGATTTCCCATTGTTGATGAATCATCTTATATATATATATATATATATATATATATATATATATATATATATATATATATATATATATATATATATATATATATATATGCATGTGTGTGTGTGAGAGAGAGAGAGACTAAGCTTATACAAGTGTTTCGTAAGTACGTAAAAAAATCTTAGAGACATAATATACAGATAATTTTGAGAAAAATTTTCAGTGTAATATGTCCTAAGTTGCGTAATTTACGAGGTGTTGAAAATAAATAAAAATTTCGTCTTTTTCTGTTAACTCCTATGCAACTGCAGCTATTTTCCCCAAACTTGGTACATAGGATACCTGTAATAAGTAGTTTTAAAATCCAGTATCATCAAGCTGTTTATACAACCAGTGGCGTAGATATGGGTAATGCCCTCAACATTGTGAACCAAAAAATAATAGTATGTACTTGTTAAAGAACGTTAAATTTTCAGGTGGAGAATGTAATGCTAAACAAAAATCTACTCTTGACATGTTTTCAACATTTCATGGCATATTTGATTTTTAAAATTTAAATCACTCTACTTGCAAACTATGCAAACCTATTTAATTACATTGAGTTGGCTGTGTCCTCTTGTTTATTATCCAAATCACTGATGTTTATTTATGTCAAATTTAATAATTCACAAAGAGACTTGATTTTTCTTTAACGGGTACATATTATTGTTTTTTGTTTAAAGTCTTGAGGTGATTACCCATATCTATGCAACTGGTTGCCTGAACAGCTGGTATCTTGTATACCAAGTTTGCTGAAATTAACTTCAGCTGCAAAGGAGTTATGACGAAAAGCCTCTATTTTTTAATGTAAACACCCTGTAGCTCGTCAATTACCCTACTTGGGACACATGTTTATATGTACATTTTTTCTCAAAAGTATATAAATATTATGCCTCTGAAAGTTTTTACCGTACTTATGAAACACCCTGTGTATTACAGAAATGTTTCTCATACTCGTATGTATTTATTACATTCTAAACTAATTAAATTGAGTTTATTTTGTAGCACATTGTAATTATGAAAACAATCAATGTAATTATATTTACATGCAATAATGAGGAATGCAAACATCAAATATTGATGAAGTATGATCATAAACCGAGTTAATTAATTTGGTTGACATTAGCCGGACTTAAATTTCATATAGGTAAACAAGTAATGTATTAAATCAATTTCTGATATTCAAAATTTAGTTAATATCTCTCATATTTGTGTTAAGTACCTAATTCATCTGTTGGTAATATACAGATACTTGCGTTATCAATTATTAATTATAGTTGCTAGAAGTACCTAGAGAGAATGTTTCGATATAGTTTGTCAGCTAGTCTCCGAAAATATTTTGTCACGATGCCAGAGCAAAGAAGAAATTGCCGGCATTCATTAAGCAAATGATATAGACCTATAAAGAGCATAATTTAAACCTGTAGATGAAAATTTGAAAGAAATAAACAGAGGGATAAACAAATAAAGCAACCTTATCAGATGAGTACAAATTTGGAGCCATTTTAAAGAGGTTAAGGAAATATGAAAGAAAATTAACTCAAGTCCTCAATCTGCATTCCTCTTAGAGCAGTGGATGTGATGGGTTGGGTCGTTGTAATTTGGTGCGGGGCCATAATTTTCCTACGCCCCAAATTCCCCTGTAAATCGTCTAATGTTTCGGTATGTTCAACCTTAGACTGAAGACATATGTCTCTTGTATTATTTTACGATAAAATACATTAATAAAAATAAATTTATGTTACTTGTATAATAAATTTTATATGGATAAAATATCATTAAGTGAGTTATGAGTTATTCGGAGGTTAACGCGCTAGTTTTGAGACGAATCACTGCTTCTTTGGTTTTTTTGCTATCACAGAAAGATGTAGAAAGATATTAATTTATATCCTAAGTTCTCAAATAATATATCTGTTTTCCACCCTGCTAATGTAAGCAGCGTTGCATTCGCACTTTAACACAGGAGAAGCCGCGTATAACATCTTCTCTGCTACAATAGTAATATTATGATCCATTAGACGGTTCTGTAGGAATACGCTCGTAATTTCGTCTCCTTAAAGTAACAAACTTTGCTGATGTGTTTCTAAACAACTAATTGCAAGGTACTTTGCCAATGATCGGCGTGAGAACAGTTGAGGTACTCAATTTACTCTCTTGGAGCAGTTAATATCATTAGATGCAAATTGAGACTTAATAGTTTGGTCATCGCATGACCAACAGATTTGTTGCCTACTTGGTGATGCCTTTATGGACCAATATGCTTATTTTACATACATTTATATATCTAAACATGATGTCGTTATACAGAGCATTAAGTTTCATGTGGGGGATAATGTTTTTAAGTAAGATAGATAAAATTCATATACAGGCAAGAAAAATATAGATTTTGGGTACCCGGTTTTTGCCAGGAAAAAATTAGATTATAAAACTACGACGACATTTCCCGAACATTTCTACAAATGGAGGTAAACTAAACCAAAAGTAAACATCCATAGAGGTCCTAGCCATAACTCAAGATAAGAGAACGATTGTAACTTTATAAATGTCTCTTTTTAGAGAATAGCTAAAATATTTAATTACTTCCACATCGTCACAACGTGTGGAAGTAGGTAATCGGCGACAAAAATATCAAAAAATGTTTTTGGCTTAAACGTCCTAAAAAGTGTCAAAACATATAGAAAAAATGATTTGGGAACCAACATTTTTTTTGTCTGGCGGTCTGCATGCCTGTTTGTTTTTAGCCACGATAACTTTAGAACTAATTGAGATATCTTCAATCATTAAATTTGGCATGCAGTTAGCACCCAACACACAGACGAGTCGGATTTTTCTTGGGTAAAAACGCTCCATGATTTGGTGAAAATTGACATTTTTTATTAAAACTTGAGTAATATGACGTTTTAGGATTTGTTTATTAGAAAACTTTCACTTTCACCAAACATCTAGTGTTCTGTCCTCAAATGAAATTAGGAGCTGAATGGGTGGGGGTGTAATATCGGTGGCAGAAATTTCAAATTTTCTTGCTGAAACGGCGTAACAAGTCTGAAAGCACATAGAAAACTTGGTTACGGAACAAAAATACTTTTGGTCTGTCGACGTGTATGCCTGTACGTCTGTCTGTTAGTAGGCGCAATAGCTTTCTAAGGAATTGAGATATCATCTTTAAATTTGGTATACAGTTAGCACCCGACAGAAGAACGCTTCTAATTGTTATTGGGTAAGATCGGTTAAGGGGGTAGGGGATAAATAAGGTGTGATTTGGCAAAAATTGACATTTTTCAATAAAACTTTAATAATCTAACGTTTCAAAAGTTTATGTGTACAGGTATACGAATATTTTCTTTCTGGTCGAGTCATGGACGCTAAATTCATTCCATGAGAATGTTTTTCCGAAGGTAGTAAATTTCCACAGCTATGTGATGTGTATATATCTGGAGCACTATTTTTTTTTAACTCAAACGGGTTATCCTTTACAGTTTTTTCTAAAATTTACTAAGTGAAGATTGGAACCTGTGATGAGCACTGATAAGTAAGAACACTTGGAGAATTCAAAACACTACAACACATCTCGACCTGACACCATCGCCTGACGATCTTTAACAGATGTGTAGTGGGGATTTGGGTTTTCCAAGTGTGCTTATTTATCTAAAATAATAAAGATTCTGTTTTTTTTACTAGAAATTAAGGCTCTCGATTTTTAATGCTATGTTGACGATGTTTTGTTTAAATTATATCAACCAAAACTTCTGTACATTGTGCTACACAAAAAGCTTTTCTAAATCTGCAAAACTACCTTTGGTAAACTAAAATTGGGGAAACTCTTGTCCGTAGATACATTTGGCAAAGGTAATTCGACTGAAAGGAAACCAGCTCGCAAAAAAAAACAGGTAAAAAGTGGCAAAATTTTAACAATCCTTTCAAAAATTATTATTTACTTATGTGATCCCAAAAAAGCATAATTGACGTTTATCTAATAAATGGTTGAGGTTCTAAATAATTAATCTACAAAGTGTTTATTTTTGATGTCCAGAACATAATTTATCGCTGCAACAATTTTATACAATTGCTTTTACTTTTTATGGCTACAAATTGATGTTATGGTTATTATCGTTAGAAGCTGATTTTGCTTTCATGTTGAATATTGACATACAGTACGGGTACATTCTAAAGACGTCACCTGTAATTTTTATGATCGTTTTCGTTTTTTTAAGTTTTTTGATCAAAACACCATAACATAGCAGCGAGTTTTTATTCCTGTTGATACTTGTCAAGAATTGTATATATAAATTCAATTTTCGCTACTTTGATTCTTCTCCACATCAATGACCTCCTCTCTAGCACATCCAACCCAGTTCACAGTTACGCGGACGACAGCACCCCCCACTCAAATATATAATATTCTAAGACTCATGGGGGGGCGGGGTTCTGTCACTGTGGGTCTCCAAAAAATATTAGACTGGGGTAGTTGAAATCTTGTACAATTCTAAAAATAGTGAGTCCTTTTCACTTGTTTGCATTTCTGTGGATCGAAATCTCAATTGGCACCAACATGTCACATCAATTTCAGAAGCGGCTGCTAAGAAATTAGGTTTCCTCTTCCAGGCTCGCAAATACTTTTCACCAGCTAATCTCTATACCTTATATACTTCACAAATAAGGCTAAACCTCGAATACTGCTCCCACATATGGGGTTCCGCTGCCGCTTCTACACTCACTATCCGGAACTCCATGCAGACGAGAGCTATACGTCTCATCGGTGACCCTGCTCTCACCCAAAGGCTGCCATCCCTTGCCCACCGATGTGCCGTTGGTGACATCTCTCTCTTTTATAGATATCTGCACGGGCACTGCTGAGAGGAGCTTTCTTCCATAGTCCCTCCACATGCTGCCCCCAACAGATCTACCAGGGAAACAATGCGAATGCACTCTTTTACTGTCCAGGTCACCAGATATAGAACATCTTGTTATACCCGCTGTTTTGACCCGAGGAGCTCCAAGTTGTGGAATTCCTTGCCGGCACATGTTTTTCGTTCTCCCCCGAACCTTCAAGTCCAGAATTAACAAGTTGCCTCTTTCCTCCTTGTCGACACCCACGGTATGATAGTATTTAGGCTGTAAGCCCTCGTGGTGTGTTGTTGAAATATAAAAAAAGAGCGTGGGGAACTTTGCGGTACCCAACATTGGCTGGCGAACGCGACCGATGCTTTTACACCCCTTCCTAAGGGTGAGCTTGTACACATTTAACTTGTTTTAACATAATACCGCGATCTCATTTAATGTTAATTTTACATTGTGAGTTGAAAATGGAATCAAATACAGGATCTTCGATTTCAACATCGCACGTTCTTATCACTGGCCCACTGAAGCTACTCGATCTCTTTATATGTACTAATTTTCATCTCAAATATATTGTATCTAATTGTTATTCTTTCTCATATTTTTTAATGAAGCTTTATATAGTAATGTTACAAAACAGGCGAATTTATATTTTGATTTAAATTCTAAATATACTGAATAGTAACTGGCATGAATGTTTTCATAGGAGATGGAAAAAATACTGTTTGTGTTTGTCGATATTCGGCAAACATATTTTATAATTTCAGCCGCTACACCGTAATCTTGGTGAAATTTGTAGGTAGGATCGACCATATCCAAACTTGTGCCAGTAAGGCGGGATTCAGCTATAACGTAGAGCCCCTCGGTTTCGTGAAAGTCAAATGAAGTGAAATTTCGGGTCGCTGATAAAGTATAAGGCACTCGGCCTCCGAAAGATAGTAGGCTTACCAGTAATATTTAGATGCGAGCATGCCCTTCTTTTCTCCCCGATCTATCGAAATAACCTCCACAAGATATCCTGCGCGGAAATATTTCTTTTCCCTCTACCTTGGCCTCGTGCTGATATAAGCACCCAGTCTGTCACGATACAGAGCTGTTCCTGGTTCTACATTATGTTCATGCTACTAGGAGAGATGCGATCCCTTGCAGGATAAACTTGAGGGGATGTTTCGGTAAAAACTTTTCTGTTTATTGATTTTAATACTGGAATATTACGGGTTTTATCGTGTCGAAAGTTACTGTTGGAGCACGGCGTTTCTCCGAATTCTACGGATGAAACTTTGCACTTAACCATAATTGGGCCTGCGGTCGCTCCTGGCTGAGACGATGTCCGAGATCCGATGGTCCGTGAAAAGCGAGGAAAATATTGCAATATCCGGCACGGTCTTTTACTTGCCAGCGTCTTCACAGAATGTTTTCTCTTGAAAGTAGGCCTTCTTAATTTCCTCTGCTTTTCTGTGCCGAACCGCACTCTCTGTGGCTATCTTATTTGATCTTCGGCTTCGGAGATTCTTATGTTATCTCTCTTTCGGAGTCCAATATAGTGATGTGAGCTTCCCAGCTATATTCTTGTGTAATTGAGGTAAAATACTGCGTAAGTTTGAAAACGTTATCTAGAAACTTTCCTTGTGAAAGAAAAACGTTAAGGAAGGAGCAAATATAGGGTAGTAGTACAAAAATTAATATTGTAAATCAACAAAACTATCGATCAGATATGTATTAAAAATTTGGTGGTTTTTTTTCCCGTCATCTGGATTTCTAGTTCCACCTTAATATTTAAAAAAATCTGGGTGCAATAAGTGCGTTATGGTAGCGAATTTTCGTTAAATTGTCTTTAAATGTCAATAACCCAACGAAGAAATGCATAAGTATATGTAGTCTTTATGGTATAAGTGCTGGTACCAAATTTCATCAGAATAACTTTATTATTTTTGGAAATATAAAATTGTCACAGATCCTATGGGTTCTATTTCGTGAGAGTTTTTTTTTTTGGGTACAAGTACTGATGTCATAATCAATTTTTTCCTACGAAAATTATCTACAAAATCTTTCGACAAACATTAACTAAATTTTTTCGTGGCAATTTGCTAAAAACATTTGTTCAACAAATTCGTTAACGAATCTTCTACAGGAAATTTACCAAAAATAATATTTCCTTAACGAAAATTGTTGAACAGATTTTGTTTTAGAAAATGAGTTTTAAAAAATTACGAAAATTTGCTAATAGATTTAAACAAAGCAAAAAATTGTTATTCAGCAATAAATACAAAATTATGTTTAACTGTATGACCAAATTTGTGATCGCTAAAAGTAAACTGATCGCTAAAAGTTAGCATAAATTTAAAAAAAATCTGGACGCAGCAAGTGCGTTACAGTAGCGAATTTTCATAAGAATTTTACACTATTATTATACGGCATATTAGTAAAGTGAATACTTTAAACTTACACAGACTTTGGAGATCGATTTTAGAGGTCCTTGTACACGCACATTTGAAGAATTCTTTCGAAAGTGTTACTATCGTTATCTCTCTATCGTCAAAAAAATCTTGCGTTCTAACTCCTTTTGAGAAAAACTCAATTTTCTATGAAGCTCAAGAACTAAATTTTGTTATATGTAGATGTCAATGTAGATAGTGTAAGTTTCTTTAAAAGAAACAAGTTAAAGTTATACAAAAGATTTCCTGAAGGAAACTTAATTCACATTTCGAAAAGTAAAGTATCTGCCACATTATAAACGTATCACGTATTTTTCCTTCTTAATCACCAGTAGGGTTTTGTTTTAGTCAACCTAATGAAAGCGGTTTTTCCAATATCAACAATAGCAAAATGTGTGCTGAAAATTATAATTTCAGACTCAAAGGTGACAAACTTGTTCAGACGTTTTAAACAAAAACGAGATCTTGTTCAAAACGTATGAAATTTGTGCACTATTGTTTCTCCAAATGTAATTAAAAAAAATTTAAAAAAAACATACATTCATTCGAGCTGGATTCGATCATGCAACCTTCTGCGTAGCAGTCCAGCACGCTTCCAATGCGCTATCTGCTAATACGTCAACTAACAGGCTTCATACCTGGGGTAGTGTGTGAAAAGTATACGTAACAACTAATTACAGGATTGCTAGACTTACCAATGAAACACATTCAAGGATTGTTTCGGTTTTATATAACGTCTTATGTTTAAGATGAAAGATAAAAGAAACTATTTTGGAATCATTTTTATAGACTTGACTTCAGTTTGTTTACATTTCTACTATGTTATACGACAGCATAATATATCTATGCTGCCCTAAAACTGTATTTGGGGCCGTTTATAAAGCTACAAATATAGTGTATTTTAATAATTGATTGTATCCCCCAGTTAAAAGCATTCACTTGGCAATATTTTAATTTCATGTCGTCTGTCATTTTCCATGATTGCGGCCGAGATTTCACGATTGTTGGTTCGGTAAGTATGTTTTATTCCTGATATATATCTAGTTTGGTTACCGTTGATGTATGGTTTATACCTGTTGTATGAATCAATCTACGCGTGGCAGTTAACTACTCTGTCTGACAGGCATTGGACTTTAACCACTAAGTCGTTTCAACGCATGTCTTTGGGATTTTATTTTTAATTTGGAAAAAACACTAAATATTGTGTACCAAATTACTTAAAATTCAATACCGTATTTCTGTCCTTATATTATTTAAGACGAGTTACTTGGTTTTACTTTGGTATTTTCATCTGTTTTTTTTTTAAATTTATTTTTATTTAATATTATTAGCTGCGGCATCTCAGGCCATTAGCAGATTCTTTCCCATTATTTAATATTTTTTACAAATTTTCCAGACAAAGTCAACTTGGCTCGCCCGGGAATCGAACCCGGGACCTCTCGCTTTGCAGGCTGGCACCTAGCCACCTGCGCCACGAGGGCATCTTATCTGGTTTTAATTACACTACTTGTGCATTTCACCTAAGGCTATTATTGAACTATCTACTATACACTAGACTTACTTCTTTATACTGTGCTAATTTACTATAAATCAACACTTAAAATCTTCTTTAAGAAAAGGCCCACTTTCAAATGTAAAATAGCTACAGATAGCGGTCGTTATAAGCAATCAGATTATTGGAACAGAAGTAAAACCAAGTGACTCGAGTTACTAGGTTTAACTTTTGCACGGCATAACTGAACTCTCTTCTTCAGTAACCTTAGTCAACTATCGGTTGGCGGTATGAAACAAAAAAACCGCGCTTTAAAACAGATTGTTGAAGTAGCTGTCTTCAACGTGTGACAATCATTTACATGTCTGTATAATTTGTATATGTGTTAGTGTATGTGTATATGTAGCTAGTTGATTGCATAGCAATCGGTCCTGGTGCAAACATCAGCTATGCCAGGCGTGCATTCTGCTCGGTGAGAAGACATCTATCAAGTTGAATTTATGGGGATGTTGAGCAGTTTCATAATGGCATATGGTATCTTCGTGCGTATTACCGAGTCATATATTTGTCCGCTGATACCGAACTGAATATCAATGTCTGTATAGCACAGGAACATAAATTGCAGATAGAGCTTTCTCTACCTCTCTCTTTCTTTATCTATTCCTATTCCTACCTAAAATTCGCACGAAATGCAACCGTTGCTCTTTGAATTTCACATAGAAAGTAGGCGATTAAATTAGATTGGTTATGTGGCTCGTGGAATTTTAAGATGGGGGGATGTAATGTAACAGCCAAAACTTGTGTGTTAGATTTTATCTTGAAAATTAAATTTGTTATGAGGTTTCTGTTGTTTACGTTTATCTAAGGTTTGTTCTTGATAATGTTTGTTTTGCGAAGAAAATTTATCTTCCGTTGTATTGTACAAATTTTTTAGTGAATTTTCTTTAAAAAACTTAATAAGGAGGTCTGCGAATATATATCGTAACTCAAAAAATAATGGGCCGATTTTGATAAAATTTTGTAGGTAATTTCCTTCTGTAAGTGGATTGGATATGTTCGTTAGCCAGAAAAATGGGACCAGTTTTCCGTGGAAGATTTTAGGTTTTCTTTCAAATGATCATATTTTGGGTCAAAGTTCTGTCAATTTGCATTACAGCAACTTGAAGTATATCCAGATTTACCCTACTGAGCGATAAGCTGGCTTGTAGCTAAATGGTTTCGTCAACAAGCACACCTGCCGCATCTCGTCTAACAACCACCTAAAAGAAATTCATCTCAAGTCACGACATTTTCTTAAGTTAATTGGAGCCTTTCTTCTTTTCTTGACGATGGTTCAAATTTAGTTAGGTTAACTGGAACTATCTATCACTCGATGTTGACTTATTTGTTTCTATCCTGATTAATAGCTATCGATTTGGAAGGTAAGATGGCGACACTTGTCACACTGTCGAGAAATAATGTTGTTATTGAAAGAAAAGTTCCACAGGTCAATAAATTTTTAGACATGTCACCTCTAGATTATTTATTGCCGGGCTCATTTAGGTCGCTTACCTGCAACGTTAGATAATCTGAAGATAAACATTGAATGTCTAATTGGCGATATTCAGGCATATTTGTGTCGAAAAGTTAAGGAAAATTGCGTTAAATCAATTAATGTCTATAGATACTTTTACAGTGGACACTTATGCGCACGCACGCGCGACAGGGGCGCGCGCGTGTGTGTGTGCGTGTGTGGCGCGCACCTTGCGAGTGCACGCCACTGGCGTTAGACATATGTCTCTTGGCCACAGGTTATCTTTTCCTAAGTTAGCGCATCTTCAATGGGTTATAACTGTTAGGCTATTGAGACATATATATATATATATATATATATATATATATATATATATATATATATATATATATATATATATATATATATATATATATATATATATATATATATATATACACTTAAATACGTAAACACATATACAAATACATAAACCTGAGATAGTAAGTATGGGTGAGGACGTTCACAAGATATTTTTAAGCATTTTTTTTTTCTTAAATTAATTAGAAACGAACAAGGACAAGTTTTCTTTCAAACAAGAAAGACCTCTGACGACCGGGGAAAACACTTGGTAGACACAGGATTTCTTGTTCCTTTTTTAAGTTTATTTTGACATATAGTCACTATTTTAGATCGTTTCAAATAATTTCTTTAAAAACGAATAAATTAGATTGTACACGACCACGTTTTTTGTGTTGATCAAAAATAATATGTTGGTGGGAAAAGGAGTTTTAATTTGTGCCAATCGAGAGATAAAGTTTTTCCATGGAAGACACTTGAACGATGTATTTTACAAATAACTTGTATATTGAAAATCAAAGGACTAAAATCTGCGGCTAAGGAAAGGAGACTTTTGAGGCTGGCGTTCAACCACCACCACCAAAATCAAAGGAAAATTATATCGATATCTAGCACAGTTTTGGGTTGGTTTATACATAAAAATACATTGCTCTTAATGCAACTATCTTTAAGAAGAACTGTGAGTAAACTTTTATTTATTTATTTAAAATTTAGTAGAGCTTAGGATAAAAGTATATTTGTCTAATATATTAAATTAATGAAAACAACAGCTCACAACGCAAAGTAGCTAATTGAATAGCAGTATAAATCTTTAATGCAAAAAAATATATGTTTATTAGCCATTTTACGTAAATAACAAGCAAAAAAACTATCTATCGAAACACGTCATAGATAAAGTGGTCCGAATTATTTTTAAAGCTCTTGATTGTAGCAGGACTTACAACATACTTAAAAAACTATTTAGAACTAATGATTTTAACCTTTTCTCAAAACTGTAGTCTTACTAGACCTTTTAGTAAGAAGTTAAATTTAAAAACTTACCGTGTGCATGCTTTTTGGACTACACAGTATTAATTCTACGTTAGAAACTGCTACGCTTGACTTCCAAAATTGCTGACACTTTCCGTAGGCGAAAAACAATAGGCAGACTAAGTAAAAGTATTTAGGAAAACCTGACTTAACACAAAAAATGCGAAGGTTGCAACGAAACAAATATAACGACTCAAGACACTTATAGCAATACATTTTTGGGGGCTTTTATTAGTCGAATTTGGCCCCACTATGTTTTTCTATAGACTCCAACTGTAAAAACACCGTTTTATAGTTTGTCAAAATATATTATCATCAAACATTCTTTAATTAAAAATCAATAGACAATACCCCTTTTTCCCGTTCTGTACAAATGCCTCTGCAAGCATTTTGACGTTACATGTTACAGGTCACGCTTCGCCTTCCGCTCACTTCTATTCCGACTGTGTCTCCTTTTTTCCGTTATTTAGTTACATTCAGTAAAGGTCAGATAAAATCTCTACGAAAAACGCCGATGCAGCATTGATAGATTAAAAAGTTCATCCACGTATCGAATTGGCAAGTTGTACGAGATGCAGTGCGCCCGCCTTGCTATGCTGCAGTGTCCCGGCACTGTCGGGAATACTCAAGTAGAAGTGATGGCATTTGTTGAAAGACCAAAAATAGTGTCTCGCTCCGGGCAGTAATTTCAATGAGCGAAGAGAAATTCAATTCTACTCGTTTATAAGTTATGATCTTTTGACGACTCAAGTCAGATACCGATTTAGTTTATATATTGAATTTAATGCTGCAAAGATGGGAGCCTGGATTCATTGTATACAGTAGCGTTTCAATTTTAGTCAGAAATAATTCATCCTAAATGTATAATGTTAAGTTTATTGTGAAAATAAGAAAACATTTGTGAAGCGAGAGAAAAGTCTTCGTCTATATTTAGAGGGGAAAAATACACGTTAATTATTTTAGTAAGAACTCATGTGTCTATAAGAAAATATATGTTTCATTAACAAGTAATCCTTTTAAGTACACTTGGACAACCCAAATCACAATACATCTTATTAAATACCTGACGTTTCACTAACACAGCGTCATCAGAGGATAAAAAATTCTAAGTACTGTACTACTAACATCACCTTTTATATTGAATCTTGGGTAAAGAAGGATACCCCGAGGGAGACTAAATGGCAGGCAAATTCTTCAGTGTATTTTATTTCAATTGCCGGAGGAGGTTTTTGACCTTCCTTTATCACTTTACCTGACAGGTCTCGGAATCTTTATTTGCACCAGAGACAGAGCGCAAACAGAGGACCGCAAACCAGTAGCAGTGCTGGGTTTAAGGACCTTTTGTTTTTTGTTGCCCTAGAAATATAAATACTTTCGTGCGTATCGAGCTTCGCAGGTCTTCTAACATTTTTGATAAGCTTCCAAGTTTCTGTATCAATGTGGTGGTTATTATCCCAAATATGTTGTGCCACGCATGACTTGTCCACGCTACCGTATCTCAGCTGTGCCAGATGTTTACGAAATCTAGTCTGAATGGTTCTCTTGGCCTGCCCAAAGTATTTAAGATCACAATATTCACAACCTATCTCATAGATACCCGTTACTTCAGTGACTTTATGTATATGTCTCGTATCTATTACCTAACAAATTTCTTAAATAATTTTTTGTCGGGAAACTTAGCTGCAAATCGGCTTCTTAAAAATGCTTTCGAGACCCTTTGTAATACGCGACTCAAAACATAGGCAAACAAATTTTTCCTCTATTTTATGTTTTCCGAATGTCGTGCATACCACTAACATTTTCTTAGTTCTGTGTCTATTAATTAATTTTTCCACTAACCAATCCGAATGTCCGTTACATAAGTTTCCAATGTACTCTAATTATGTACTATATATACTTTTACTAATTTTATTAATCAATTTACTAAGAAATTTAAACCGGGCGTTTTTTGTGCAAACGTATGATGTGAGTCATTTGGAATATAAGTGGGAGTGGTGGATTCCATCGAATTTAAGAGAGTCGTTATATTTAATAACTGATACATCTAGAAAATGAAGTTTGCTGTTAACTTCTACTTCGTTGGTGAATTGTATTGAATAAAATTGACAATTCAGTCTTTTAATAAAATCATCTACTTTGCATATATTTGTGTTAAACACTGTAAAAATATCGTCCACATAACGAAACCGTACTCACCTTGATTTTCTAACCCGTCTCAAATCTACTCTCTTGAAAAGGCCCTCAATGAGTGGAGAGAGTGGGTTGCCGATTGCCGTGCCTTCAGTTTGTTCAAAAAGCTCATTGTTAAATTGAAAAATATTTTGTTTTATACAACGGTTTGTTAAAATTAAATATTCTTTGCAAGCCTCTTCACTTATGTTGTTCAATTTCAACAACTGTTCTAAATACGTTAGCGTTTGTTTCGTGGGCACGTTAGGAAATAAAGACGCTACATCAAATGATATCAAAACCTCGCCTTCAACCAATTTAACATCTGTAACTTTATTAATGAGCTCACGTGAATTTGATACTGAATAACTTTTTTGTTTAACTGGCAAGATTTTAAACTCATTTGACAGCCACTCCGCTATATTATATGTCGACGAGTCTATAGCGGAAATAATAGGTTTCATTGATTTTCCCGCCTTATGAATTTTTGGGAGACAATATTTTTTGGGACTTTGAGATTTGCAACCTGTAACTGTCTCCTTCACTTAGTGAAGTAATCCTTTGAAGTCCACCTGCGATATTTTTTATGGCAAAAGTACCTAAACTTCAGAGCAGGGTTGGCAAAAAACATGTTTTTGTTTTAATTTTAAACAAAACAACCTGTTTTTTTTTAATTTTAATTGAAACAGTTTTTTGTTTTAAACGCGTTTCTTATACATGGCATTAAAAACATGTTAAAAAAACTAAGAATAAAAACGAAACGCCATTTGAACTTGGGTATATGCGCTAATAAGTTTACCAAGCAGCATTGGTAAAATAAAGAAGGCGACCAGTTCTCAGTGTCAGTGCTCTATGTTCTCTATTTTCCTTCTTTTGTGTTATAATTAAATGGTGGGAAGTAGGAAGTCACGCAAATATTCGATTACACAGTGTCGAAATAACAAATAATAATGTCTGGACGAATGGAGGACCCAGTTTGATCTAACTGTTTAGAAACAGCGGCATTAAACATACAAACAAAAAGGGTGATATGTGAAAAGTGTAACTTAGAAATGGCAGCTTTGGTAAAAGGATGTCACAAATACAACTGTACTGTGAGACGCTTTGTAACTGACAATGCTGCCAATGTGACAAAGATAATATCACTATTATCAACTTGCGACGAGCTAGGATCACCTGATATCTTAACTTATGGATGTCCAGCACATATCATGAACCTACTTGCCCATGACATCGAGATTCTTAATATAAAAAG
This sequence comes from Tillus elongatus, assembly GCA_964006375.1. Taxonomy (NCBI): domain Eukaryota; kingdom Metazoa; phylum Arthropoda; class Insecta; order Coleoptera; family Cleridae; genus Tillus; species Tillus elongatus. The sequence goes on from OZ023265.1 coordinate 155,106,017, forward strand.
TCATTTCACAAATATTATGAAATATTTTCGAAATACTCAATTTGCTGCCGCCAAATATAAGCAAGCTGGTGGTAAAGCTTCAGTATTACCTCATGATGTTAGATCAAACACCCTGGCTGACTGTCTCGAATGGTATCTCGAAAACTGGCATATACTGTCAAAAGTATGTACTGACAATAGGTTATCAATCGATGTTAATGTAATGAAGTTAGTGAATTATATGAGCTTAAAAATCAATGCTAGTGATTATCTTAAAATGTTAAAGCCAGTTTACGTGGCATTAGATAAGGTACAAAGAAAAACAATTGTACTATTAGTGAAATAACTGAAATTTGGCTGACTCTAATTCAGGACTTTCAAGCTTATTCTGCAGCTGATGTAACCTTAGTTGGAAAACGTTTTCAAATTGCACCGTCTCCTAGTCATTTTCTTGCTAGTTTATTAGATGACCGTTTTTGTGGGAGAAAATTAACCAACAATCAAACTGATGAAGCTATGGAATATGCAAATACTTTTCATTCTAATATTGTGGCAATAATAATGTCATTTCAAGCAAGAGCAGAACCCTTTAAGGAGTACCTTTTTTCCCCAGATGCTATTTAAAATGTAAAACCCATCACCTGGTGGCTGTCTATAGAAAGGAAAATAAGTGAAGGGATGCTTGATGTAACAAAACAGCTTCATACAGCAGTTGCAGACTCTTCTCGTCATTTGGGCTTGTACACAACAAGCTTAGGAATCGGTTGGGCATAGAGAAGTCAGCAAAGTTAGTAACATTGTTCACTTGTTTGAGTTCAACGAATTCATATTCTAAATAGGTTTTTTCTCTTTTCTCTGTGTTGGCTACTTTGTTTTGTTTTGAGAAAAAAATATTATTTTTTTGGTTTTTGTTTTTACTGTGTTAGGTTACTTTGTTTTGAAAATAAATTTTATCAATGATTTTTAGTTTTTATTATATACATTTTAAATAAGTTAGGTACTATTGTTAAGTTAAAACTCTCCTTTTGTCTTGCTTAGGTTGTTGGTAATTGGTAATAGTAAATTACTAAAAATATGTTGTATCTTACATGTTACACATACACAAAGATATTGGTTTCTATCAATAATGCTCAAACAAATAAAATGCCTTGCTTCTTGTGTTAATTTACTGCCATATTTACGATATTTTTTTAAATAAAGTTAAAGCAATTTACTGAAAATAAAGTTATTTATTAAAAAAATATTATTTATAGAAAACTAAAAACTCATACAAAATTAAAACCTCCTTTCAGTCATCAAAAAACAGTTATTTAAAACAAACCGTTTTAAAACATGTGTTTAAAACTGTTTAAGAGATGTTGTTTCAAACACTAGGCATTGTTTTAAACATGTTTAAAAACAGTTGTTCAAAACAAATGTTTTGCCAACACTGCGTCAGCGTGTATTTAAAACTTAATTGGTGTAATGGCCTAAAATATAAAAAACAAGTTGCCTTGTATCTTATAAAGCGTGATGCTTCCCCGGTTCTAATCTATTTGATAAGAAAGAAAAGCCTGGACGCAGCAAGTGCATTATGGTAGTGAATTTTCATAGAAATGATCTGGCACAAAATATTTTATTACAACTTTTTTTTCTTGTAACATAGAAATCTAAATTTTGGTGTATAGTTTACTTTTTATATCGTAAACCTACCTACCAAATTTGGTTATCCTAGATCTTTTATTTTTTTAGATACAATTTTTTTTCAAATGAAAACTTAAAATTTTCTCGTAAAACCTCGTCCGGTTTTTCTGATTAACGAACTAATCAAAGATATTTACAAAAGGAAGGTACATGCCAAATTGTATCAAAATCGGCCCATTATTCTTTGAGATAAAAATTTTGTTCGAATGAAAACTCAAATTTTTTCCGGAAAACCTTGTCCGATTTTTCTGACTAACAAATTTGTCAAAGCCATTTACAAAAGAAAGGTACAACATATAAAAAAGCTGACCCCGGATATGGGTTCTAGGGGTCGTGGTTCTCGCTCATTTGCAAAAATTTTTTCAAAATTCAAAAGTCGGGATCTCCCCAATAGTGAATTTTTTCTACGAAAATTCACTAACACATCCGATGATAAAAACCATAATACATAATTCTGCCTTGCTTTTGGTGTAAGCTTAAAGCTTCGTCGAAAGTAAACGACACCCCCGAGTTAAATTGTATCGTGCTTAGTTTGTTCTCATATAAAGCCTGTCCTGTGTATTTCTGGCATCTTTGCTCTTCAAAGTCACTGTAAAAGCGTAAGCGACTCCTTTAAGTGTCATATTATAAAGCGAGACATTGGTTCCTACTATCAACATTATCTAAGGATAATTAATTTAAGTATGCTATTAATGGCGTTGTAAAGGTAGTATTTTGTAAGAGATTGATATCGTTTGCAGGATCTCCCTTAATTTATGCGGCAGTATCGTTAAAGGCGCTGTACGGCATTACGTGCTAAGATTCCAGCATTGTACCCTTGTTTTGTCACTAAATTACCCAGCAGACAGTAATCTCCTTCAGACGTCTGCTAATTTAGTGCCCTGAATGCGGCACATTGCCACGTGCACAACACAGCCCGGTTTTATCGAACAATTGCGTTTTGTTTTGCCACAAAACAAACGGTTCGCAACATTTACTTCTAGAGTAATAGAGATTCTTCGACGGTCTCCGTCCGGTCGACCACAGAAAACAAGAAATCCGTACAGATAGGCAGTGAAACAAAGACAGGGTTGCTTCGAGATTGTTGTACAACATCCGGTGGAATTAATTGGTTGTAAACCAGCTAGTAACATGGAAATTGTCTGGTCTGTTCTCACGTAGGAATAGTTTAGGCGTGCGTGGTTATCCGGACTAACGTGCTGGAGATGTTAGTGGGTTTTTGTGTACAGTTGTTCGGAATGGCACGGTAGTAAATTCTTTTCCTTTCTCGGTTCCAATAAGGTTGGTAATTGTTTCCAAGAAACATTTAAAAAGTGCAGCAAATGCGTCATGGGAGTGAATTTTCATTTAAATGTTTTTAATAGCACATATGTCTCTCTAATGCAAGGAGGCATTAATATGGTTACCGGTATAGCCTATATAGTAAAAATAATGTACCATATTTTATCAAAATTACTTATTGTTTGAAAATGTACAAGAATTTTCCAAAAATAAACTTAAAATGTCTCCGAGAAAACTGGTTTCCTAGCCAACAAGCCTTAGGTTATTTTTTTTTTAATTTCAACAACACGCCACTAGGGCTTACAGCCTAAATACTATCGTATCGTGGGTGTCGACAAGCAGGAAAGAGGTAACTGGTTAATTCTGGACTTAAGGGTTTGGAGGTCCGGAGGAGAAGGAAAAACATGTGCCGGCAAGGAATTCCCCGGGACAAAAGAGCGGGCATAACAAGATGTTCTATGTCTGGTGACCTAGAGACTAAAAGGGTGCATTCGCTGTGTTTTCCTGGTATATCTGTTGAAGCAGGTGGAGGAACTATGGAAGAAAGCTCCTCTGAGCAGTGTCCGTGCAGATATCTATAAAAGAGAGAGAGAGGTCACCAATGGCACGTCGGTGGGCAAAGGGTGGCAGCCTTTGGGTGAGGGTAGGGTCACCAACGAGACGTATAGCTCTATTCTAAATGGAGTCCAGGATAGCGAGTGTAGAAGCGGCAGCGGCACCCCAGATGTGGGAGCAGTATTCGATGTTTGGCCTTATTTGTGAAGTATATAAGGTATGGAGATTAGCTGGTAAAAATTATTTGCGAGCCCGGAAGAGGAAACCTAATTACTTAGCAGGCGCTTTTGCAATTGATGTGACATGATGGTGCCAATTGAGATTTCGATCCACAAAAATGCCAACAAGTGAAAAGGACTCATTACTTTGAATAACTTTGTTGTTCATTGTAATGGGTCTAGGGCTGGTGTATCTCTTATGAGATAGAAAGCAAGACTGAGATTTGGTGGCGTTGAATTGTACAATATTTCTACTTCCTCAGGCTAATATTTTTTGGAGATCCACGAAGACAGAACCCTCCATGAATCTGCGATCCTCATTTAATTGGGCTAAAGAGACAGGCTTAGAATATTGCATATTTGAGTGGAGGGTGCTGTCGCCCGCGTAACTGTGAACTGTGTTGGACGTGCTAGAGAGGAGGTCATTGATGTGGAGAAGAAACAAAGTAGGGGCTAAAGCTGAACCTTGAGGAACTCCTGCATTAATTGGATACAGTTTAGAGAAATGGCCATCCTCGACAACAGAAATGCTCCGGTCGGAGAGGAAATTTGCTTTCCAGGTACAGAGTTTTAGTGGTAGGCCATAGGCTGGAAGTTTATTAAGCAGCGCTGCGTGCCAGACCTGGTCGAATGCTGTGGATATGTCTAGAGCGACAATCTGGGATTCACCGTGTAGTTCCATAGACTTGTTCCAAGAAAGGTTTACAAAGGACAGGAGGTCGGCAGTTGATCTGCGCTGACGGAATCCATACTGCCTGTCATGGATTAGACTGTGTTTTTCAAGAAATTTTAGTAATTCGGTGTTTATACACTTTTCCATCACTTTAGAGACGACTGAAAGGAGAGAAATGGGCCTGGGATCGTGTGTGTGTGTATGTATACAACCGATAACTGAAAAAGTAGATAACCGATATTGATGAAACTCGGCGAGTATATTTGTTTTATTAATAGCTTGGATTACTTCGTTAGCCAGCCCGTTCGAGCCAGTTTTTCTACAAAAAAATTAAGTTTTCGAAAAAAAAAATTGTGGCAAAAAATTACGAAGCTATTTGGCAGATCCGTTCCCCTGGCAAAGACCTTATTACGTGTTAAAATTTAACCCTCTAGGTTTATAGAAAGGTGAGTTATTCAAATTTGAAGCATTTAATTTTAATTTAAACTAATTTCATTTATTTTTCCCTTAGTATCTATTATAATACTCTGATTTTCATAGATATTGAGAACAATGTCTCCACTCCAATCCAACTTTGTCATTATAAGTAAAAAAAAGTATTTTTTCTTTATTTGGAAAGTAAGTCGAATTACTCTTATTTTCAAACAAGGTGACAAGACAATCGTTAATAATTATCGACCTATAACTGTTTAGCAAACTTTGCAAAGGCTTTTAAAAAACATCGTATATAATTTATAATGTAGTTAGGAACTCGATGTCTAATATACAGCACGGTTTTTTACGAAAACGATCTGCTGTAATGAACTTGGTCGAGTATATTGAGAATTTGAGTAACGGGATGAAGGGGGGAGGGGGGAGGCGTGGGGTTACACGTTTTTTACACGAACTTTTTGCCGGCCAATGACCTAACTAATTACAATATTGTCGTGCAAAAACTAGAAAGGGTGAGACTAAATTATTTATTCATTATTTTAACTATTTTGTCTATTTGTTTATAATTTTTATTTAAGTACTAACAAATAAGCTATGATTGTGCTTGTGGTAGCACAATTTTTGTTAAACATTCTTATCCTAAATTTCTTCGGCCAAAATAGTAGTTATATTGAGCTGATAAGATCCTGCTGTGTGATCCTACTTCCAAAATTAGTTGGATATGTTGGGTATACAGTAGTCGAGTATGTGGGGTCATTGATCTACTACGCTTTTTCCTTCATCTGGAGTACTCCATTGTTCTAATCTTGTTTTCCTATTGCATTTGCTAACTATCAATGATGTTGGTTATGTTACTGATGAGGTTCTACTTATCTAACAGAAATGTTTTTTAAGTATATGGGTCATAAATGTAATACATTCGCTGCTACATCTGGAGTACCTCAGGGTTCTCATCATGGTCCTCTATTGTTTTTGATAATTATCAATACCATAACATCTACACAAAAGCTAAATGTATTTAAATTGCAACCTTATTCTATTTGTTGCCATAACGCCGTCTTAATTTTTTTTATTGAAGAGGACAATGAAGCAACCATAAAACAGTGAAATATATAAAGTTTGTTGCCAGCTATTCATAATACGTGATATAATACCTTATCGAGTCGATAAAGAAAAATGAATTCGAGACACCGCATAAAATCTAACATAGAAACTTGTGTGCGCAAAAACCTGGCCGGTAAGGAGACCTAGAGTGTAGGATTACCAAGGTTATTTTAAATATATTTGTATGTATATATAACTTTCGTAAAACACTCTAGATCACATCTATGAAAATTCGCTACTACCTTTGATTTATTACATTTCGGGATTATTTCAGAAAGATGCTCTTTAATTTTTAGACAGTGTCACGGTAACGTTATAAAGTAGTTATTTCATGAAATATCAAATATTTACTACAAAAGTCTAATTCTTAAAATCTGCTATTTGCATCGTTTTGCTAACTAAAAGTGCCAAGGTTCCCTTTTAACGCTTTCTAGTAAAAAAAGTATATACTTTTATGAATAATAGTTTTGGAAGTTATGCCTAACCTTTGAGTAAAGCAATTCGCTTGCTAAAACAATTAAGTTTATTTTAAGTTAAGGTGAGAAGCTGCAAGAGTATGTTTTCTTCGTTTTTATGTAAAATATTTTTTGGTGACTTGTCTAAAAGTATAAGCTTTATATGTCGGCCCACAAAACCATTTACCACATAAAAATTCCAGTCTTTTTTCTGGGCTTTAGGTTATTTTCTCGCACCTCTTTCACAATTCAAGTCTTCCAGGCACTCAACAGCCTGCTTTATAAAAGCGCAGTAACCGATTCTGGATGGAAAAAATAAATCCTCATATATGTCGTAAATTTCTTAAACGCGCATTACCCCAGAAAGATTTCAAGTTGGCGCAATAACGAACTCTCTTTTGGTTCTTGCCGCCTTTCGCCAGGCCCTTCCGTTGAGAGTTTTAAAAGTTGATTAACCCCTATTTTCATAACTGGATTTATGAGCCATAGGTAATAAAGCGAGTCGTTGTTTCAACCCAAGTGAGCGAAAAAAGTTCCGTCGGCTTGGAGGGTGATTTGTTATTACTGCCAGCGATCGAGATGAATGTAAAAGTCAATCGGACCGACAAAACCTCTTTTCATAGAGCTCTTCCTCGCCGCCCCGGTAACGAGTTCGTCTCTTATTTTTCTTTCGTGAGCTCTTCAAGGCGAATCTTTTCATTCCAAAGTAATTTCGACACTTAATAATTTGCCTCCGATCCACTTCTCTTCGCCTTCATTACTTTGAAGTGGCATCATCAAAACCGCGGCTATTTCTACACGCAGTCCCGTCATTATTTTTAGTCTAAATAACACTTTAGCATCCACTCGTCATATATATTTGATGTACTCGAGTTCCAGCGCGTTCTTATATAGTCGCTTTAAGTAAATTGCAGGCTATTAAGTTTAATCGACACATACTTTACGCTTTTTAGTAGCTTCATCAGATCGACAAGATTTCATGACTCCATATTGAAGCTTGTTACTGTAATTTAATATAATTGAGTAGGTATGTTGTTCCGCTAAGTAGACAACAAAACATAATATCGTTGATTAAATTATACCCCTTTGCATTCCTATGTCATGGAAATGCTGCTAACATTATTAATTGACGCCAGTTTTCTTTGAGCGTAGATTTAAGGAAAAGCTGCTTGGGTGTTTTATAATTAAGGTGGGATATTGAAAAGTACTAAGGTTACAATATAAAACATAACATTTTATGTGAATTTTCATCAAGAAAATTAGTACCGTGGATGAGTTCATTAGACAGTTTTGACAATCAGTTACTTTTAGAAGAAAAAATGCAAGAAACTGCTTGAAAACGCAATATCTTTAAAGTTAATAGAAGTATTAAACTAAAACTTTACAAGCACGTAGATATAATTCTAAGTGGTCCTTCTACGGAATTTGAATTCAATTGGTTCAGTAAATCTTGAGTTGTAACTAAATAAAAAATAAATAATTTACGATATGACCCGAAATTACCTCTGAATGGATGCCTATAAGGTTAGACAAGGTCATGTAGATAAATCAGGGTTCCGCTGCTATTGCAAACAAAATCTCCAAATCAGGCTTTAAGCAGACAGGCTACAAAAATATGCCACAATAAACAATTAGCCGGGTTGCCATTTGCGATATTTCTCATCTGAATCTGAAGATAGAAAAATGTTAATAACAAAAAATGAAAATGAAGGTGATTTGTTTAAAAGTAATCTAGAACTACGTTTTGTTATGTATAAATATTAAGCTTCCTATTTTCACGGTATTTAAAAGCCACGTCCCTCCCCTAGTTTATTCTGACAACACCAAAATTTGTCACTTGTTAACTAACATGAGTCATGAGAGAAACGTGCGCGTTCTAAGCATAACGTCTAAAGTAACAGACGTCATTAACGAAGAAGAAGAAGAAGATAGCCTCAAAATCGACTCTTCTAAGATTAATACAAACAGGCGTAGGTGAATAATAATCTTACTTTTAATTTTAACCTAGCATTAACAAATGCCTTCAGTCATCAACTGTAGTATAATATTATATTTTAACATCCTATTAAACAAATAAGAAAGTGGTTGTGCATATCAGATTCAGATTGTTAATCAATCCATGTAGGTACTGTATTACTAAATGTTAATATTAAATATGTGTTGAAAAAAGTTTAGGCGCAGCAAGTGCGTTATGGCAGCGAATTTTCGTAATATTTGAAATGGTTAAAACTCAATTTCCCAGCAAACTAGAATCTTCAGTGTTGATACATAGTAAAATCCATATAAAGGCAGCGTGTTTATTTAAAGCGTGCAAATTAAAAAAATAACTACAAATTTGTTTTAAAACATATTTTTTGTCATGTCGAGAATCGCCGAGAGGTAAAGCCAACAGTTTTGATTTAATAATAGACTCCTATAACACGCGTTCTAATCTCAGTAAGTGACTTCACTTTCTTTTTTTTTAGTCTTATTTCATTTTACCGTTATCTGATCAGATTGTGTAATTCCGATGAATTTTTTAGCAAGTTTTTGTATCACAAATTCAGTTAGGACGAGACGAAATCTTTTAAGACTTAATGCAATTTGAATAGCACATCTGGTTGTTTGTTATTGCTCTAACTTACTGAAACTGTTCCATACTTAATACAGCCGTAGACTTTTCCCGTAGATTCACAAGTACTTGTTCTTTTCTGCAATCGATTTCAATTTTAACTGTACGCAGCATCTCCGCTATGGTAGCAAATTTTCACTAAAGTTTCAAATTTAAATAGCTCAATTTGCTATTAACCTAACGTTTGTTGGCCAGAAGCCAGTTGTTTCGGGAACATTTTAAGTTTATTTTCGGAAAATTTTTGTACGTTTTCAAACAAGAAAGCCATTTTGATGAAATTTTATACATTGTTTTTACTATATAGGTTATACTGGTAACCAAATTTCATGCCTGCTTTAAAAAAAACATATTTGTTATTAAAAAGATTTTTACGAAAATTCACCACCCTAACGCACCTGCTGCGTCAAGACTTCATTTTAAATATACTGTAAGCTAAAGGTGCTTAATAATCTGTATTTGATCAAATGATAGCCGATACAGTTTTATTAAATGCTGCGGTATATTGGCAAACATGGTTGAAAGTTTCAACAACACTGCAGCTCTCCAGCACTTCCCCAGTGACTTGGTTGCGGTGTGTGGGGGAGAACTCCTAACAGCTAATATTGATTCCTTAGTTCATGCAAGAGTGGCCTGAAGTCTCTTAACCGGATTAATTATTATGTTCATAACGTCTCTCTGGTCAGTTTCGTATCTAGCCGCGCTCTATGCTCTGATTTGATTTACATCGCACGTTTCGGACCCTTGTTTTCAAATAGGCAAATCCAGTCTTCCAACTACTCCAGAACACTACTACCCCTTCTAGGGTATTCAAGATCTACAGCTCTGCATAAACTTTACACTATCCAATTTAGATTTTTTTAATGCTGTAGCCTTAGATAGTTCACTAGGTTGTTCCACTGGCTTGGAATCAAGATACCTACTTGTGTGTTAGGGAAACAATTATTAAAGCTTGGCAAATCGGATAGATAATTTTAATATTTGTGTTACACAGTAGTTACGAAAATAATTATCTGGATATTTAATTGGATTAAATAGTAATTGATAAATAAATTAATTCGAAGTAAACATGGAACATTTTGTATGCTGTCTAACTTTGGTGACAGTAAGTGTTGAAAAATGACCGCAATATCCACCAAGGAAAACCATTTTAAATCTTGTACATGAACGATCAGTCTTGCATTAATATGGTTCTGCATCCGTATTTTTTTACCATCAGCAAGTAGAAAAGCCTATTAAACGCAATAGAGCAAATACATGTCTGTCGTACCTTTGCAACTGTCATCGATTCATTTTGTACACTGGTGCCAAAAATAAAGGTTCTTACTGATTAAAAGACAGCTTTCTACATGTGCTATTTTAAATAATCTTCCCCATTGGCCTACAAATTTATTCCGGGTTCATTGCAACCTTAAAATATTAACTTGTTTAAAGCCCTCTTTGCAACGCTGTGGCAAATGGAGTATCCTTTGTATAGATCTATTCATTATTACGCATATCATCATGGTCATCCGTTACCGTCAATGGCTTCACTAATAAGCGCTCTCTTCTGTTGTCCAATGCATCGAGTATGTATTTGCATAGCGGTTTCGGGTTCCTCTTTACATAATCAGCCAGTCAACCTCGTATTCCTTTATTTTGTTGAGGTGTACCCTAGCAGTAGTATGTCCTGTCAGGCACCCAGCAATAATCCTATGTTCCGTTCTATTGAAGTATAGTAGTGCTACGCCCATTTTGCTGCGCTTGCTTTTAGTAAGCTCACTGATAAGGTTTACCCCCCGAGTAAAAAAATATGTTGATTCAAATCCAGCGTTTACTTTTTTTTGCAGATTTCCCATTTTATTACAGGCAAAGCTGGCTCCGTGCTTACGTATTCATCAGCCGTCACCGGCATCGCTAATTAATTCGTTTTTTTTTTGTTTCCAGCTATTCTACAATGGCTTGGCACCCAAATCAACTTAACTTTGCTGTGGTTCTTTGCGACATGCCTAAGCTAGTGCCCACGACACCTTATAGCTGGTGATCGCCTTGTGGGCCGCTTGACTGTCTGACATAATATAGTTACGCTGGTTTGAGTAAAATATCTTCCTGTTTCCAAGTTTTAGTCCAACCAATAAACTTCGGTCAGAAATGCAATGGCGCATCTGTCTAGATGACAGAACAGGTCCATCTCCGGTCTCGTGCCATGAATACCCGCACCAGTACCCGTCTAGGTTTCTGATCCGTCAGTCCACCGAAACATATTTTTAGGACAGAATTGTAGCTGGGTGTCTGTAGTCTCAAAATGAGTTTCCAGACACAGCCGGCGAGAGATGTAATCTGTATTTATATAAAATGTAGTTCCTCCTACTTAATGTTCCAAACTTGTATGTCCAACTTTAATTTGTAACAGTTTGTTGGTTCGTTTTATTGTATGGAGCTTTATTTTGGCCTCCTTCTGAATCAACATGTGAAATGGTGCGAAGTTCAGAATATATTTCATTGAGGATTTAGATTCTTCTCATTTCTTCTCTAACTCCCTCATAAACAACTCTTTGTAACTTGATAGCTTACGCTTGGTAGTCTCCTGTCTTAAGCTTTGGCCACCACACAAGTGCGCCGTAGGTTATTGCAGGAATTATCACCCTGGTGTACAAGCAATGTGCCATTGACTGCTTCAGACATACATTTTTCTCGTACCATCATCTGGTCACCACAAGTTATCACCGATTTTCTGAGAAAAAGAAATTAAGTCAACTATTTGCACAGTCTTTCAAAACAGCGAGAAAACTTCAACAGTATTATTTACCTATGAGGCTTCTTGAATAACTTTAGCGTTATTTCCACTCTTGAATTTTTTACGCTCTTTGATAAAAAGAACTCTATTTTTAATAGAATACCATTATTATTGTCTACATCTTATGAAATAGAATGTATAATGAAGACTAGTTCACTAGTAATGATCATATTATGTATTTCAAAGCTTCTTACATCTTTCCGAGCTTATTATTTTGTACAGAAATGATTTTATCAAGTAGAAACCACAGGGAAAATAGCAAAAGTATCGATTACTTGCTAAAAGTTTTTAATGGACACAAATTTATAATCCGTGACTGAAATACAAGGCACAACGTGTAATCACCTGCGATTCGTAATAAGGCATAATTTCGAACCATGGCAACGCTGATCAATCAATACATTCCTGACGTAACTGTATGCATACATGCGGGTGACCTGACTAATCCATATTGCATTCGCTGAGGTTAGGAACTGTATTTTCTGAATACCATAAACGTACGTAAGTCCCATGTCACGCAATTTACAACGTAGTCATATGTTTTATGTACTATCCTATTTTAATGCGCTATGTTTATAGGTAACATAATTATGGCGGTATGTTTAATATGTTCCGCTTCGGTAGCTGAATTATGTTTATACAATGTGTAAAAGCCAAATGGAATTAATTCATTATTTCGGTTACTGTACATTCTTATAAAAAATCCCGAAACAGGTGAAATTTAAATTATAAATTGACATTTTTCAACATGAAAATGCGATCTCTACCTTCAATGGCAGGTACAATCCCCAATTTTTAAAATGGAAGTATTGGCTTGTGATATGTCGTTTGAAAGGTCTGTTCATTCTCTATTGATAAATGTTATCGTTTTTAAGTTTATTGCAACTATTAAGAATAAAATAAAATCATGTGGTTACCGAAATTCGTTATAAAATACTCAATACTTATTACAATATTGTAATTAGTATACTCAAAACTTATTTCCTGTTTAGGTCTTGAAGATAAGAAAGCAAGCAAAAACCATAGTAATGTGATTTTTACATTGCATCCATTAAAAATACATTAAAGAGTTTCCGAGGCAATGTTAGTTTGTTTAAAACGCCTAAGCAAATTGTTTTGTAATTATAAGTTTTCATCGAAAGATAATGAACAGACCTTTCAAATGACATATCACAAGCCTATACTTCCCCTTTAAAAAATTGGAGGTTGTACCTGTCATTCGAGGGGGGTTGAAGGTAGGGATCGCATTTTCACGTTGAAAAATGTCAATTTATAATTTAAATTTGACGTGTTTCGGGATTTTTTATAAGAATATACAATAACCGAAATAATCAATTTATTCAATTTGGCTTTTACACACTGTATGTGACGTGCTAATGGATGTATGTTCAATATGTTCCCCTTTAGTTGCTAACGTAAAAATAAATTCTGCACGCAGCAAGTGCGTTATAGTAGTGAATTGTCATAAAAATGTTTTTAATGGCTAATATGTCTTTTTTTAATGAAGTCAGGCATCAAATTTGGTTACCAGTATAAACAATATAGTAAAAACAATGTACCATACTTAATCAAAATAACGTTGTTTGAAATAGTACAAAAATTTTCCGAAAATAAACTTAGGATGTTCCACAAAAAACTGCTCCGATTTTTCTGCCCAACGAACCTGTTCAAGCTATTTACACACCTAGCAAGATATAATTATTCACAAAAAGCTTACCGACGGAACTCCCAAAAAAAAATTACATGAAGATTTGCAAACAATTTTTTCACGAAAATCCGAAAACAGTTTTTTTACAATAACTTATTAAACATTTATCACCAAAATGTCACAAAAATCTTACAAACAAATATTTCTACAGAAACAAAAAAATCTGTAAAATTCTGATAACTTTTACAAAAAATTTCACCAAAGTATGCATAAAATACAAATTATAGGTACATAATCTGTAACTAACTTTAAAAAATATGAAAATGCAAAACAATATTTCCAAAACTAGAGTCTGTAGTTGTAGGAAGTTGTTTAATTTAAGAAGCTTGAGTTACGATAGTTTTTCCAAATTCAGTCACTATTATTTAAGAGCGCTCTGTATACGGCATCTCGATTTTTTCGACAAATAATATTAAACGAAAACCTCTCTGAATGTGTCACTTTCATAACACTCTCCTATCTGGTGGGTAAATATAATTGAAAACCCCCTTAAATGCGTTTATTTTCATGGGACTGCGATTTACATTGGTAAAAACGCCAAATCACAATTTTTTATATGTTGCAAAATGTAAAAAGTTGAAAAACAAGTGTAATAGCTCAAAAACGAAGGGCGATATAAATGTTTTCTCCTTACCAGCATGTATTAAAATTGCATTAACATATATATATATATATATATATATATATATATATATATATATATATATATATATATATATATACTTATTGTGGAGAAAAACGAGCCATGTATATTAAATGTATGCATCCTAATATTTGAATGCCCTGTATATATAAAAGAGTGTTGAATATTTTGGGTTAAATTAGGAATATCATGAGAATTGAAAGATACCGAACAATGCTTTGTTTTTACCTATATTGTTTTGGTTGACTAGTAAAGATCATTGTAATATAAAAAACACAGAACAATGTTTTGTTTATATTTATAGCGTTTTGCTTAAAGAAAATACTTTTCATTTGGTCCTAGTGAATAGGTAAATTTAAGGTAGGTATAATCACAGTGTATTTAAGGTAAAAAAAAATATTGTCAATAAATTCTAAAAAGACACACAGTGTTAGCAGTGAAACGCGGGGACGTTTTTTATTAAGGGTAACTAATAAGAAGTTGGACAATAGCAAGATGCAGGGCTAATGAACTTTGTATAGCACAGCCTTTATCCAGAAGAAGCGTTGTTTTAAGAGAAGGGTAGATATTTAAAGAAAACAGGGAAATATAAGAGGCATTCCATGACAGACTGCGGCAATGTGAGTAAATGAATCATTCGAATATAACTGCCGGTGAGGTGAGATAAAATATATTAAGTGTGGAACTGCGAGAGTCAAAGTATAAGTGTAATTAGCATTCGATTTTAAACTGGCTTAATATAAGATGGCAGGGTAATGAATATTAATCAGCAATAACAGTCAAGGTAGAAGAAAATTGTCCACACAAAGGGCTATCCAAAATAAGCCCGATATCAATTAGTTCCCCAATGTGGCAGTAATAAAATTCAAATAGGTGATCCAATGGCGAATAATACAAATCTCAATAAAAAACCAACTAGAGACATTAAGTAGCAAGTCAATCTTGTGCATATTGTAATTATAAATGTGGAGATTTTTTTATATTGTGTTTAGTTTTAAGGATTTCTGTTACGTTGATGAATTTTGTGTATCTTGAACATTAAAGCCGAGTTAATAGAGCATAGTTTATTTAATTCATTATTTAATTCATTTTTAAAATAAGATGTTGATTTATTGACAACGATCAATAGCTATGTTTTTCAAACAAATTTAAATATCCAGAGATAAAACATTCTAGCTTGTATTTATATAGTCTGTTTAATTTGACCCATATGAAAAAAATAATATCACCAAATAAGCCTATATTCAAATGATTATCAATTTTAAGAGTAAAATCAATAAAAACTCAATTGAAAATATTTTGACGAACACTCTGGAGTAACATGAATATAAAATTAAAAATACAAATAAGATATATCAAAACAAAGATGCTAGCCCAATTTCAGAACTCTACCCATGAGATAAGAGAAAAATTTACAGATACAGCGGTAAGTAAACAAATATTGGCATAATTTCATTTTCATCAATGTTAATACTTTAAATAAAGAGAAAAATCCATAATAATTAACATTCTCATGCTCAACAATTAAAAGTGCTAAAAATACCATAGCAATATATATATATATATATATATATATATATATATATATATATATATATATATATATATATATATATATATATATATATATATATATAGCGGTTTCGATTTCTTGTAAAAGCGTCATTTCAACAGAGGTTGTGGAAATTTGCTTAAGCAAGTTAAAGTAGCCATCAGTCCCGTCTGTCATGTGATGTTTGGCTCGTTAAAGTTCCAAAACTATCTTACAGAAACGAAGGCGTTAGGCAAAATTTGCAAGATGATATGGTTAAACTGCATCCGGGAACCAGTTGCGGACAAACATAAGCCCCTATTAAAAAAGAGAAACAAAATGCATCTACACATGGAGAGTTAATCAATTTCATATTTTATATCTGAAATTGTATATCTGATGACAAATAGCATACACATTAACTACCCTTCTTGATTAGCTCGATAAATATTGATAAATAATAACCACCCCAGTGTCCATATCGTCAATATTTCACGGGTTCAGTGACTGGTATGATCGTTTTCAACAAGTTTTGATGTTGATAGGTGTGTTGTGTGTGAGTGACGGGAACCGTAATGTTCATCAGATGAGTGCCGCTTTTGCCGCTACCGACGTCGACGTTAGCGTCGAAAGCCCAGCGAGTCGCTGATTGGTGTGATAACGCCCTGTGGCGCCAATAGAACTGATATCATCGTTGTTGTCGCCGTTGCCTCGTAGTGAACATACTACCCAACATACATTCGTTCACTTTTATAGCTTTTTAATGAACACATTGGGCCGATACGAAAAGAGAATGTATATTCGAGACGAGTCCTGATCGACCCAAACGTCTGTCATTTATGTATCGTTAGAAGCAAGGAATACTCAGGACTCGCTGGAAACTTTGCCCCTACACCTCTTTCAAAGTACTTCTCAATTTCAATCACCTTAAAGAGAACCTGCTAATGATTTAGTTATTAATTTAAAATGTACGTTAAAATTGCACAATTTTAAATAAAGATTTTATAGAAGTTTTTCCTCATATAAAAGATTAATTAAAGTGGATAGTTACTTCCTCTGTGTTAAATTTAATTGACATGCCAGGAGAATTAAGATTGCTGCTATATCCAGGGACAAGCTAAGTTTTTGTCTCTAAAATTTATTTCAATGTAAAAAATATTTCAAATTTGTTTTGTGTAGATATTTTCGCAATACATATTAATGATTTTTTTTCGTAAGTTGTTGTTCTTGAACCGGATGAATTTTGCCACTTGAATTCCATTTGTTAGTCATTTTTTATGCGATTTCGACAGTATAAACCGTTCTGTGCCGTTTCGACAATGTTTTTTTGTTTGTTTTAACCCCTATTAAGGAAAAAATCACTACCAAAGCACACCTGGCACATTAAAATTTGTTGTAAAGGTATATTTATGGTTACTGATCAAAATATACAAATGGTAGTGTTACACTTTGTAACCTCGAATATTAATGGGCCATGCATCACACAGAAAAGCTCTTGATGCAGTAATTTTCTGAGAGCTTTTCAGGCAAGATAAATTGCTGTAATTTTTGAGTCACGTAAGATAATGTATTGGAATCGATAAAACTGACTTCATCTCGTAAGTGCGGTCATTATCGTCATAGCTACACTGTAATGAGAAAATGAAATTCGTTCGCAAAATGAAAATCTTCCCTCTGGCAGTGATAAAGTCGTTATAACATCCCGATGCCCTAAATGGATAAAATCACGCCTCACACTATTCAAATGTTTCTCGATTATGAACGTTATTTTGTTAGTACATTAATAATCAAGTATATTAAAACGTTTAAGACAACATAATTATTCTTAGAGTCGTATTTTGAAAAATTAAATTGGTTGCGATAATCAATTCATTTTTCTAAAGAAGCTAAATGCGTCGTAGCTTCCAACTACGAATTTCTGTTAGATGTAATTTGTATATAAGTTTTCATAATGAAAGTTTCTAAAAGCTTGAAAGTTCATGATATTATCCCCCATCTGATCGACTTGTTTTGCGCGTCTTGTGATAAATATATAGTTCAGAA
The DNA here is from genome assembly GCA_964006375.1 of Tillus elongatus. Classification (NCBI taxonomy): domain Eukaryota; kingdom Metazoa; phylum Arthropoda; class Insecta; order Coleoptera; family Cleridae; genus Tillus; species Tillus elongatus. The sequence goes on from OZ023265.1 coordinate 155,123,706, forward strand.
TTACAAAACTGGAGTGGTATATTTTTTAACGCAACTTTTATTTTTAAAATAAAATGTTATATATATATATATATATATATATATATATATATATATATATATATATATATATATATATATATGCACCTTAGTGCAGCCAGCTGTTGTCAAGCAACATAAAACTTTAAAAACATTGCTGTTTACTTGCCATTTGTTTTTCCGAAGAAGATAGTAAACTTTAAAAATCTTTAAATCTTTACTAGGCTAACTATATTCCCTTAGACACCCAGTTATAAAATAGTTTACTCTTATACAATAAATACTATTATTTTTAAGGTCAATAGCCTATAAACTTAGAAACTATGTTTGGAGGGAAAATGATAATTAGGGACTTTAAATTCAGACTACGTTTTTGAAAGTTATGTCATCACTTTTCGGAACTTGGCGCAGTCTGCTAGTTTTATTCACAGTAAAGTTGCGTGTATTATCGCAAGCTAAGCGAAATTTTGTCTGTCATTGAAATTTCCCTAGAACGCATCGACCGGAGTTTCACCAGGTGGCGCCACGTTCCAGAAGCCAGTCCGCGTGGCGTTTCGGCTTGGCGTCGTTACTATGACAACCATGTATCGATTGCGGGCCGCTTTTCTCTGCCTTCGTGTGTCGTGTGTCCGTTGTCTTCTCGTCATTGTCGGCCACGTGACCTTCCTTTTTCCGGCAACTGCCGGAGCTGCCATCGCTGCCACAGGAAAAGTGTAGCATCAGCTTTGATTTGTGCGATTGGGACAGAGATATCCAGTAAGGATACAGAGCAAAAAAGGTGTACTTGCTGATTTAAAGCCAGACGTTCGATCTAAAACAGTCGTAGATTATGTTGAAAGAAAACACGTTTTTATCGGCGAAAATGTTTGTAGAGAAGACACGTGTGTTATTGGAAACTGGTGTTTGCGAAAAATAACAAACTGAAGCAATATAAATCTGCAATTTATTTTTGTTTTGCGTAATTATATTTCCGAATTTTCAAAAAAATAGCCTTTTATAATTCTCACAAATATCCAATTTGATATTTGTTATCAAGGTACTCATAAGAATATAAGACTAAAATCCGTGTCAGGTAACAAAAAGCACAGACGCAGCAAATACGTTATGAGAGAGAATTTTCGTAGGAAATATACCTTCGATTAGAGAAACAAGAAATCCGTAAATAAAACGCACAACAAAATAAAACTACAAGAGCACATTCACAATCGTCAGTGAGATATTATATATATATATATATATATATATATATATATATATATATATATATATATATATATATATATATATATATATATATATATATATATATATATATATATATATATATATATATATATATATATATATATATTGGAATGTTGCACTACACTGTAATCAGTTTTAAATAATTAATTTACAATGTATTTGTTATTTTCCGAATTCCGAATACATGATTAAACTTCCCCTAAAAAAATAGTTCATTTGAGATGGCTAACGACGACCCCGCCTATTTACTTACTTCATAGAGATAGATTTGGGTTTCGTTAAAAGTCATCGGTTATTGATTTTACCAATACAGAAATTAAAATGGACCTTGGACATGTATTGTTCTGTAGCCTTTAATTAAAAAAAGTTTAAGGTAGCTCGTGATTGCATCAATGGCATTTTTTCTTTTGAAAGTTCCTCAATAGTAAAATCTTTGCATTAGAAGGCTATTCTGTTTCTAGGTTTATTTCGTTTAATCAATAAAACGAGTTTTGCTCAAAGCTGTTATAAATTTAAGGCAACAGTTCCTTAATTGTTCTTGCCATTGCTAGATAAAACAGTGCCATGCTAGATATTGATCATGAGACCTCTTCATAAATGCTGGTTTTGTTATCTACAACCGGTTTCACCTTTTACATCGTCGTATTCGGTAAAAGACAAAACCAGTTGCAAAGAAATAACAAGAACTTATGAAAGCAAAGAAAAGTTTCGCCTTCGGTGTTTAAGGCAGCCTGTAAAATTCTACTTTAGCCAGCAAGTTTTTTTATTTCGTTGTGGCTTCCATACTTCATCTCATGTTTTCTCCCTGGGCTCCATTTTCTCTTTTTCCCAAATATGTCTTCTGCAAATAATGTTGATAGAAAGTTATTATGCCTTAAAATAGGTGCAACAAATTTTGCTGTCCTACTCTCAGCTTCTCTCAGCAAACATCTTTCTCGTCTCAGTTCTGCTATGACACTTTATTCGTCCTTGTATCGGTGTACCTTGTCTTCTTGATGTCAACATTTTAAGAGCTTCTATTCTTCTCACGTCCAGCTTCTTCAAGGTCCAGCTTTCCACCATATACATTATAATACTCCATACGTATCATTTGATGAACCGACTTTAAATCTGTATCACTGCGAGGAGTATTGTGTTTTTTAATGCTTGCTTTTCTGTCTCGAGTCGTCGTAAATTAAAATATAATATAAGTATATAAAACATATTGATTTTTCTATAACTTGGGTGCGAACCTACATTGGAAACAGACTTGTACAAGTGGACGACACGACGCTACCCGGTTTATTCACTGAGCCATGTGGGCTCTTTAATATACTTTATTTGTTTATATTGCCTAAAAACATAACAAATAACAGAGATAGAGGAAGAGTAACATTCAGAAAGTATTCCAAAATGCAGCGCAAGTATAATTTTATATTTGTGTACCTACAGTTGATTATGACTTATATAAATTTAGAAGCCAGCGCCATCAATCAGTGCAGTCCTACATTTTCTTTAGTGTATAGCGATGTCCTGTTGTGACTCCGGGGTCATTTAAAAAGGGCTTCATTCCATTCTGGTCAGATTCCATTTCCAGGATTGCTTTTCAGGGGTTAAAGTTGGCGGCCGCATCACGGACTACTTCGATTCAAGCGTTGATATTTTAGCTACACACAGTACGCGCGCTCTTTCCAACGAGTTAAACCAGTATAATGGAAATTAATTGGCCTGGCAAATAAGAAAAACTTTTCGTCGGAGAGTTTCTTGATTGTCTAATTAAATCTTCCATGGTGTTCGGAGTCTTCAGAGACAAACTGTTCAGTGATATTACAGATAGAACTGATAAAATATACTGTCTGTGTCTGTCTGGTCGAGATGTCTTGTTGAACAAATGTTTGCCTCAGTATTTTGATTAATAAGATCCAGCTTTCGCGGCAATTAATTACATTCTCATCTTGTGATTAAAAGAAAAAAGTTTCCTTGCAATACCGCGCATACTATTACATCAAAGATCTTACTGCACAGATCTCATTTATGCTATTTTGTATTATTTGTCGGTATTCATTGTTTTCTGTTAAAAGAAAAAACAATGCAATTTCCTACTTTTAGATGTCTACATTGGTACATCTAGTTCAAATTTCCGATTTTAATGAGTGAAGATTGTAATATGTGATGAGCACTAATAAGTACAATAAAAGAGTAAGGTTAGACGCTAGCTGAAACTAAAACAAAAAGCATAATCGCCCAAAAAATCACAAAAATAATAAAAGAGAGTTTAGCGCTAGATACGTATTTCGACAACGAAGTTACCATCATCAGTAGATGTCGCTAAACTAACTTTATGGGCAAAATTTTTCTATTTATATACCTAAAGTATACACTAAAAATGATGTAAGCCCTATGACGCAATACCGGGTGATGCAATACTGGATGATGAAATACCGGGTGATGCAACACCGTATGATGCAATATCAGATGACTCAGTACCGGATGGTGTAAAACCGGATTACATAACACCAGGTGACGTAATTCAAGGACTATTGTTGTGTCAGTGGATACGCCCAACCGGTTGTGTCGATGTTTAAAGCAACCATGGATTATTTTGTGCTATTTCATAAAGTGGTTAGTTGACCGGACCCATGTCCTAATTCATCAAATTCGGTGGATTCACCTTAAGGATTTCCAAACTTTCCAAAGCATCTAATTTGCGATAATCTGTGGTTACCTTCAACAACTTAAGATAGCTACTGCCTATCTTATGTCCCGAGTCAATCATATATTGGCCAACGCTACATTTTTCTGCTCTATAGAATCTGAAATGAGCTATGTGCTCTTTGAATCTTGTTGTTATTGATCTTTGCGTTTGTCCAATATAGATTTTTTCGCAGTTATTACAAGATATTTGATTTTTGTCGGAACTCACCTAAAAGGTTCTTCAAATTATCGACCTTATAAATAACTATCAAGTCGTTATCTTTGCATATTTTCTCTACCTCGTTTGTAAGAAAGAAGAAGAATCTATACACAATGTCCTGAGAGAAATCGTTATAAATAGAAATATCTATAATTTTGTTCATCACTGAATTGCAGAGGTTACGGCTCAAAGGTAAACTCAGTAACCTCCGAAGAAGAAAGCTCAAACTCGAGATTTTGTGGCCGAAAGGATGTTCTGAATCTGATGGTATGAAGCGAATTGGAGAAGTTTCTTTCCTATAAATGTCAAATTCTAACATATCTATATGTTTGATGACAAAAGTATCAAGGACGGGTAATTGGTCGTTGTTCTCCATTTCGTAAGTCAACTTGATTCAAGGAAATCTACTGTTCAACTTATTAACAAATTTATTGATGTTAATGTACTGAGGTTAATTATGGCAAAGATATCATCGACATATCTTAACCATACCCTCGAAACAAACTCCACGGCCCCAGCAAAGTTACTCTCAAATCGGCTCGTGAAGAGTTCGGCAACGAAGGGAGACAATGGGTTTCCCATTGTGGTTCCCTCCGTCTGTCGACAAAACTTCCCGCCGACTCGAAAGAAACACTCAAAAATGCATAGCGAAGTTAACTTAATATATTCCTCCACCTGCATGTCCGATAGCTGGTTATCATGAAGCATATCCCGAAGATACTGAAGACCTAGATATAGATCGGGCAAACGCGGAGATCAATAACAACAAGATTCAAAGAGCACATAGCTCATTTCAAATCTAATGGGCCAGAGGAATATAGCGTTGCCCAACATATGATTGACTCGGGACATAAGGTAGGCGGTAGTAAGCTTAAGTTATTGAAGACCACCACGGATTATCGCAAGTTAGATGCTTTGGAATTCCGCAAGGTGAATCCCCATAATTTGATAGATTCAGACATGGGTCCTGTCGATTCAGCACTTTTTGCAATAGCTCGAACTAATCCATGGTGCTTTCAACATCGACACATCGGTTGGGCTTATCCACTGACACAACAATAGTGCTTGAATTACGTCACCTGGTATTACGTCATACGGTGGTACGTCATCCGGTACTGAGGCATCTGATATTGCATCATACGGTGTTGCATCACCCGGTATTGCATCATCCAGTATTGGATCATCCTGTATGCATCATCGGGATTACATCATTTTTAGTGTATACTTTAGGTATATAAATAGGATAATTTTGCCCATACAGTTAGTTTAGCGACAGCTAGTGATGAAGACAACGTCGTCGTAGAAATACGTGTCTAGCGCATAACTCTCTCTTATTAGGTTTGTGTTTTTTGGGGTGATTCTGCTCTTTGTCTGACGAATAAGTACAATTTGGTGAACCCAGATCATCGCAATACAGTTTTCAGACCTAACGGTCGTTTCGCTGACAAGGTTAGCATCATCAGAGGGTTGAATAAACTGTAGAGAGGATAAAGTGTATAGTACAAATATTGCATTTCTAAATCCAGCCATTTTTGTTAAGAAAAGTATGCCACTTTTTATCTATTTTTGCATTATTAGAAATTTTAACATTGAAGTTAATAAAACTGGGAATAAGTCATTTTTGTTTGTTTTTTTATCTGCGCCTCTTGATCTAATTTTACAACTTAGTTAGCGATAGACATGCAGTTTCACTGATCTGGGAGTCATAATTCAATGAGTCAAGATTGTAAATTGCAGATTGGAGAACCCAACTCGTCGCAGTACAATTTTCAGACCTGACGATAGTTTCGCTAACAAAGTTACTTCATTCTTCCCTCTGATGACTTTCCTAGCAAAACGATCGTTAGGTCTGAAAACTGTATTGTAATGAATTGGGTTCTCCAAATTGTACTTATTAACCGACCTCAAACAAGGAGGTCGTTCTGTGTTCGTCTGTTTGTGATATTTTTATGTATGTTCACCGATATTTTCGTCAATTGTGTACCAATTAAAAAAATCTTTTTCTGCTTGAAAGGGCATACTCCTGAGGTGCTTCCATTTTCACCAAGTCCGGATCTAATGCGGGATCTCAGGGAAATGGAGGGATATCCTCTTATAATCTATGTAACTTAAAGTTCTATTGTAATACGGTACTTTGATTATATATATATATATATATATATATATATATATATATATATATATTTACATATATATATATATATATATATATATATATATATATATATATATATATATATATATATATATATATATATATATATATATATATATAGCTTTTTAATACCGTACTCGCTGCCTACGTATATTTACACTAAAAACGAAAAAAAAAACCGACTTCAAAGTAGGCAAAACAGCGTAAAAAAATAACTGGATTACGAGTTTGATTCAAAAGACAAAAGTAAATTTAGATGAAATATTATTATATGCGCTACCTACTTATCTGTTTGACAATGAAAAAAATGACACCCTGCAACGTGACAACTTCACCCGTAAACTCAACCCCCTTCGAGTGGCAGTTGCAATCTCCAAATTTTTAAATAGGAACTAGGGACTTGCAGTACCTCATTTGAAAGACCTCTTCATTCTCTATTCAAAAATGCTATGGTTTTAGTTGCAAAAATTAACAATACAAAAAAGAAATTCATTTGGTAGACCAAATTCGCTACAACACACAAAAAAATTACTGACTAATCGCGTTTCATTCTTGATAATTAAAAAAACCTCAACCTCAACCTCAACGTAAGATGTTCAAAATGCATGAACGTCATACCTTGAACGTCTTCAAAATGTCTTCTATCGTTAATCAAGATCTAAGGCATGACCGAGCTAGTCTGAATTCTTATTCTAAATCAGTTAAATCGCGTGGTTAATTTTTCTATGCCTACTTCTCACAAATCCCCATAAGAAGAAGTCTAATATAGAGTAAGGTCTGGTGATGGTGCTTGTAATTGCAGCGATCCACGCCTCCCTATCCGCCAGTATGGAAAATTAAGCCGCACATTGATTTGTTAATGTGGTGGTGTTTTATCCTGCTGCAAAAATATCACATTCGCTGAAACTTGTGGGTTTTCTCGATCAGGATATAAGTTTGCCAAAGCTGGATGACATTATTTTGAGGCAGTGCTAAATAATTATCTCCATTCAAATTTCCATCAATAAAAAGGGGACCAGTGAGATTTTTTTCCCTCGGCGCTCGTCCGCGGCCTTGCCGCCCCGATAGGACTGCAACCTTTGGTTGATTGTGCATACCCTTAGTCTTACTCCACCCATTCCAAAATCACTGTGCCTTGAACTAGTCTGCACAGCGATTGGTAGGGTGAAGTTTTATATTGCTCTGTCTCCGCTCTAGACTGACCTTAGACCAGTTGTCTTTTTCGGTCCAAAGCTTTACACTCGCACAAGATGTGCTGGGCTGATTCCTCCCCCTCGCCGCAGAGTCTGCATGCGAGGTCCCCTTCGAACCGCCTCATTTTATGCAGGTGTTTTTTGACGGCCATGTGTCCCGTCAAGAGACCTGTTGTGTTTCTGAGCTGTCCTCTGTCCTCTGATTTAGCAGCCCCACAGCTCTCTTTAAACTGTGTCCGTCAATTATTGACTTCCCATGTCTGAGCCCTGGACAATCCGCCGAGTACACCTTGTGTTGGTTTCTAAACCAGGACTTAATGGCTCCCCTGGCAGTGCTCTTTGTCACGCCCAGAGCCGGTTCTGGTCCCATAAATGGTTCTGCTGACCCTCTTTTCGCGAGACTGTCAGCTTCTTCATTGCTTTTGGCCCCCGAGTGACCCGGCACCCAGATGAAGGTCACCTCATTCTGCCCAGCCAGGTCGCTCGTCTCGTCTCGGCACTCACTCACCAGCCAGGAATTTACCCGTGGGCTACTTAGTGCCTTAAGGGCTGCCTGGCTATCTGTGGCTATGAGGATCCGCTTGTTGGTGTAGCCCCTGCTCTTGTTCTCCCGCACACAGTGCAGGATGGCGTACATTTCGGCCTGAAACACCGTTGCATGAGCTTCGAGGAAATACTATGACCTACCATCGGTCCTCCCGAGTAAACACCTCCCCCGTCCCACGCGTGAACCAGACGAGCGTGTTCCGTGGTATGCCCGGCGTCTCCTCCCGCCATGCCTCGCGGTCGGGGATATCCACTGTAAAGTTGTTTTCCCTGCACATTCGCGGGCTAGCGAAGTCTGACCTCATTTTAAGCATGGGCTTCTTCACGATCTCTTGAATTTTGCAGTGGCCCCTGAAGCCTGGAGACCAGTGACATGCTTTCCAACTATTCCTACCCAAATATTAACCTTGTCAGGGTATTGAGTGTTGTTCTTTTCAAATTCGGTGTGGATTTTTTTTTAGGGTAGTCGCGACAATTTTGACGATTAGCATGGCCGTGAAGTGTAAAACTGCACTTATCAGAAAACATGTTCTAGTTGGATAACATTTTTATCTAACATTTGCATAACTTGTTCACAAAAAGACGTTGATTTATCAAAAGCAGCTTCCTTGAGCTCCTGAGTTTGTACCAGTTTATAGGGATGCATTTTATTTTACTTAAATATCTGAAAAATCGATGAATGGCTATAAGATCCAATGTTGTGGCTGCTTGTCGATTCGAAGTATGTGGGTTTTCCTCAAACCCAAGCACTACATCCAACTATTTAGTGACGACAACCACCTTAAGCGCAAAATAATTAAGAGTTTTTCGGGTTTCTCACTAGTAAAGCAGTAAAACTGAAGTTTTAGTCTCGCGTTGTAAAATAAGATTACACTACTTTTCAGTAGTTTGGAAAAACTATTAATAGGCAAGTCATTAAACTAGCAACTAAATACTTTAACTGCATGCAGATGTGGTTTTTAACAGTCATTTTCTTTTCACTATGAATTTAAAAAAGTTTCCAGCAATTTGCAGTTAAAGAAAGTTATTAACGGCTAATTGTAGTAAAATCAACCGAGAAAAAAAAACACCGACTTCATTTAAGTTTACAGCTATCGTTAGGTGGTATGAAAAATAGCTTCGTTTCCAAATCACATCATTAGCGTTGAAGGGCATTCAGTGAATCGGAAGAATGGCCAATTATACTTCTTCCTACATGATTTTCTTCGCGTGTTGGGTTTTCCTAGTAAATTACCTCAGCCGAGAAATGGAGAAATATATTCTGATAAGTATTATTATAGTAGTGGCGCCAAATTTGCGTGACATTCGACAAAGAACTTTTTTAATTAACTCGAAGACATTGATTTAAAGAGAAATACGACGTATCATAAATCACTAGTCGATTTAGTCTTGATGCAGGGTTCCCAGTTTAAATTGCGTTGCTTTTTTTACCACATACAGACGTATATGCTTTTTTCCTGACTTGCCGAAAGCTTATTATTTTGTCCGCAACCAGTTTCGCTTTGACGCCATCGCCAGACAGATGAAAATTAAAAGCTACGAGAACTATGAATAAATATTTGTTGCTACATTAAGGTATTTTGATGCGGAAATTATGTACAACCACAAATAAAATGACAGATTACACTTTTAAAATGTTTATATCAATATTTAATCTAATGTGCTGTACACAGGTGTCCGGCAAATCTGAAAACACTGATAGTGCAGCTTGTGAGCTGTCATTAGAACACAGTCTCATGGTTTTAGGCGCTTATATATATATATATATATATATATATATATATATATATATATATATATATATATATATATATATATATATATATATATATATTTATTATCTTTATCGAAAACATACAGCTTACTCCACTATTTTCTATTTGTACAAATTATAACAATTTTGGGTTCTTTTTCTTTTTAATTATACATCTTAATAAATGTACCAAACGATATAAGTTTTCAGGTGTAGTATACAGATTGTTACTTAGCAAAGCGTGCCAGATGTTTTAAAAAGTTGCCTGCTTATTTACGATTTTAAATTGGGATCACACTTTACATTTATTTGCTGAATTAGTATAGCCTAAGTAAAAGTCTCGGTTCTAGAGCTTTTTCTTTCGAAAACTCCTACCTTACTCTAATATTTTCCACGCCATTTGTACAAATGATAATATTTTTATCCTCTGTTTTTAATAATATGCGTCAATAAATATACCATCAGATAAGTGATCAAAGTTTTTATAATCATTTGTATTTATTTTTATGTTTTCCTTAAAATGTGTTTTACATATTTACATGGCGCCTTTTCAACAGTTGTGGGTGTAATATTTTTGTACCAAGCAAGACGTACCAGTCGTTCTATAAACTTGCCAATTAGTTAGAGTTTATATATATATATATATATATATATATATATATATATATATATATATATATATATATATATATATATAAAATATACGCATATACGTGTTTCAAGCTTATTAGCTATAATCAGTAAGGTCTAGCCAGATAATGATGGGAACCCTATGGATGAAGAAGAAAAAATACACGGAGTCACAACAGGCAAATAGTGCACATTTGCAGCATCATTCGGAAGACCCCCAATTCGAGGGCAACAATCAAAATCGCCACGGAGGCAAAGAAATCACCTGCGTGGGGATCCAGAGCCCAGAAGTCATACTATTTATAACAGGATTTTTAACACGGCATTTCTGTATACTATACAAGGAGAAAGGTTAAGGGCAAAGCCACAAGGAGACAACCGCATACACGTGTTTCAAGCTTATTAGCTATCATCAGTACGGTATAGCCAGGTGATGATGGGAACACTCTGGATGAAGAAGCAAAATTACACGGAGTCACAACAGGCAATCAGTGCACATTTGCAGCATCATTCGGAAGACCCTCAATTCGAGGGCAACAACCAAAATGATGCTCACACAGGTGATTTCTTTGCCTTCGTGGCGATTTTGGCGAAAATTTAATTTGCTATAAAACTGATGGACTTTAATTTTTAATTAGGTTATGGTTTAAAAAAAGCAAATCATTAAAAGGGTGACCCACCTAAAATTTCCCTCTTGTTGAGTCTATATCCTTTTCAAATTTTTATCCAATAAGGGCGTTGATAAAAGAAAACCATCTACCAAATTTGGTTGCTCTATGTTAGGGAACTGCTGCAATACAGCTGTTTCTTGTAATTATTAGAGAACCTCGCGAGATCAATATCTAACCAAGCATGAGCGTCAGAGAATTGTTGTTTATAAATAATCGGCATATTTTGAGGTCCTCTACACGCACACATTCTGTGTCCATTGCGTTGTGAATCACACTATATATATATATATATATATATATATATATATATATATATATATATATATATATATATATATATATATATATATATATATATATATAATCAAGATGAATAAAACAATTTAGTATTTTAACCGATTATTAATTGTGGGTATAACATTTCCCAAAAGATAAAGTTAAATTGCAAATTGATACTCAAAAACATGATCTTACTTTTAAGAAATCAGGTATAATTTAAATAAATATTGTTCCTTTAAAACTGTTTACATTTTCTTATAATTATTGTTATTTATTTAGAAAATAATAATAATCTAGGTTTTACAGCCCAGTTACTTCATTTAGAAAACCATAATTTCTGTGGTGCATTTAATTTTTTTGACAGCTAAAATACATCATACAATGCAATATTCAAAGGAACACATAACAATTCAATGGGGTGAAATTTTTTTGTTCCAACTTGAATAGCATATGTAAAGAAAAGCTATACAAATTTTATTTCGTCTATACAGCACCTGGAGCGAAAATGAAACCGTGTCGTAAACTATCGAAATATCGGACGTAAACAATGACGGCAGCGTCAGGCAAAGAAAACAGCCTGCGCTGGCAACCTTCAATATCTAACGACACAGCCATCGGAAAAACACGCTGCTTATTCAACACACATTCACACATACACATTCACAGAGTCAATATAGATACGTAGTCAAAATGACACAATAACAATTTCATTTCCGAACGGCAAGCCAATGTACCAGTTCCAGATGCGAACTTGCAAGAATAATATATACTCGGTGAACGTGTCTGATTTCGTTCAAATGATATTATAAGGAACTTTCCTGTGTCGCTGAGATTGGAAAATGTGCAGCTCCTGTGCTTAACGTGTAACACTCGATCAGTGGAGCTGAAAATATTACAGCTAAATGTTCAGTTTTACCCAATTACTATATAATGACAATACGGGACTCGTATGCTTTAGCATTGGTGAAATTTGTGACAAGTACACTAGCGCCACCTCGCGTGAAGTACTGACAACTGTGCGAGTAATTTGAATAGTATATTTACCTGTATGTTTTTAATTTAGACAATTGGTTTATTATAGATGAATATAAAAACTTGTACATGACAAAACAGTGAAAATTTTCTGATTATTTATTTATAAATAGAATCAGCTTGAAGCCTAAATGAATTCAGCATGAATAGTTCTGCAAATTTCTTTTACCCATAATCTTATATCATCATAATTTAAAGTACTACCTTGAAACCGTCGTTAAACTACTATTTCAAGGGTAGGTATAGGAATATACTGAAAGCTGTTTCTGAGGATATTAAGTTACAATATGGACTTACCAATAAATAATTGTTCTAGGTATAAATGGTAGCACGGTACTCAATTTGCTATATCTCTACATGAAAACTGTCTTATTAATCTAATATTTTAAAATATGTAACTGATACTTAGTACATAATTAAGAAATTGTGCAGATGAAAGGTGAGACTAACTCTTACTTCCGTGAATGAATCTATTATAGAGCTGAATCTGCTATTTCTACTTGTCTCTTTGAAAACTTGTCTTGGGAAGATAATTAAAAGCCTTTACCAAGTAAAATAATTTTAAACGTGAAAACACGTGACAATTTATGCCATACTGAAATAAAAAAGGACACAGAAGAATATAGAAAAACAGTTATCTTATACCATTTATTATTAATGCAAAACTATTTTGCCTTCATATTTCTTTTTTATGCACTGGAAGACAAGTTATGATTGAAGCATTTCAACCATCCGTTTAAGAAGTTTATCTATAAATAGGTACATGATGATAAATATTACACAATAAATTATCTTCTGCGAAGTGAACGACGTAGGATCACTACTATCCGCTAGGGGCGCTGATATTTTTGTAACACTAAATCAGCCGGAGTGTCCTGTATTGTCATTATATAGTAATTGGTTTTACGCTTGAAAGATGATAATGAAACAATGTTTAAGTCTTCTTAATAAGGTGGTCTGACTAACTAGTATCATATGCTAGGTTTTTAAGAATCACTAAACATTTTATAAAATTGTAAAAAGTTACTAAGAACCATTAATGTAAGTCTCGAATTCTATAAAGATTCAGCATCTCCACAAGTGGGCATTATAAATCTAAATTTAAAAGAAGACCTAGATATAATGTACGGTTTCTCTGTCCCCTTTTAAGTTAAGGTATGGACTATAACAGAAGGTATGATGATGCAAGCTCGACTCCTCAGTTGTTTTTTTTTCCATGATGATTTATACACTCTGAAAAATTGTGACGATATAGGAATAAAACTACGTGTTTACCTGCCAGAAGGTACACAATAACACTATCTTAGACATAATAAATAAAATTCCTGGCGCAGCAAGTGCGTTATGGTAGTTAATTGTCAAAGATATGATCTGGCACCAAATATTTTACTATAACTTTTTTTTTCTTGTTACATATAAATCTAAATTTCGGTCTATAGTTTAACTTTTATATCATAAGCCTACTTACTAAATTTGGTTACCATAGCTTTTTTATTTTTTGAGAAGAAAATTGTTTTCGAAAGAAAACTCAAAATTTTCCCGGAAACCTGATCCGATTTTCCTGGCTAACGAACTTATCCACTCCACTTACAAAAGGAAGGTACTTGCCAAATTTGAATTGTGAATATTAACATAATTTTATACATAGTTGCATCCAAAACTGCTTGACAACACTCCAAATTCAACAACCTTAAAATTTTGACATTCCAAAAAATGTCTTTCCTGTTCCATTTCGTTCTTCTAATATTTCACCTGATACCTCCATTTACAATTAATACTAATCACTCCATAATACTTTTCCAACTGCAAACCTTTCTCAACTACCCATCACTTATTGTAAATTAAAATACTGAACGTTGACCATGTAATTAATAAAGCAAAATAATACTTGATGACAAACTATGAAAATTAAAATTATTACTTTTAAAAAATTGAATTATAAAATGAAATGTAAATTGCAACATAAATTGAAATATAAATTAAAGAAAAACAATTAAATGACGCCAATTTTCCTTAACCTTGGGTATTTTCATTTAGGGGATGTGAAAGGGCTTCATTTGCAGAACGAAATGACCACTCAGAGCTGATAAAACTTCTTAAGATAATTTTGCGCACATCTGGGCGCTGCCCTGTAAAATTGAAGGTATTCTGTAGCTTCTTGGGCCCCATCTTGAATGGTGGTTACTTCGGGCTTGGTAACATTTGCCCCCTTGCTGTGAACGGTGTTGTGTAAGGGGCTAAGTGACATCTGCCACCTGCTCTGAACGGGATGTTCTAAATAAAAAGACGAAATTTTCACTGGAAATGCGCTATTTTATGGTAGTGGGGTGCTTCGTTGCAACGTGCCCGTTCACTAAATCAAATAAAACGCAGCTTAATTTGCTGGTGAATGATTTCAGTTACATCAAATAATTCTGTGAAAAGTAGCGTGAAATTTAGTAAGCATGTGTCAGAAAGCATCACCTCACAAAATGTTTTAAAAAAAAATAAGCAATTATGCATAAAAAACATAGGGAGACAGATTAAAGTACATCTAAAACTCTAAAAACTACGAGAAAATAGATTTTAGGTTAAGACAGATATTATATCGTGAAATCAAATTGTCTCATACCTCGATGGAACCAAAATATCAAGCCTACGGCAGCATTCTGCTCGTTGTGCACACTAGATGTGAAATTTAGGAAACATGCGTCAGAAAGCATTACATCGCAAAATGTTTTTAATAAAAATATGCGATTATACATAAAAAAATAATCAGGCAGATTAAAGCACATCTAAAACTCTCAAAACCACGAGAAAAGCTATGGTAACCAAATTTGGTGCGTAAGTTTAAGATATTAAAAGGAAACTATATACCAAAATGTATATTTCTATGCTAAAAGAAAAGAAAGTTATAAAAAATATTTGGTGCCAGTTCATTTCTATGAAAATTCACTACCATAATGCACTTACTGCCTCTAGACTTTTACGTTCTATATTTATGGTAAACATATAAATTTTGTGTCGAGTCAAACTTTAAATAATGACTTTTTTAAAATCATATAACTTAAGTTCGCAAAACACCCTCAGGAAGTTATTCATGTGATATCCATATACTGCTTCGAGTAGAAACTTTGGAGATAAACAAAATTGCAATAAAACGCAATATAATGATAATTAATAACTAGCGGGACTTCAAGCTGTGCACAGTAGTAAATACTAAGTGGCTTAATACACAGTCAAAAGTAATTTATTTGGTTTTATCTGGGTGTTATTCCATAACAAATTATTTATTTAATACTAATGTACCTAATCAACGCTATCTTATTTAATTTTAGGTTACTAACCAAACTATCGGTGAATCAGATAATAGTTATACAGATCCAGCATCGTTTAATACTGGAAATATAGGCTTTCATCGAAATACTGATGTACCAGTTCGTTTTTCTTCCCAGCTTTGGTTATGTTGTTTTCAAACCCTATAAAACTTATAAGACAAATCTTGCCAATAAGTAACATAGCTTACTTGACCTACAATACAAATTTTCTTTTGTATCTTTTTTTTTTTTCATATAATACTACATGATTCTTTTCCTCCCGGTCTTTCTATACGTTCTATACATAAATAAATATTGTGATGCTTTCAGTTTCGTTTGGCGCTTTATATTCACGCAAGGTTTGGGAGAAAATTAATCAAAGTCAAAGGTATAAAATGAGAGGTTGATTGACGGGTGCAAAGACGCACAAAAGAAAGCTCAATAATTATTTGTATACGGCAATCTATGTGAAAAATCACTCTGCTAATGCTCGGGCGACAGTGAAAGCAGCATCTGATGAATCCGTCTTCTATACGTACTCAATCGATCGTGGAAGGCTTATAACAAGAACATGTGACGAAAAACAACTTTTCACCGGAGTCTGGATTGCTGGTTAGGACACGATAAAAGAAAAATCGATAACCATCAGCAAATAATTATACCCAAAGACCCAACAGATCTTTTACAATATTGCAAACAGCACATACTGTGATACTTGATGGAACCGTTTCATGCTATATGTTGTTTCTTTGATTTTACAATACAGGTTTAAAATGTGCGGCTCTACTGTGTCATCATCACAATCCAAATGCGATGCCGCAGCAACCATGACTCTTCTTCCAACATTTTTATTTAATATGTTGTATATTTTGCAGTTCATTAATCGATCCAAGTTTTTCAGATGATTTCATCTTTTTTTTTGTCGGGTGAATAAACTCATGTTCTTACCTCTGCGCTTGGATTCCATCGCGACAGAGAGTTTGGGACTCAGAGTACTATAGGTGCAAATCTCTACCTACCCACCAAACCTCACCTCATTTCTTCACCGTACCTACCGGAACTACTTTTCGTAACTCTTCAGTATCTTTCAGGAGACTTCCCCCTGGTAGACCTTTCTTTGATTACCTTATAAATGCTACAATACGACTGTTTCTTAGAAATGGTACATTAAAATTTGTTACGAACTGCCATATTTTTACGTTCATGTTGATATTTCGTAATTAATTCACACATCATGACTAAGTTGTCATTGTGTTTCTCTCTAACCACAAAAACGACACATCTAAGCTCTGATATGTCTCTGAACTTGGCCAGTGTAGTTTTGATGTCGGTTATAAGCATATAAAAATTAAAGAAACTTTTAAATCGTAATTCTAGCAATAAGTCTCTAACCACACTCCCAATATTTTCTATTATTTTACGAGCTTCTAAGGATATATTAAAATTACTAACATATTAATTATTAAACAGTTTAAACTGCCCCATCTATACCTACTTATATGTGTTCGTCGAATATTGTCGTTTGAAAGTGATTGCACCCCAGAGTACGTTCAACAAATTTTTCCTTCTTTCTCCTGAGGACTTTCGGAAGGTGCTTTTCACTCACTTTTTCGCAGCACTCCTGTATCAGTATGTCCACTTTTTTCAAAGGACATACATATAGTAAAAGCTATGCGACACTATGTTCAGTGGAGGGGGTAACGTTCGCGTGATTATATCACAAACATAAGAGTGCCTCACGACTCGATTGTTGGGCCTTTTTTGTTTGTTCTCCTATAAACGACGTGCCGGATTTGGTCAGTGTAAATCTCCTCATCTATGCTGATGACCTTATTATCTCCAGGACATCGAATCAAGACGCGATTGTCAAGTTCTCCAGAACGCTCTTTCAAGCTTGGATCGCTGGTGTAGGGTAACCGCCTTATTTCGATACAAATGCCATTTCATCAGACATCCTTAGCTTTCACTTTTTAATATGTAGTGCCTGGTAACACTTCTAAGCGTACTGAGAAGTATAAGGACCTAGATACACTTTTGGGCCATCTCTCTCTTTTAGCAGTTACAAAGAATTGTATCATTCTAAGTGTATAGTCAGTGAGAACCAAGCGCAATCTATTTTGTGACGCCACATTATTGTTTTTCTTTACACTTACCCTTCAAAGACCTCGTTTAGAAAATACGCTGTGGTTTCTTAGCTCCTGATGTATATTTTTTATCAGATTATGCTGGAAAGTGTCCACCACAAAATTTTGAAATCCTTAAGTTTTTGTAAAATATGGAGATATTCGGCGCGTAATCATTACCAGTTATATAATACAGAGAGATCAGCATTGCAAGTGGAGAGACGATGGCTGTTGCTACGGGAGTCTCGTAAGGTTCTGTCCTGGGACCTATCCTATGGAATATAATCTATGATGGAATACTCAAGCTAATAATGGTTTAAGGAGTTACTGTGGTTGGTTATGCTGATAACATATCAGTCCTAGTAGAGGCATCATAACAAGAGACACTTAGGTTTCGAGTGAGCGAAACTTTAAGAAGAGTGGACAGACGGATGACGGCCAAAGAACTCCAGCTAGCCCCTGCAAAGATAGATGCGGTCATCATTAAGGGTCCAAAAATCAGGGGCGATTTTTCGTTCCGCTTAAAGGACACCATGATGAAACCAGCGAAGACCCTGGTGTATCTACGAATAACAATCGGCGAGTCACTCAATTATGGCTAGCATGTACGAATGGCAAAACTGAAGACTGAAAGAGGAACATCAACACTAATTAGGATAATTCCCAACGTGGGAGGCCCAATATCAGCGAAACGGCCACTGCTCAGTGGATTAGTGCACTAAATTCCACTGTACGGAGCGCCGGTATGGCATCAAACCATAGAGATACAAAAATATAAATTGATGATGTAGAGCATGCAGCGCAGAGGGTTACTAAGGGTAGCGTCCGGGTTCCGTACCATCTCTACGCAGGCAGTTCAGGTGTTGACGGACGTCGTACCCATAGACCTGTTAGTGGAAGAAAGATGTTTCCTACATGAGGCGATGGGAGTGAGACTAGAATAATCGAAGCTGGCTCGCAGTAGTCGAACCATGGCAGCAAAGATGGTCCCAAAACACCACAAAGGTACAATGGACAAAAAGATTGTTCCAAATCTGACATACTGGATATGAAATGCGACCACGAAGAAATAAATTTCTGGCTCGCACAAATACCTACAGGCTACGGATACTTTAGATACCACGCCAAACGTATGGGAAAGTTAGACAAGAACGAGAGCAGATGTATCTACTGCTGGGAAGACGACACGGTAGAAGACTTCATTTTTGTTTGCACAAATTTTAATGAGATGAGAAGTACCACCCTCAACTCTGTAGGGACACATAATATCGACGACCTGATGTCGAAAGACAAGAGCTCATGGAAAAAGTTCATGGAATTTGCCCGACAAGCTATGACCATAAAAGAGACAAACACGAACTGGCGAAGCCAAGAAAACAACAAACTATAGTACCCCAACCCCTAACCGCTTAAAGTGGACGCGGGTAGTAGGGAAAAGTGGAAGGAGAAGTGTGTAATAGAGTGGTTTAGGGGAGACACTAGCTTGGTCAGCAGATGCGCCAACTACGCCCCACAAAATAAGATAGATACTACAGTATATATCAGTAATCTGTTTTTTTTAATTTGTTAATGGAATCCCTAACTGACATTGGCTTTTTTCATTTGTAAACATAAACATTTCACGCCGCTCGGAGGTGGAGTAGGACGCCCGATCCCGTGCACCATGCGATATTGTGCACGCTAAATATCCATATCCTCCTTACAGAAAGACAGGGGTTCGACAAAAGGTTTATATATTGTGGTGAAAGTTTTTGGCGTTGGTGATTGTCGCGGACATATGCCGATGTTAAAAAAACTCTGGACGCAGCAAGTGCGTTATGGTAGTGAATTTTCATAAAAATGTTTTTAATTGCAAATATGTGTGTTTCCTTTTTAAGAAAGCAGGCATCAATTTTGGTTACCAGTATAACCTATATAGTAAAAACAATGTGCCATGTTTCATAAAAATAACTTTATTGTGTGAAAATGTACAAAAATTTCCAAAAGTAAACTTAAAGTGTTCCCGGAAAAACTCGTTTCTTGGTCAATCTTTTAGGTTAATAGCA
Source organism: Tillus elongatus (assembly GCA_964006375.1). Taxonomy (NCBI): domain Eukaryota; kingdom Metazoa; phylum Arthropoda; class Insecta; order Coleoptera; family Cleridae; genus Tillus; species Tillus elongatus. Next base: position 155,143,585 of record OZ023265.1, read on the forward strand.
AATTGAGCTATTCAAATTTGAAGCATTTAATGAAAATTCGCTACCATAACGCACTTGCTGCGTACCGAATTTCTTTTCTTACAAACATGCATCGCTGAAAAATTCAAAAATGAAATAACATAAGGCGTGTTTGATTAAAAAAAAAAAGAAAATTTGTATCACCAACGACTTATGGGCCATCCTGTGATTGTAGAAATATTTTTTTAAGATGTAGCTCAAGACAACCTATAATTAATATATACAAATTTTCTTCATATCTTGTATAATAACGGATATATTGAGCTTTATTGATTTTTTTAATAAATTCGACAAAAATTCTATACCATTAAACGATAAACTCTATAGCTAAGGCTACCGCCAAGCATCTGAGAAAGGGTCTATTTGAAATGAATTTTCTGGAAACATTTTAGTAAAATGAAGGACAATGACGGTTGAAACTAAGACTTCAGAGTTTGTAAGAGATCCTTCTTGAGACATTTGATTTCCATATCCCGTTATAGATTCAAGTTCTTTGCCTAAATGTTGCCGATTTTGACGTTTTAAATCGCAACTTTGACGTTTTGAGGAAAACCCCAATTTATTTTTCTTTAAATGCATATAACTTTTTTGTCTTTTGACCTACATAGCTAAATTTTGGTAGGTGGCTTACCTATAAGGATATTAACTAGCGTACCAAATTTGGTTGCCCTTACTTTGTTAATTCCGGAGATATAAATTTTTTTCGAAAGAAAACACAAAATTTTCCGGGAAAACCTGGGCAGATTTTCCTGGCTAACGAACTTATCCAAGCCATTTGCAAAAGGAATTTTTCCACCAAATTTAGTCAAAATCGGCCCATTATTTTTTGAGTTATCGGTGTGATACATATATATATATATATATATATATATATATATATATATATATATATATATATATATATATATATATATATATATATATATATATATATATATATATATATATATATATATATATATATATATATATATATATATATATATATATATATATATATATATATATATATATATATAACATATAAAAATTGAAACGGACCCCGGATATGTGTTCTAGGGGGCCTAGTTCGTGGTCATTTGAAGAAATTTTTTCAAAATTCAAAAGTCGGGATCTCCTCATTAGTGATTTTTTTTTAAGAAAATTCACTAAAAGCTATTTCGCGATTATAGTCGGAATATGCACGCATCATACACGCAGTATTGAATGTTTTTCCATTTATTCATGCATCAAAAGTTATACAGGTGTCCACGATGCGATTGACATATTCAGCACAAACGTAGACTCTGGAAATATTTTTTAGAAGATAATTTGACTTCTTAAAATTTTTGTTATTACACCTGCATTATTTTTGTGAAGTGTAATAATTTAAGAAAAAAGTTCGTGACGCAGCAAGTGCGTTATGCTAGCAAATTTTCATGAAATGCTTAAAATTTCAATAACTCAATTTTCTTTTCAAGGTCTTGCCCAGGGCAACATATCTACTAACTTTTGTCAAAGTAACCTCGTTATTTTTTTATATCCAATTTTTTTTATCGAAAAAACTTTTTTTTTAGAAAAACTGTTCCGATGGGGCTGGCTAACGAACACATCCAAGCCATTAATAAAAGAGAGGTAGTTTCCGAGTCTCATCAAAATCGGTTAATTACGGCCTGAGTTATCGGCTAGATACATATATATATATATATATATATATATATATATATATATATATATATATATATATATATATATATATATATATACATACATATCGGGTTCTAGCGGCCCAAATTCAAGTTAAGATGAAAAATTTTTTCTCACTATCGATACCTCTCTATTAGGGAATTTAAAAAAATTAATATTCGCTATTATTATGTTGTCTAGTATATAAAAAAAAATAAACAAATAAACAAAAAGGATTTTTTTGTTGGTGTGTTAAATTATTTAAATTATTTATTTATTGTGGCTCTAACGTCTATTTCTGCGACTATGGCCTATCACCGACACCAGGGAGCAATTTCACCTCAATATCCTGGAAATTTTGCTGAACCCCCGCATTTGTGTAAGGGGGGTAGGGATCTTTAACGTGCACAACATCGCATAGACACGGGAAGGACGGCTTTAAGCCCCCACCGAAAGGCGGAACGTGCAGACATTCAACTTGTTCCAATACAACACCTCGGTTGATATTAATTTTACAGTATGTACTGAAAAACTGAAAGGGGAATTTAACCCAGTACCCTTCGTGTTAGAACCACACGTTCCAATGCCTGGACCACGGAGGCTCTAATAGATTTTTTAACTACTGTTTATACGAAACGCCGAGCACACACGGTGACATATTAATGTAGATACAAGTCAATGGTCGCAACACAGTGAATATTATCACAGCTTAACAATACCGGTAAATGAGACATGATTTGGAACGGAGGTGGAACAGAATAATTGTCCCCATTCACTTAGAGATAGTACACGAGATAACAGAGTTTGGGACTAGGTAACAAAGACTAGATTGTTCATAATTGTAAACAGAAACTAAATTCCAGTGTTAAGTGATTCGATTCCACGAGACACGTACACACTTAGTCTCTCTTTGATCGTAATATTGATATTGATGCAACAATTATTATCTCTGTAATGAGACGTAATATACGTGCGGTAGCGCAGAATTAGTTGTGAGTATGTGCTGCCAAATATCGAGTTGGAAAACTTGTGAGCAGGCATTTGAAACTATATAGAATTAAGCATCTGAAACTAGACACAATCTATTGAGGTGACTTTGCAACGGATCCAGTAATATCGTTGGTGAGTTCAGTAATGATATGTTAATATTGACACACCTGAAGTTGCAGAGTTAAATGCTGTTACATACTCTTCCCATTACATTTGTTTATCCAAAGCGCTTCCTAGCAACTACAGGCCTATTTCTCTTCTTTCAGTCATCTCTAAAGTGATGGAAAAGTATATAAACACCGAATTACTAAAATTTCTTGAAAAACACAGTCTAATCCAGGACAGGCAGTATGGAACCCACCAGCTCAGATCAACTACCGACCTCCTTTCCTTTGTCACCCATTCTTGGAACAAGTCTATGGAACTACACGGTGAATCTCAGATTGTCGCTCTAGACATATCCAAAGCCTTCGACCAGGTGTGGCACGCAGCGCTGCTTAATAAACTACCGGCCTATGGCCTACCACAAAAACTATGTACCTGGACAGCAAACTTCCTCTCCAATCGGAGAATTTCTGTTGTTGTGGATGGCTATTCCCCTAAACTATATCCAATTAATACAGGAGTTTCTCAAGGTTCAGCTTTACTTTGTTTCTTCTCCACATCAATGACCTCCTCTCTAGCACATCCGACCTAGTTCACAGTTACGCGGATGACAGAACCCTCCACTCAAATATACAATATTCTAAGCCTGTCTCTTTGGCCCAACTAGATGAGGATCGCAGACACGTGGAGGGTTTTGTCTCCGTGGATCTCCAAAAAAAAAAAATAGACTGGGGAAGTAGAAATCTTGTACAATTCAACCCCACCAAATCTCAGTCTTGCTTCCTTTCTCATAAAAGATACACCAGCCCTAGAACCATCACAATGAACAACCAAGTTATTCAAAGTAATGAGTCCTTTTTACTTGTTGGCATTTCTGTGGATCGAAATCTTAACTGGCACCAACATGTCACATCAATTGCAGAAGCGGCTGCTCAGAAATTAGGTTTTCTCTTCCGGGCTCGCAAATACTTTTCAGCAGCTAATCTCTATACCTTATATACTTCACAAATAAGGCCAAACCTCGAATACTGGTCCCACATCTGGGGTGCTGCTGCCGCTTCTACACTCGATATCCTGGACTCCATTCAGAAGAGAGCTATACGTCTCATTGGTGACCCTACCCTTACGCAAAGGCTACCATCCCTTGCCCACCGACGTGCCGTTGGTGACCTCTCTCTCTCTCTCTCTCTCTCTTCTATAGATATCTGCACGGGCACTGCTCAGAGGAGCTTTCTTCCATAGTTCCTCCACCTGCTGCCCCCAACAGATCTACCAGGGGAACAGAGCGAATGTAACCTTCTACTGTCCAGGTCACCAGACATATAACATCTTGTTATGCCCGCTGTTTTGTCCCGAGCGCTTCCAAGTTGTGGAATTCCTTGCCGGCGCATGTATTTCCTTCTCCCCCGAACCTCCAAACCTTCAGGTCCAGAATTAACAAGTTGCCTCTTTCCTCCTTGTCCACACCCACTGTACGATAGTATTTGGGCTGTAAGCCCTCGTGGTGTGATGTTGAAATTAAAAAAATAAACAAAGTCGAATGCAGTTTGCCTCTAAGAATATATGGCGAGTATAAATTACTGCGTTTTAGACGATAAGGCTTAGGTCAAGTAAGACAGATATATTTTATGTTACTGACCACCCTTTTCATTATATTCCTGCGAGAAGAATATATTTTCATGATATGCAAGTGGGATAGGGCAAACATCAAGAACCATCAAAACGATGAGGCTTGACCATTAAGTAGATCTAGGCATACTTCAATCTGAAAGGTTGGCGATATCTGAGCTCGCTCCATAGTTTTATTGGAGAAAACGAAAGTTTCTGAAAGAGCAAGGGGATATCACCAGAAAATCAAAAGAGAGGCGATTGAAATACAGATAATCATAACAATATCAACCGAAATGATGATTTCAAGTTAAGGTCAACTGAGGAAGAGAAAGGAAATAACAGACTCCATCAATATGACACCAGGCATATCGTTGCAATTACCAGCAATGTTTGCGTTACCTACAGCGACGTTACTGCCTCATCTACGCGCGTGCATCACGTTACGTAACTATCACCGGCGATTTCACCATTTTCAGCTAGAAGAAGAGTTACCAGACCAACTTGGGCTCAGTTTAAGTCCGTCTTCTATACAAGCTAACAGCTATCGTTTGCGAAACGTTTAATATCAAGCGAGTTTTACAACAGTAGCATATCCCGAAAGCCATTCAGTAGTCTAAGCAACGCCCGTCATTGAAATCATGACTAGCGGTGTTTATTTAACAGTTACTGGTAAGCAATATGGGGAAATAATTTAATTTTTTACGCGATTTGTGTGTAAGGTGTCTCGAAATCTATTTAGAGCAGGACGAGGCACCTGCTCACTAAGTATATATAGGCTTACTTCATCCTGAAAGGTTGGCTCCTTAGTTTTATTCGAGAAAACGAAAGTCCCTGAAAGAGCAAAGGAATATCACCAGATAATCAAAAGAGAGACGCTTGATATACAAATAATCATAACAATATCAAACGAAATGATCATGTCACGTAACTATCACCGGCGATTTTACCATTTTCAGCTAGAACAAGATTTACGAGAACAAACTGGGCTCAGTTTGAGTCCGTCTTCTATACAAACTAACAGCTAATGTTTGCGGGACGTTTAACATCAAGCGAGTTGTTGGACAAGAGTAGTATAACGCGAATGCCAATCAATGGTCTAAGCAACGCCGATCATTGAAATCATGAGTAGTAGTGTTTATTTAACAGATACTGGTAAATAATATGGGGAAATAAATTTTTTACGTGATTTATCTGTAAGGCGCCTCGAAATATAATTAGAGCAGGACGAGGTACCTGCCCACCATTGAATCTTTTGAGAAAACTTTTCAGTAGACCCCTAGTTCACATAAATTCGCAGGTGAACTCACCAACATGTTCTACATACCTATCAATTCCGGGTTACTTATTACCGCTTAAAATCAAGCAACTTAACTCAATATTTGTTGACATTCCCGCGCTGAACGCACACAGCTTAAGCAATGCTTTCAACAACACAGCTACAAGAAGCTTGGTAAAACGGAAAATTAGGCTCTGTTAAAATATATTGTACTCTGCAACTAGTTAAAATATTTCCTTTGACTAGAAATTTATTATCTATGTAATCTGTAGAAATTGGTTAATAATTTAAAAAAAATACATTGACATCTCAAAACCGCCCTAATTCATGGCCTTTGTTCAGAGAACATAGGATGTCTCATCACGGCCGTAATAGCTTTAGAAACATAATTGATAAAAACACTAAAATAATTATTTAAAGTAGTTCAGTTTAATTCTGTAAGGAAGGAATATTAAACATTGCAATTAATTAGAGGTCAGAATTATATCGATTGACATTGAAAATATCACATTCAGTATATAAACAATAACAAGCAAATTCGTAGGAATGTTATAGTCAGCAGATCAGAAGGTTAAGAATAAAAATGTGTTATTGTTTGATAAATATAAAGGAGATCAAGTTTAGTAAGACATATAGTCAATTAAATAAGCTTCTACAATGTAGTCGGTAAAATATTAGATTGCTTCAAAAAATAACGCCGCGATAATTATAATTTAATTATGTAAACATAAACACTGTTAACCTTAAGAGTCAACATGTCAGTAACTACGTAAGTCTTTTTTTTGTTATATAATAATTTTTAAATATTAAGTTTGTGAATTAACCTCGTTATCAATATACCGTTACCTATATGCTTAGTTCGACGATTTTATCCCTATCATTTACCCCCGCTTCCCTTAACAGCCTCTCCTAAATTAAGCACATCGTATGTAAAAAATTAAACGATTGGCGACAATTTAACTACCTAAGTATCCACGAGTCACTTGTGATGGGTAAATATCAGATTCCGAGTAAAAAGTAAAGGATTTCTAAACCATTTTAAGACCCACATGTAACTGTGTTTACTTTAACAAACAGTCTGCGTAGAATTTCGCTTGTTAGATTTACAGCAAAGAGTTATTTGTGGTTACATATCACGGTTAGAGATGTCGATTTAAGATACTTGAATCCGCTTTTGTACATTTAAACTACACTCAAAGGCAGAGCGCGACTTGCTACTGACAAATGGTTTGGGGTAGACTTAACAAGTGCTTCAAGCTGAGTAGTATTTTGTAGCTATTCCCGGCAACCTACAAGCCTTGAGAAATTATCGACAAATTCTAAACAAACAAGACAAGATCCCGAACAATACAATGCCCTAGAGCAATCCACTAATTTCCTGGTTTATAATTATATAATAAGAGGAAGATGTTGTAGGTGAAAGTCAGTAATTTTCAGTTTCACATTTGAAAACTAAGAAGGATATTGTCACGAAAACCCTCAGATTATCTGCCTAAAATTGTCCATATTCCCCTTTTTGGGAATTTTCTTTAAAAAAAATCAATAATGAGAAGATCCGCGTTTATATATATATATATATATATATATATATATATATATATATATATATATATATATATATATATATATATATATATATATATATACATATTAGTAGATATTTGGTATCAGCAGACTCAGAAAATTAATTCTCTTTTGATAGACACCACTACCGTTCTTGTAGAAGAGGTGAGTAGCAAACTGCAAATATGTGATTTCCCATGTTCACATATTTGCAGTTTGCTACTCACCTCTTCTACAAGAACGGTAGTGGTGTCTATCAAAAGAGAATTAATTTTCTGAGCCTGCTGATACCAGATATCCACTAATTAAAAGCTCTTTTTATCACGAGATGATAATTTAAATATTTTCAAAATGAGCAGCCATGACAGGCTAAATTCGAATAATTTTGTTACTGTCAAATCGAACATTTTTGACATGCTTAATTCGAATGAGGTTGTTACTGTCAAATCAAAGATTTTTGTTTACCGATACATATTTTCCTGAAAATATTTAAAATGGATAATAATAATAGCTATAGTAATGATAAATGAGTGTTTATTGTAAAAACATATTACAGTGCTGGCAGTTTGCGAAGAGTTCAAAATTTGTTCTCAGTTAAGTACGGTGATCGACCCATTCCATCCGTGAGCACAATCCAACGTATTTTAAGAAAATTTGAAGAAACTGCAAGTGTAGCAGTAGAAAAGAGGGGTGGTAAGCTTACAGCTGAATTTGTATTATTTCAATATCAATGTATTTTTATAATGAAACAAGCGTTTCTTTTTGTGGGGTCACCTTCAAAACAAAATTTATAAAACTCGTCACCCAAATATTAATTCTTTGAGGGAGGCTATCTTTGCTGAATGTGCACGCGTTAATAACCAACAACTCACACAAGTTCGAAAGGCATTTTATAATAGGTTGGGATATTGTTTATATCAAAATGGAGGACTATTTGAATATTTATTGTAATTGTTTCAGTCAAATTATTGTTACTTATTTCTTGTTAATAGTTAATTTTATTATTGTTCCGGAACTTCAGGCACTACTGTTATAATTGATTTTTCTTTAAAATGTCTTATGTTAAAAAAAATCATGGTAAACGAGGATTTTCGTAATTTTTTAATAATGTGCAATCAGCATTATGCCCGATTATCAGATCGTCGTACTTAACTGAGGACAAATATCAAAGCATCCCAAGGAGCTTTATTACCTTTGAAGTCAACATAACTCTGGAAGGTTTGAAGAACGAGAAATAAGGGAAAAACCGACTCTCTGGGTTCTTTTCCAAGGAGAGAAAAGAACCCAGAAAGCCGGTTTTTTCTTATCTCTCGTTCTTCAAACCTTGAAGAACCCAGGGTGTCAGTTTTTGTCCCATCTCTCTTTCTTTAAAACTTCCAGAATTATGTTGATTTGATATGTGATCAAATTCCTTGCGATGCACTGCACCTGCAAAAAAATAAACATTTTCAGAGTATTTAAAAGGCAACAAAATCAGTGCCACAAAACTTTGAATAGATAATATATCGCTTTTAGTTTGGCTTTACAGGAGCTGAAAGCGAATGATTTGTTCATGCATATCATTGTAATATGATTGTAACACAATAAATGCATCAAATTTGAGTGATTTTTCAAACAATGCAAACACACTGCAGCGAAATACCTCTGTAATCTGACTGACATTCTACAGCTCCCGCTTCCATTTACATCTCTACCCCACTTTTCCGATGTATCTCCTTCCTATACACTAAATATGCGCCAGTTTTCCTCTTTCCCTTCCAAAGCCGTTCTCTTTTTATTACATTTACACACAGAATTTTGCGAGATGCGATTTTTCAACAGTCCCTCAATCCTGTGAACGAACTGAGAGTATCAGGAGTCGTTCTGCTGGAAATATTGTATGGGATGGAGTGCTTTCCGAACGCGAGGCGCTTTGTTCCGTCAAATCGGCCAGGATAAGATCTAGTGGGTTAATGAAGTGCCGGGATACAATATTAATCCGGCCAATCCTGGCGTAAACGATTCACGCCTCTATATTCTTGCTGCCTTGCCTTCCTCCAAACCGAGAGCTACTACATAGTAACTACCGTCATCGGCTCCATGTATAAGCCTGTATACACAAATTGAGTAACTCGCACGGAATGGTACGGCGATAGTGGCGGTGGAACCGATAATCTTTGGCTGCATCTAATAAGTGGGTAGATATAGGTTACAGGGGTGTATTGGAAATCTTTTTGTTATTAAATTTTATCGCATGCTGGCAAATTTAAACAGATCAAATTTCAGGAAGTGCGCTGTGGTTCCGAACTCCCATAAAAATCTTTCAAATTTTAATAACTTAGTTTTCTATGAAGCTAGAATCTCATTAATTGACGGCGAAGGGCAGATATTTGGTCTTTGTCACTGCTACCACTGAACTCTATTTAGACTCTCGAGTGTACCTTCCTATAGCACCCCATTGAGCTTCGTTTATATTTACGGGTACCACAGCTGTTATAAGGATTTCTTTGTGCACCTCCCAATCTTCGGTCCTTTCCCTTAGGTCTTCACGTTAGTATCTACAATATATCGAATAAAGTTTTATCCTTTATCAAAATCTGTACAGTACTTGGTCTGCCAAAATCCATTTTGCTCAGGTGCTTATTGAGTCTGGAGTGTTCTTTTAATAGACTTACTATTATTCAAATAGTATTTCTACTCTTTTATAGTAGTTTCAGTTTTTAGTGGGTCTTTTTGTGAATTTAGGCCCTGTGCTTTTATTAAATTTTTGAATCGTCTCTCGTGGAGAGTTTTTACCGCTCCAGTATTTTGCCTCGGGGTTATTGTTTGATTAATGGACATTCTGGACTTGGCCGGTTTGTCTGCTTTAATGCTTTCCTTGTAGCAGTTATTTGGTGGAACACATGGCAATATTACTTAATTTTGATTTCTCGGCTCTATGGTGGTTACATTTGTACGTAAACACTACTTCTCCGGCTTGAAGTGTGACTGTCTTCTGCACTGCAACTAGTTTCTTCTTTTAGGTCAACGTAAAAGGTGATACCAGCTGCATAGAAGAAACGAGCACTTGCAAAGCCAAAGAAGACGCATTTATTCTGTATTTAGTATGGAACGGTTTCTTCAAGTAAAGCAGCAATAATTAATGAATCCATTATGGTTGTCAAATACCACTATTTTTTAATTGGTTGATATCCATGAAATCTATTTTCATAGACGCGGCTTGACATTGCATAAGTTAGAAGTACCAGCAGCGACAAAACAATTTGATCGTTTATTCTATTTGTCTACCTATTTCCTAGAGAGCGCTTTTTTTCTATCAAGGAAGCGGCGTTTTCCTATTTGTGTTAAATTTTGTTGCTGTAAAACTTGGATTACAATTATTCGATGAAATTTAATTTTGGCACATTGGGTTTGTAATTTAATGGGAATAAACAAGTCGAGTATCTTAAAAATAAATCGATGGGTTTCAAAGATCTAGTATTTGCGAAGAAAATGCCTACTTTTCGATGGAAAAACTTGACTCAGAACTGGCCAACGAACTTATCTTCCGAAAGTATTTTCCCGTGTAATGGACCAAACCGAAGGTCTCTAAGTGCCGTAGAAACTTCTAATTTTTATAAGGCATATATTTTGGTCTACTGATCTTAAAATCCTAAATAATGGACAATACATTTTAATGGTATGAAAATGCAGAAAATTTGCTTTGACAGATAATTTACGAAACAACTGTTGGTTAGAGGGGTATCGTGTATGGTATTTTTTTTTTGGAAGCCAGCAATGTAAAAATACAATATACAGGTGTTCCATTTACAAAATATGCCCTACCTGAATTTGCCAACGTCGACCGCACTGTATAATGGCGATTCATTTTAATCAAATATGAACTTAGGTTGTATTCAAGGATATGTTACGTTTTATAGCACATTCGATTCTTTTACTACGATTTCAGTTTTGACAAATAGTGGCCGAAATATTGTTTTTTTCTCAAATTCAATCGCTTGCCATTCCTTTACTATAAAGTTTAGACCGTATCATGTATCGTACTTTTTGGAAGCTAGTAAATCTGCCTTTAACATGAAAATACAATATACAAGTGTTCCATTTAAAAAAAATATGCCCTACGTGAATTTGTCACAGTCGACTACACTGTATAACGGCGCTTTATTTTAATTCAAATTTAAACTTCGGATGTATTCGAGGATATGTTATTTTTATGGCATATTCGGTTATTTTACTAGGATTCCAGTTTTTTTTAAAATTTAATCGCTTGCCATTCTTTTACTATAAAGTTTAGACCTAACAAACCTTATATCCAAAGTGTTAATCTATATTAACCATTTTATTAGACAGATATTTCAAGATTTGTAAGTTTAATTCGCGACGAGTCTTTCGAACTACCTTTTATTAGAGCAATATTTTACAATTGTCCTATATATATATATATATATATATATATATATATATATATATATATATATATATATATATATATATATATATATACATATATACACGTGTTTGGTCCCCAGGGTGCTAATTCGCAAAAGTTTGAAGAAAAATTTCAATTATTCAAGAGTCGTTACCTCCCCTAGGCAAAATTTTCTTTGTGAAATTTCGCTAAAAACGAAATGGGTATGTATTCTAGTGGTCTGCGCTTAAGAAATCGTGAGCACGACAAGTTGATAAATATTTCAGAAGCAGTAGTAGAAGTAAACTTTAAACAAATTTACAATTCACACAAGCCATCTATCTCGAATGTGAGAATTTCCATTCTGACTTTACGCTAGATACAGGTTCAGGCTTCTAAGCCTTTCAGCAAGCAAATCTCTTTCGGTTTGAAAGAACTAGCATCCGCGTAGAGATACCGTTAGGCGTCTTGCAAACAGCAGTTGCGTTGTTATCCTGTCGATGCGGGAGCTTAGTTCCAAATCGCTGATTGCAGATACAAGAGAATATGAACGGAGATTAGCCGCTCAATTTTCAGACGTCGATGATGACGCTTATATGCACCAGCATTGAAAGGGGAATTAGCGGTATATCGACATGAGCTTCGCCAGTACTGTACTCCGAATTTCAAAAAAAAAAAAACTGTATCAAGTTACGCTAAACATTGTAGAGTAGATACAATGTTAACATTTTTTTATACAGCTCTAAAAAGCGTCCAGAAATTGTCTTGAATTTTAGATTATCTACCAACTGGACTAGTATTGTTTTGTTCGATGCAGCTCTGAAAAGCGCAAAAAAATTGTCTTAAATTTTTGCACCATTGCTGGAAAGGATGTTACTGTTTGTGAATGCAGTCCCTGTTTAAGAGAAGCTAATTCTTATCTGCTGGAATGTGTTACGTTACAGTCCATGATGTAATATGATAAAGGGGACAAAATTGGTATTCTGATTTTGATATGTTGCATTCTGCTTACAAAGGAGCTAGCTGACCTGACCGATTTAAGGTTTGCATTACGACGCGATAGTGGTCGTTAGCTCAGCAACCTGTATATGTCTCTAGGTCCATTAGTTCTAATCTTTGAGCGCTAACCTGGGTACCTCCGTTGACGATATATACTATACTGTACTATCTTTTATTGTCTAAATTTTTACTATATGTTTGATACAGTTGGTCTAGTACGACTTGTGATATATATGTTTGATGTTCTTTATGTTAAAACTTAACTCCTAGTTCCCTTATTTTACTACAACCTGGTCTAAAAAGTTCTACAGTTCATTGACGCTTCACAAAAAGAAGAGTATTATCTGCATATTGAAGATCATTTATTTTATTTCCGCACATAATATCCCTAAGTGTCTAAACAAGCATTTTTGGTATATTTGTATTGAAGATTACTTAACAAAGAATGCATCGCTGTCATACTCCACCTGGAATTTCGTTTTCACTTCGCTGGTTATCTACATATTATATTGTGAGCCCTTGCTTTAGTGCAAGTTTGCAGAAATTCTGAGGTGCTGTCTTCAGTATTTGTAAGTCTGGACATTTCGCTGCCTGTAACTTTATGGAAAGCTTTGTAATATTTACAGAATCTAACATCTACAAGTTTCCATTTTAGCTAGATACTTGTAAATCAAAAAGCATTTCTCTATCTTTTACACCATTTTGGAAGTAAAAATAACCTATTTCCATTATTTTTTATATTTTGCTATGAATTGTTTAAGGATTGAGTTTGGATACATATCAAAATAATGGCATGACAGCCCACAAACTCTTTAGCCTATATTTCATGTGAATGGGCCCAAACTTATACTCTCCAGCTCACCAGACATAGAACATCTTGTTATGCCCGCTCTTTTATCCAGAGGACTTCCAAGTTGTGGAACTCCTTGCCGGCACATGTTTTTCCTTCTCCCCGAACCTCCAAACCTTCAAGTCCAGAATTAACAAGTTGCCTCTTTCCTCCTTGTCGACACCCACGGTACGATAGTATTTAGGCTGTAAGCCCTCGTGGTGTGTTGTTGAAATAAAAAACGTACGTACTAACCGCCTGAGGTAATGCCTTTCATTGGTTGCTGTTATTTTTTACTTTATGAAAGCCCTCCATATTAAATACAGACGGGGAGACTTTTTTGCTGGTCTTACAAACTGGTTTAGCTAACAACAAGGGCGCAACCAGTATTTTTAAAGCCCTAGAAAATGTCGCTACGCCTGTACTTAGTAATGCCTTTATCATAGATTGCGCTAAATAGAAGGACCAAAATTTTAACTACAATTTGTTGTATCAATCCTGGTACTTTCGTTGGTGTATCTCATCCTATGTTGACTTGTTCTTAACTATATGAAATGGCATGTTCTATTCATTATTTTTCCTGTAATTTTGAACTGGTGCTTAAATAGTTAGTGTCTGTTCCAAAAAATTGTCAGCCAAAAAAAGTCCTTTAATTCAGTAAGACCGTCTTTTTGAGGTTGTTGGGCACTGAGCGACAACTCGACATATGCTCATTACTTAGAAATCTCTGCATATTATTCGCATCTATAAGGATGACTGCTTTTGCATCGCCTTATGCATGGTCTGTTAATTTTTTCCCGAAGATGCTTGGAAACCACACCAGTTGTTGATATAACCATTGGGATCGCTTCGACACTACGTATCTGCCTTCTACTATATCTTCTCCTGCATCTCGAGGTCTCTGTAATTGATGATTTTTTTACGTACTTTGCCACCAAATTGAATGGTATTTAGAGTGGCTACATCAACAAGTGTGGTTTTTTAGAGGACTTATCCACTTAATAGTGGTATAATAATTATACCTGGCACATGTGAGCAACTTGCTAACCCACAAGCACTGACACTTACAGTCATTTTTTTTTTAATGGAGTTATCAAGAACAATAATAATATAGTGTTCTCTTGGTCTGCACATCAATTTCAAGAAAGAATAGTTCTCCAGGACTGAAGCCCATATATATATATATATATATATATATATATATATATATATATATATATATATATATATATATATATATATATATATATATATATATATATATATATATTACTTTGGGGCCCAGCGGCTTTTTAACGTAGTTATACGTTATACCTCAGGTTAAAATGACCAATATCAAACAAACAAAATTGTCATGACTCAACGGAGGCTATAAACTTACCATATTCTTTGTTTCTCTTCTTCTTAACAGATGAGGCTGGTCATTCCATATAATCAAGCCTTATATAATTTTACTCAATTCATGAGTCAACTTTTTTGTTGTTGAAATATCCAGTAAATTTAAATTATGTTTTATTGATGTCAACAAACTTTGTTGAGAATAATTTAGCACTTAACTTTTATCGTTAAATGTTAATTTAAACTAAACGCCTTTTTTGTTTTGTTTCAGGTACGAGAAAACACGTTTAACAACAAGTAGCGTTTTGGTGTATAGGTGTTTCGGTATGTATATATGCTTGTCCCGTAAACATTTACGGATATGAGAGTAGTATTTCCCGGCAATTTGTCTGACGTCTGTGCGACGGGGAGTTTTACCACGACAATTCGAGTGGCTCCCAACGAAACCCACTTTATATTAAGCGTTCCGCGAAGGAAGAAATAATAAAAGCCATAGAATGCTAGTAAAACACCGGCACTCCGGTGGCG
Organism: Tillus elongatus; assembly: GCA_964006375.1. Classification (NCBI taxonomy): domain Eukaryota; kingdom Metazoa; phylum Arthropoda; class Insecta; order Coleoptera; family Cleridae; genus Tillus; species Tillus elongatus. The sequence continues at coordinate 155,158,894 of OZ023265.1, forward strand.
AAACGGCTATAAAAACCGTCGTATCTCCAACAGGTAACAAACTTCGTTCCTGCCACAATATAATTCAACTGAAACAACAAACTCATCTCGAATTAATTCGGTGATAACACGAGACAGTTAAATTTTGCAGGGAGCATTCATCATCGCCTACGGACTACAGGCTTCCTGAGATCTGAAGAATGTAGTCTCTGTCGTCATGGAGTCGACCATGAAAAATTCATGATAATTAATTTAACTCTTCGGTCGGGTCCGGGAAAGAAAATCCTACGGACAAACTAAATTAAATATTTAGCCGTTTAACCGAGTAGCAAGAAATGTACTCCCATCATTTAGATAGTGTTGTGTAACTTTCGTAATTTATTACTGACCTGCAGTTCATAAAATATTCATTTGCAGGATCATGCGTCTGTATAAGACTTTTTTTGATTTCGAGACAAAACTGTTTCGTTCGGCTCCTTTGTTTTTAATTAACGCTTTGTAATCCACTTTTTCTTGTCAGATGAGTAGGGATTTTAACGTGCTCCACATCGACTTGTATACTCCACCGGTAAGTTTACTGCCTCTTAGGATTGATATTTAACCGCTACACTCTAACCTGGAATCCTAGGATAACGAGCAAATACACAAACTTGGTGAATTGCTAAGAACGTTACAAAGAAAATTGGTCTTGTTTAAGTATGTAAATCATTTGACTTTCTCGATTATTTTATTGATCAGCAACTCTTTAGTGTTAGATATTTTGGTATGTATTTCTAAAATCTTCTGGACTCCAGCTTCCAGTACAATCTTTCCAGAGAATTTTATAATACTTGTCCCCCTTTCCTTGATGGTGTTTCTCGCTGTGTGCAATGTTAGGCCAAATGCCTTTTTTGTAGTCAAGATCTTGAAGACTATTTGTCAGACTGTATCTCCCTACGTCGTTTTTCATTATGACATTCGCGAATATAATAAAAAGCAATGAATGCACAACACATCCCTGCCGGACGCCATTTCAAACATTTATGTTTCTTTTTAGTCCCTTATTATTTGGGTTTTTGTAGAGTTCTTAAATAAAATAGCTAATTTTGCAGGAACTTTTCTTCCCTGTATGTTTTGCGATGTTACTTAATCAATATCCATATATAAGCGTTCAGATGCCATTTAGGTCCATAGCTTGGTGATACTTTTCCATTGCCTCCTACCTCTTGGAATATTCTTCCAGCTGTAAACTCCTTATCGCAAATCTTGCTGAACGAAGTCACGCCCCTTTTTTCTTGGTCGGCCATTCTTACTTTCAAATTATAAATTTGAGCAAATACATATTTTGCGATTCTCTCCTTATCTCTTCTCTCTAAATTGCGTGCTTTAGGTACCTGGTGCACAAGAGGTTCTCTATACATTTAATGCACATCTATCTTTGTACATCTTTCCTAAATAGCATGTATTTTCTGACCTCTGATAATTATGCGTAGTATCTTTTTTTGCGATATCACTATTCTATATTTTATTCATTTGCTCATTGTCGGCGCTTCGCACCCGTATATCGCGGTTGTTTACGGTCAAGCTTTGTTGTCCGCGAGGTATTCAGCGACCTAAGGAACCTCTTAAGTCCTGATGCGCATCTGTTAGCTTTTGCTGTCCTAGATCTGTGCCACATATATTGTCTAGTAATAGACCCATGCACATGCCATATCTCACCCCTTCAAAGCTTAACAGACCTCCGTCTCAGATTTTCACTATAAAAATTATTTTATTTATGTTAACTTTAAATATCTTATAAAAATCTGCTAGATAGCTGAGCTTTGTAACACTGTTCTTTTATATTCGTTTTTTAGTTTTATTAAACCTGAAACCGTAAGATATTGTCAATATAAAACTCATGAACATAACAATATAAATCAGAAATATGGAGGAACCGAATTATGTCCAAATACAAGGCTTTACATGAGAGAAAGCAAAATTATGTTCCTATACAGCCGGCATATCCAATTAGATAAAAGTTCGGGACGCAGCAAGTGCGTTATGGTAGTGATTTTTTATTAAATGCTTCAAATTCGAATAACTCAAGTTTCTATAAACATAGAAAGTTGAATTTTGGTATGTAGTAAGGCCTTTGCTAAAGAAAGATATCCACCGAATGTCATTAAAATAACTTTGTAATATTTGGAGAAAAAAAAATTTTTCAAAAGAAAATTCTGAATTTTAGTAACTCAATTTTCTATCAACTTAGAAAGTTGAATTTTTGTAAGTAGTAAGGTCTCTACCAAGTCAACATATACAGTAAATTTCATTAAAACAGCTGTGTAATTTTCGGAGAAAAAAATTGTTTTCGAAAGAAAACTCAAAATCATCCCGGAAAATCCTGTCCGATTTTCCTGGATAACAAACCCATCCAAGACATTAATAAAAGAAAGGCACTTGCCGAGTTTCATCGAAATCAGTTAATTATTTTTTGAGTTATCGGATGGATACATATATATATATATATATATATATATATATATATATATATATATATATATATATATATATATATATATATATATATATATATATATATATATATATATATATATATAAGCATATAAAAATCTAAACTGACGCCGGATATGGGTTCTAGGGGTCCTAGTTCGCGCTCATTTGAAAAAATTTTTGTAAAGTCTCGCCATTAGAGAATTTTTTTAATACAAATTCACTAAAAATGTGATGTCAGCACGCAAATTTTGTTTTAAGTTTATATCAAAAAAAGAGTTTTTCGTTGTAGGTTGGGCACCTGTACGCATGGAAAATTGACAGGTTGCTCGGTTGAGCACGGCTATTAAAAAAATAAAAAGACAAAATAAAAAATTACAGCTCTGTAAATGTATTATATTTTGGCGTCTTCGTAGCGCAGGCTTCTACGACGCCAACTTGTTACGCGATGGGTTCCGGTTCGAATCTTGGGCTGATCAGTGAGAAATTTATAGTGATAAGTTAATTTAAAAAGCTTGCTCATTGCCTAACGTGACGTACTACTTAAAATAAATGTAAGCAGTTCCAAAAATATTATTTTAGTGAAAAAAAACGTCAATACAAATTAAATCAAAAAAGTCAATACAAATTACCTTGTTTCTCCAACCTTGCACGGCTGAAATTAAAATTATGAGTTTCTTGCATGTTCTCGCTCGAACATGTGCGAAACTGTTGGAATAATCAGCCATATACGTGCAAACACATTACACTGATTAAGAAGTTTATAAAGTAAACCAGATTTAAAAATTTACATACTAAATGAAGCATAAATTACAAGAGTCATTAAGGACCTTTCTCCATTTAAATGTAATCAACTGTATAAACGCAAACCGTGTACATGGATGTGATATTTAATACTTACCACAATGTACATGGCATCTGAGTGGTATAACATTTTAAATAAATTAGTACAAACTCTTGTTTGAATTTACAAAAGGCACAGTTTACCCTAAATGTGTCAAAATATTTGGTGTTTCAATTGTAATTAGCAAATAAATAAGTACACTTTGAAGAACCCAATTCACCACAACAGATTTTTTTGGCCGACTGTCCTTTCGTCAACACAGTTAGCTTCATCAGATAATTCAATATTGTTTGGGGAAGATAAGTTTATAGCATTTTAGAAGGGTCAATCCAAAAGACAATTAAATACATATTATATTGTAATTTCAAATGAGTGATTACTTAATTTAGCAAGGTTCGCATTCCAGCATATGTTTAAAAAAACTCAAAGACGCAGCAAGTGCGTTATGGTAGTGAATTTTCATAGAAATGATCTGGCACCAAATATTTTATTATAACTTTTTTTTCTTGTAACATAGAAATCTGAATTTTTGTGTATGGTTTACCTTTTATATCGTAAACCTACCCACCAAATGTGGTTATCATAGCTTTTTTATTTTGTGAGATAAAAATCGGTGTGATACATACATACACATATATATATATATATATATATATATATATATATATATATATATATATATATATATATATATATATATATATATATATATATATATATATATACATCTAAAAATTGAAACTGACACCGGATATGGGTTCTAGGGGTCCTAGTTTGCGCTCATTTGCAAAATTTTTTCAAAATTCAAAAGTCGGGATCTCTCCATTAGTGAATTTTTTCTACGAAAATTCACTAATATGCATTATTGGAGATACGACAAATATTAGACTTAGTTATGTTACTGACTTAGTAATATATATATATATATATATATATATATATATATATATATATATATATATATATATATATATATATATATATATTGTAATATCTCGAAAACTACTGAAGATCAAAATAGGGTATGTCCCATGAAAAATATTCAAAATTGACGTATAATTCAAAAATCTAATAAAATTTGGGGCACTCCATTTAAAGGATAAAAATTGACGTATGCCCGAATGAATTTTTTGAGCCATTCTGTATAATGCTGAAAATTTTTAAGTTTTGTACAAATGAAAAATAAAGTCGACGGGCGTTTTTCGAAAATATGCACGGTTATGAAAATATTGGGGGTGTATGTGTGTTGAAATATAAGATTTTCGCTTACCCCCTGAAGCGATCCTAATCAAAGACAATTCGAAGCGTTCCTTTGTCGGGTGCTAACTAGATACCTAATTTGAAGATGTTCAATTCATTCGAAAGTTACTGCGCCTTCTGACAGACCTACAGGGTGATTTTTTAAGTGTTTAACCCCTGTAATTTCTTTAGTATCAGAAACATCAAAAAAAATCCAAGGCTATCTGACAAACTACCATGCGATGAGTTCACATATTGCGCCAGAGAAACAATTGCACATCGCCTTCATAGAGATCCATGGCCATCGTTGATTTTCTTAACTGGAACGATAAGCCTCAGACACATACAGTCGCTGCAGAATTTAAATCTGCGTTCAACGATGCCACGCTCGCATTTCTGAGTCGAGCCGTTTCGGAGACATGACGTCACAAAATTTCAAAATGTTTGTGATTTTTTTAAGTGTCACACCCTTTTAATTTCTTTATTATCAGATATATCAAAAAATTCCAATTGAAACTATAGGTTTGACCAAAATAAATTAACTTTCTAATACAACATAGGGTGCTTTGCAAGACATTCGTTACATCATATCTCCGAAATGGATTGACTCAGAAATGCGAGCGTCACATCGTGGTACGCAGCTTTAGATTCTGCATAGACTGTATGTGTCTGAGGCATATCGTTCCGTTTAAGAAAATCAACGTTGGCCATGGATTACTATGAAGGCGAGGTGAAATTGTTTTCTGTCGCAATATTTGAACTCATCGTGTGGTAGTTTGTCAGATTGCGTTGGATTTTTTTTGATATCTCTGATAATAAAGAAATTACATGGGTGAGGCACTTAAAAAATCACCCAGTACATACCGATAGACAAAAAAAAGTTCGTTCCAGAATGAAGTTTTCTATATGTTCTCGGACTTAGGCAAAAAACATTTTCAAATTTCTGTCACCGATTATTTCACCCTCACACATTCAACCCCTAATTTAGTTTCAGCAAATAATACCAGATGTTTGATGAAATTGAAAGTTTTCCAATAGACAAACCCTACAACCTTACATTACTCGAGTTTTAACAGAAAAATGTGAATTTTAGTCAAAAACACTTCGAACTATTCGTTTGTCGGGTACTAACTGTATACCAAATTTGAAGACGATATCTCAATTCGTTCTAAAGTTATCCTGGCTACAGACATACAGACCAACAGACAAAAAAAATTCGCTCCCAAATGTAATTATATATTTCGACACTTCTACGACGTTTAAGCGAAAAAAAAATTTTGACATTTTTGTAGCCGGTGCCATAGTTCCACACGTATTGGCGATGTGGAAGTAAATAGTGCTGCAAATTGAATCATAACTTTCACATAGCTGTCATAATTTATTCTCTTTAGAAAGACATTCTCATGAAATGGATTTAGGGTAAGGCTAGATGCATTCTCGCATCAATTAGAACCGTAGACCGGTTTCGCTCTCATTAGAGCTCTTCAGTACGGAATACTAATTGTAGCAAAAATGCACCAAAAGTAATACGGCTACAGTATAGCCAGCCTTAAAACACTAAGTGAGTGGTGGACGTGCCGCCACCTAGTTGCGGAACCAAGTAGTATGTTGTCACGCCAGCTCCAAATAAGACAAAGTGTAAAAAAATAGAGACTGAGAATGCATCTAGCCTTACATACTTTGTCCCTATATTGGGGTAAAAATGGGCCAGGGCAAACAATTTTTAAAATTGTTAGTTAGTTGTATACAGTCTCTATTTTTTTACACTTTGTGTTATTTGGAGCTGGCGTGACAACGTACTACTTGGTTCCGCAACTAGGTGGCGGCACGTCCACCACTCACTTAGTGTTGAATGGCTGGCTATACTATAGCCGTATTACTTTAGATGCATTTTTGCTACAATTGGTATGCCGTACTGAAGAGCTCTAATGAGAGCGAAATCGGTCTACGGTTCTAATTGTTGCGAGAATGCATCTAGCCTTACATACTTTGTCCCTATATTGGAGTAGAAATGGGCCAGGGCTAACAATTTTTAAAATTGGTAGTTAGTTGTATACAGTCTCTATTTTTTTACACTTATTTGGAGCTGGCGTGACAACATACTACTTGGTTCCACAACTAGGTGGCGGCACGTCCACCACTCACCTAGTGATGGATTTAGGGACTTGACCACAAAGAAAATATTTGTATTTTTGTAACCATAAACTTTTAAAACGTTATGTTACTCGAGGTTTATTGAAAAATGTCAACTTTCACCAAATCTCCCCTTATTAAATCTCCTACCCGCTGAAGCGATCTTACCCAAAAACAATTCGAAGCGCTCCTTTGTCGGGTGTTAAGTGGAGACCCAATTTGAAGATGATATCTCAATTCGTTCGAACGTTATTGCGCCGATTAATGTAACCCTTAGTTATTAAGCATTATACAGGGCTTTCATTAATTCCCGAATCCCGCGTGACCGGATTCTGTCTCTCGCTTAGTGGAATATGATTTTATGAGTTGGCAGTCAAAAAATAACCAAAAAAAACCCACTATACTAGGGACCCTAAAGTTACTAAATCAATTGACAATTGACAGTTCAGTCCATTGGCATTCAATTCCCTTTTGACGGTTATTGTGTAAGTATATTGTGCATTTTCCAAGTTGGACCAGTGTTTACCTTCTTCAAATAATTTTCTATCTGTTGGACAATAAAATTAAACAGTTTTTATCAAAACTTAGGATTTTCATTGCGTTTTTACGTAAGTTAAAAGTGTAGGTATGTTAAGGATACGTTGTTGACGATATTCGACATCGCATTGAACGAAGCCCTAGCAAATCTGTTCGTCGGTAATCTGCCCAAACAGGTACATATTTGTTACATGTTACACAATATACATTCCTAAAATCGTAAATTAGAAGTTTAAATAATCGGACCTCAATTTCTTTGCGTACATTACAAAGTTTTGATATCTATACAAAACAAAAGTAATATTTTATAATATTTTTAATTTATTTTTTTAACAATCAATAACAGTAAACCATACATGAAGAGACTTGCTGTTAAAAATACTAAATAATAAATACATTTAAGACATTTACTGTTTCAACTTATTATAATTTTTATATTTTTTATAAAATCCCAAAGGAAATATGAGACAACACTGGTATCTTAGGGATTTCACTAATTCAGGTTGTACAAGCGTGTATGCCGGGTTGCCTAACTTTAGCGGCCACGTGGGGTTCGGGAATTAATGAAAGCCCTGTATGTATGTATGTATGTATGTATGTATGTATGTATATATATATATATATATATATATATATATATATATATATATATATATATATATATATATATATATATAAATTGAAACTGACCCCGGATATATGTTCTAGGGGGCATAATTAGTGCACATTTGAAAATTTTTTTTCAAAATTCAAAAGTCGGGGTCTCCTTATTAGTGAATTTTTTAAAAGAAAATTCAGTAATATTAATGTGAGAAAAAAAGTATTAAGTAAAAGTTGTAGAAAATTTGTCGATTGAAAAGTTAAGTTATAAGCATTTTATTTTTTAAACAATTATTAACCAAGATATAGGTAAAAAAGTCAATAAATGAATGCTAATAGTCGTATAAGTTGTAAACGGTGAGTGAAAAACAAATTATTTAACAACAAAGATGAAAAATGCAATTATCTACAATAAAGGTCATTACCATTTTTCGCCTGCACGGTTACGGAGATATAGGCCGAAACGGTTTTCCTCAAAATGGCGGCACTTCCGCCCTCCTAATTTCTAAGGATTTTGTGTTTTTACATCCAGTACGTAATTCTGAACCTATCTATAAAAAAAAACTCATGTAGTTTAATGCATAAACAAATTCTCTATTGCCTGTATTACTCCATTAACAAACTATCGCACCTTAATACTGAAGCTGTTGTACAAATTTCTGATAGTGCTTATTTGGTAGTGTATAATGCCCGCTTAGTTTTAATTCTCTTATTTACAGAGTGCATAAACGAACATATCGAGTTCTCGTTTGCAGTTTTGATTTATTCTGCGTATGTGCTGCACAAACATGGTATTTCGTTACAGGTGCTGCGAAACCGTGGGTTTAATAGCGATTATAATGATCAGAAGCATTACACCGATTACAGTAATTTAAATACTGGCATACGAATTATGTTTCAAATTTATCGAGATTTCACACATAGGGATAGTGTGTGTTTATCTTTCGATGGAAATAAACACCAACGGTAATATTCGATATTTATTAGCCGTTGCGTTAAACAACACCCTTGTCTGTATTGTAGGGCGCAAAAGCTAGGCTCTTCTTTATCGGGGTAGCTGTAGGCAGGCCTTTTTGTAACAAGATTTTCCGTTAGGAAGCTAAAAATTTAGAACTTTAGAAAAATTCTTTAAATAAACGCTTTAAAAGGCGAAGATGAACAACTGTTTAAACGCATAACTCGCGTCTTCTATTGGCAACTGAAAAAATAGGTTTAAGTTCGGATTTTTCACCACCAACAACTCGTCTATGCCCAGTTTTTACATCTTTTTTCTCTAGAACTGTGTAAAAGTTATGTGGCAAATAATAATTAAAAATGAGTGTTTAACACCTTGTATCTCGTAGACACGCAATATTTTATTAAGACATTTGGCAGATTCTCGTTATTTCCATTCATAGACTATAGTTACCCTATAGTCCAATCCTAACGGACCACCTCTATAGAAAGCGCATTTGGCTCACGTAATTTGAAAATATTTTCGAATTTCAACAGTCACTTAACTTATTTTATACAGGTCAGTCAAAATTAAACCTGAAGATTTTTTAATTTTTTTCACTGGTTACCTTTATATTTTTTATGTTATAAAAAGGAGAATAGCGTTTTTTTTTACTTTTGTTGCGTAATCTCTATACCTCAATTCACTGGTTTTTAAAGCTAAACTGGGTTATTTTTAGAGAAAGGACTTATGAAAATGTTTTTGGTAAATCGTCTTAGCCACGGATAAAATGACGTTTTATTATGGATGAATTATAAAAAAAAATTAATAAATTGTTTTAGAAATCGTTCGATTATAATTGCAGTTTGCAACAAGGTTTCCGACGTATAAATATTAAAAGCATTATTTGTAGGCATGAATCAGAAACCTTCCACAACATCAAAAAAAAATTATGTAAAAAAACATTTGATAATAATAATAATAATAATAATAATAATATATATATATATATATATATATATATATATATATATATATATATATATATATATATATATATATATATATATATATATATATATATATATATATATATTGTTCTATATACTGTCATAGTCGATAAAAATCGTTGTTTGTCAATAATTACACTTAACCTATACAGCCGACTACGCCTGTTTTGGTAGTGCTTTTTTTCACTTGAAAACTTTTTTTTAATACACCAGGGCTAAGTATACCTACAACAAAAATAAAGGACCAGGGACGAGTCGTTTAATCTGGAAATTATAATATATTTTGGCTTAATATTATTTGTTACATATATATCTTAAGAAAAACTATCTCATAGTGGAACCATAGTGAGGGTTAGAGTCTCATTTTTTTTACTAAAGACGAAGCATAGTTTACTTAACATTTTGATAAGGTTACTTGGGTTAAATGCTTGAAGAGCTTCGATAGAACTGGGCATGCTGAGCATCCAGCAAAGGGATCATTTTAACCCGGAAGTAGAGGTAAAACGATCCCTTCTTCAACACAAAGATTCATATGTGTAGTTTCTCTTTTTGCCAGCAAAGCTAAAGATATATTTTTTAATTTGTCAAATAATATGCCACATGATTTTAAAAGAAATGACCGCCATTTTGCAGGTTTTTTCTTTTCTTCATCGTCGGTCTCTTACCGCGACTATGACCAATCGCCGTCACCAGGCAGCAGTTTCACGTCAGTTCCTTGGAAATGTGGCCGAACCCATATCTTTCTGTAGAGATCTTTAACGGGTCTAACATCGCGCGGTATACAGGACCGATGGCTTTACTCCCCCTCCAATTTTGTAGGTTGGACTACAAAAACAGAATTTTCTAAATAGACTCTGATGTAACTCTTTAGCGTCTCATTTCGCAATTACAAAAATTTTACGTAGAAAAAGATAACCTTTATTCGCCACACTATCATGCAAATGGCAACAAATGATGGGTGTGTTTGGCAAAATAATACTACAGTGGTCGTGTGTGTGTTGCGTTTTTCTTTCTTTAACGTCCACCTATTTCCGCGACTATGGCCAATCACCGACGTCAGGGAGCAGTTTCACCTCACTATCCTGGAAATTTTTCCGAACCCCAGCCTTTCTGTATGGAAGGTAGGGATCTTTAACGTGCCCAGCATCGCGTGGACACGGGACCGACGGCTTTACGCCCTTTCCGAAGGGTGGAACGCGCAGACATTCAACTTGCTCAAATACACTGCCACAACCTCGGTTGATGTTAATTGTACAGTATGTATTGAAAAACTGAAAGGAGTACCCTGAGATCGAACCCAGTACCCTTCGGTTCAGAGGCACACGTTATTACCTCTAAACCACTGAGGCTCTCTACAGTGGTCAAACAACATGTTTTTTTTTCTCCCTTAGGGCTGGTCCACGTATCTACCGCCCGGATAGCACCGCGGCCTTTGGCTTATTGTGCATGCCCACGGACAAACATGTTACGCCTGACTGGTAAATTAATAACGGCGACACTTTAGTGAATTTTTGTATAAAAAAATCACTAATTGGGAGATCCCGCCTTTTGAATTTTGAAAAAATTTCTTTAAATGAGCACGAACTATAGGACGCGTAGAATCAATATCTGGGGTCAGTTTTAATTTTTATATAAAATATGTACATACACATATTTTTTTATATTTCAACAACACACCACGAGGGCTTACAGCCTAAATACTATCGTACTGTGTCGGTGTCGACAAGGAGGAAAAAGGCAACTTGAAGGTTTGGAGAGGAGAAGGAAGAACATGTGCCTGCAAGGAATTCCACAACTTGGAAGTCCTCGGGACAAAAGAGCGGGCATAACAAGATGTTCTATGTCTGGTGACCTGGACAGTAAAAGAGTGCATTCGCACTGTTTTCCTGGTAGATCTGTTGGGGGCAGCAGGTGGAGTAACTCCTCTGAGCAGTGCCCGTTCATATCTATAAAAGAAAGGGAGGTCACCAACAACATGTCGGTGGGCAAGGGATGGCAGCCTTTGGGTGAGGGTGGGGTTACCGATGAGACGTATAGCTCTCTTCTGAATGGAGTCCAAAATATCGAGTGTGGTAGCGGCAGCAGCACCCCAGATGTGAGAGCAGTATTCAAGGCTTGGCCTTATTTGTGAAGTATATAAGGTATAGAGATTAGCTGGTGAAGAGTATTTACTAGCCCGGAAGAGGAAACCTAATTTCTTAGCAGCCGCCCCTGCAATTGATGTGACATGTTGGTGCCAATTATGATTTCGATCCACAGAAATGCCAACAAGTGAAAAGGACTCATTACTTTGAATAACTTGGTTGTTCATTGTGATGGGTCTAGGGCTGGTGTATCTCTTATGAGAAAGAAAGCAAGACTGAGATTTGGTGGGGTTGAATTGGAAGATTTTTACTTCTCCAGTCTATACACACAGATATATATATATATATATATATATATATATATATATATATATATATATATATATATATATATATATATATATATATATAATAAATATATACCGATAACTCAAAAAATAATGGGGTTTTCAGGAAATTCGACAAGTACCTTCGCTTTGCAGGTGCCTTGGACAAGTTGTTAGTCAGTAAAATCCGACAAGGTTTTCCGGGAAAATTTTGGGTTTTCTTTCGGAAAAAAATTTTATCTCCGAAAATAGCAAAGCTATGGTAACTAAATTTGGTACTTAGATTTACGATATAAAAAGTAAATTATGTACCACCATAAAAATCTCTATGTTACAAGAAAAAGAAGTTATAAGCATCTAATTTTTAAAAAAATCTTTGGTGCCAGGCCGTTTCTATGAAAATTTACTAACATAACGCACTTGCTGCGTCCACACTTTTTTTTAATCATCACAGACTGTTAATTTCTAACGAATGGCGAAGTAAATTTGCAGCATAAAACTTTTTTTAAATCAAAACGCTAAAATAACGCATGTTAGGCCTCCAAGTGTACACACATCAGATATATATTTTTCTCTAACAAGGAGAGAACAAGCGAAAGTACCAATGGTTATTGCCCTTTCTGTTCGTTTAGTAAAACCCCTCATTTCACGTCAGATCAAACAAGCAAACTACCCTCCATTCGTTCCGAATGCAAAATTCAATTAATTAGCAGGATTTAATCCGGCTAAAACCTGCAAATAACAAAGGAATCAAGGTAACAAACTAGAGGGCGCTCTTAAATTCCTGCACATAAATGAAATGCAACAAGAAAAAGACACACCCGTAAGTATACTCAAGTTAATTATGGCAATAACACGAAGCGACAAAGTATCATCTATGCTAGCTAATTGCCAAGGAAGCCGACACACGGAGCTAGAGAGTTAATTCGAAAATTGGCTTGAACACAAGAACGCTTTTTCATCCGGCAACTTGCAAGGGAGTGCATATATACTAATACATACGCCCCAGCTCAGGAGAGTTCCTTCGGCAAAAAGTTGAATACGAACTACACAGATTGCTTTAAGCTGTTTTAGTTGCTACAGAGAGCAAGTTTTATTTCTTTTAACGTCCCGCTTTCGAAACATCTCGCAATCCGAGCGATTTTCGCTGTTTCTTTTACTATCATTGAATGATCACGGAGAGGTCTTAAATTGCGTCGGATCAGATTTGTTCTTTAAAGTAACTGTTTATTCGTTTTACGTTTTCTCGGTGAAGCTGGGAAATTTCAAATAATTAGCAATGGAATTTCCACGTTTTTACTTAACCGTTTAAAAAATCCAGATTTGTATCGTACCGATAACTCAAAAAAGAATGGGCCGATTTTGATTAAATTTAGCAGATACCTTTATTTTGTAAGTGGATAGGACAAGTTTATTATCCAGGAAAATTGGACCAGTTTTTCTGGGAAATTTTCGGGTTTTCTTTCTAACATTTTTGTATCTCCAAAAATAACAAAGCTAAGATAACCAAATTTGACATACACATTTCTATTGTCAAACTTACCCTACATGCTGAAATTCAGATTTCTAAAAGTTATAGGCAATTAAAAAAAAATTGGGTGCCACTAGTGATCAGAGGAAAGCACAAGAACAAAATATTTGAATATTACAGAAAAAGGTTAATTTTTCTTGACACAAAAAGGAAACAGGTCGAGAAGTAAGAGAAAAAATATTTTGAAAATTTTATAATTGCTATTTTCAGACAAATAATCTGAAACAAATACGGATTATATATATAAGAAATGTCGTAAAAAGTGTGTTTTACAAAGCTTTGGGTTTCAGCTTCAACTATCATTGTCCTTCAATTTACTAAAATGCTTTCGGAAAATCCATTTCAAAGAAACTCTCTTTCTGATAGTTTGGCAGTAGTTTCAGCTTTTACTGAATTTTCTTAAAAAAATTAACTAAGGGGGGTCCGAGGTCGGTTTCAGACATTATATGTTAATATATATATATATATATATATATATATATATATATATATATATATATATATATATATATATATATATATATATATATATTTATTTATTTATTTATTTATGTGTCACACCTATAACTAAACAAATAATGAACAGATTTTGATAAAACTTGGTGAGTGCCTTCCTTTCGCAAATGACTTGAATAAGTTTGTTAACGAGGTAAATCCGCCGACGTTCTCCCGGAAAATTTTGTGTTTTCTTTTGAAAAAAATTTATATCCAGTATTAACAAAGTAAGGGCAACCAAATTTAGTACGCGGGTTTATATCATTATAGGTAACCAAAATTTATCTCTGTAGGTTAAAGGACAAAAAAGTTTCAGGCATTTAAAGAAAAATAAATTTGATTTTTCGTCAAAACGTCAAAGTCGCGATTTAAAACGTCAAAATTGGTAATATTTAGGCAATGAACCTGAAAATAATATGAGCTATGGAAGGAAAATGTCTCAAGAAGAATGTTTTACAAAGCCTGAAGTCTTAGTTTCAATCGTCATTGTCCTTCATTTTACTAAAATATTCCCAGAAAATTCATTTCAAATAGACCCTTTCTCTGATACTTTGGCAGTAGTGTTGGCTATAGAGTTTATCGGTTAACGGTATATCATTTTTGTTGAATTTTCATAAAAACTCTTTAAAGCCCAACATATCCGTTATTATACAAGATACGAAAAAAATATACATTAATTATAAGGTGTCTTGAGCTACATCTTAAAAAAATATTTCTACAATTACAGGGTGGCGCATAAGTCGTTGGTGATTAAAGTTTTCTTTTTTAGGGAATTTTCTTTAAAAAATTCACTAATGGGGAGATCCGTGTTTATATATATATATATATATATATATATATATATATATATATATATATATATATATATATATATATATATATATATATATATATATATCGTAGCCAGGAAAATCGGACAAGGTTTTCCCGGAAAATGCTGTGCTTTCTTTCTTAAAAAAATTCATATATCCGGAAATAAAGTGAGGGCAACCAAATTTAGTACGCGGGTTTATATCATTATAGGTAACCAAAATTTATCTCTGTAGGTTAAATGACAAAAAAGTTTCAGGCATTTAAAGAAAAATAAATTTGATTTTTCGTCAAAACGTCAAAGTCGCGATTTAAAACGTCAAAATTGGTAATATTTAGGCAATGAACCTGAAAATAATATGAGCTATAGAAGGAAAATGTCTCAAGAAGAATGTTTTACAAAGCCTGAAGTCTTAGTTTCAATCGTCATTGTCCTTCATTTTACTAAAATAGTCCCAGAAAATTCATTTCAAATAGACCCTTTCTCTGATACTTTGGCAGTAGTGTTGGCTATAGAGTTTATCGGTTAACGGTATATCATTTTTGTTGAATTTTCATAAAAACTCTTTAAAGCCCAACATATCCGTTATTATACAAGATACGAAAAAAATATACATTAATTATAAGGTGTCTTGAGCTACATCTTAAAAAAATATTTCTACAATTACAGGGTGGCGCATAAGTCGTTGGTGATTAAAGTTTTCTTTTTTAGGGAATTTTCTTTAAAAAATTCACTAATGGGGAGATCCGTGTTTATATATATATATATATATATATATATATATATATATATATATATATATATATATATATATATATATATATATATATATATATATATCGTAGCCAGGAAAATCGGACAAGGTTTTCCCGGAAAATGCTGTGCTTTCTTTCTTAAAAAAATTCATATATCCGGAAATAAAGTGAGGGCAACCAAATTTGGTACGCGTATTTGTATTATAAAGAGTAAACCATGTACCAAAATTTAGGTCTCTAAGTTTAAGGACAAAAAAGTTACGGTTAGCTAAAGAAACAAGTTTTTGAGTTTTCCTCAAAACGTCAAACTCCCAATTTAAAACGTCAAAATTGGCAATGTTTAGGCAAAGAACGTGAAACAAATACGAATTGTGAAAAGAAAATGTCGTCAGTTATTTTTGTGGCGAGTTGTCTCCTGTAATTGCATTTTAGAGAGTTGATAGATCTCTGATCTAAAGGCTCAGTACACATGTGGTATTATATGGCAGAAAAACTAGTTTGATCTTCTTCAAACTCATCAATTGTGGATGTGCCACACAATTATCTCCCTCAAGCAAAATTTTACATTCTTCTACTTCAATTTTAAAAATATCGCCACACGCCATTGGCTGAGTGGAGGAACCCATAAATGTTTCCTCTTGTGTTGTGTACAATAAAATTTATTAGACATTAGTGTCATATCTCAATCAAGAAACATGTGCATATAGTCCTAGTGTGTCTGAATTGCCATATTTTTAGGTAGAGGCAACGAAATTCACAGAAAAACGAAGCCCTCTTGTTTACTTTCGCACATCTGTGTATCCCAATAAAAATGTGAACGGGTCAGCGCAATAATTACCTCGCTAAAACAGAAATCGCCTGAAATGCGGTCTCGTTAAACCAGAAACATTTTAACATTATCTCTTACACAAGTCCTTTCAAATCACCAAAATTTGCAGAGCCTCGATGGTTCAGTGGTAAGAACGTGCGCCTCTGAACCGAACGGTACTGGGTTCGATCACAGGGTACTCCTTTCACTTTTTCATTACATACTGTTATATACATACAATTAACATCAACCGAGGCTGTGGCATTGTATTTGACCAAGTTGAATGTCTGCACGTTCCCTTCGGAGGGGGCGTAAATCCGTCGGTCCCGTGCCCATGCGATGTTGGGCACGTTAAAGATCCCTACCTTTCTTACAAAAAGGCAGGGTTTCGGCAAAGTTGGGCACGTTAAAGATCCATTCCCTTCTTACAGAAAGGCAGGGGTTCGGCAACATTTCCAGGATAGTGAGGTGAAACTGCTCCCTGGCGTCGGTGATTGGCCATAGTAGCAGAAACAGGCCGACGTTAAAGAAATAAAAACACACAACACACCAAAATTTGCTAGTTAATGAGAAGTTAGCTAAATCTGCTACTCGTAAACTCCGGACCCTACTGTATATACAAAAAATGTCACACCTGAGCTTAACGTTTTCACTCTAGGCCCCTATTATGAGGTGCTCCATCTTAACTTACTGAACAGAAATTACGACCCAAAAAAAATCGCGTCCTACAAAAGGGGGAAGCGTATTCTTTTTATAATTTCCCATGCCTAGTTGCATACAGAAATTAACCTTCTGCGGAGCTTCCCGCAGATGGGTTCTCTCTTAATTTGACTGGGTTATAAGTGTTCTTAAAAAACAAGGATCCCATAAAAAACCAAAATACACCCCAATAAACAAGAAATAATAAATAAAAAGACACAAATAATTCCTTGTAATTTCTGGTTAGCCAAGGAAAGGTATTATCATTTTTTACGAGACCTTTTTACGTTCCAAGACAGTGGCGCGTCCATCATTTCTCACAGTCCTTCGAGAACAAAGAAATGCAAATTAATCTTAATTTACTGACATAACTGGAAAAAGAAGGACGATGACATAACGTAAGAGTTAAGTGCATCGCCATATAAAAGCAGTAAACTTATAAATCATCGCTTGTAATGGAGAGGAGCGGCGGAATTTTGCAAAACAATGCTCCCCTTCACCGATGGCACTTAAACAACGGCGGGGCAGATATTGTCGGCACTTTTTACTAGTTGTATGTAATGAAGGGCGCGATTTAATGAAGCGCGATTTGTCAAGAGTCATCAGCAGGCTTGAGAGAGTGCTCTGTTCACTGCATAATTATCGGCTGGTTGTTATTTTTTGAATGTAGGAACGAGTAAACGTGTTCGCTAATGTTCTGTTAAAGTGTTCTTCAAACTTTTTCATAACTAATGTTGATTTCGCTTAATTGTATAATTTTATTATTTTTAATTGCGCTGTGTTACGCCTGTTCTCTCTGCGCTGAAGAGGCTTTGTATACATTTTTAACAGTTGGAGTGTTGCTCGTTATAGCGTAGTGAATTTAATAACTTTTAATTAATTGCTTTTTACCATTCTTTTGTTGTGGGATTATCTTTAAGTCCGGCGTTGGTAAGATAAAATCTTTTCGTAGCATTGATAAGATGGGGTCTCATAAACCTCAATGTAAGCAAAAATTGAAAATTACTAGAAACAGTTTTTTTTTAAATTTTGTTCGAGAAAACATTCGCAAAAAAACGAAAATTTCAAAGTAATTTATTTATTGGAAACTGGTAGCAAAAAACAGCAAGCTGTGCAATTCTTGATGACAGGAAAGCATTAATAAGACAAAATCTAAGCACGATAATATTGCAATTTCGGGTGTGAATAAAACAAGGTTTGAAGACCGAGACTGAGGTTGTACACTGTGGCTGGAAACTGAAAGAGAAAGCAGAATCACCGCAAAAATAATAACAGAAAGTTATGTGCTGGATACGTGTTTTGTCAACAAAGTTGTCTTCATCAGTAGCTGCCGCTAAACTAACTGTATGGACAAAATTATCCTATTTATATACCTATCCACTAAAAATGATGTAACCCCGATGATGCAATACGGGATGATGCAACACCATATGAAGAAATACCGGATGATGCAACACCGTGTGAGGCAATATTATATGCTTCAGTACCGGATGATGTAACACAGGATGACGTAATACCGGATGGCGTAACACCGGATGACGTAACACCGGGTGACGTAATTCAAGGACTATTGTTGTGCAGTGGATACGCCCAACCGGTTGTGTCGATGTTGAAGGCAACCATCAAAAAGTGCTAGTTGACCGGGTCGATGTCTGAATTCATCAAATTCTGTGGATTCACCTTGCGGATTTCCAAACTTTCCAAAGCATCTAACTTGCAATAGTTCGTGGTTGCCTTCAACAACAAGATTACTGTCGCCTACCTTATGTCACGAGTAAATCATATGTTGTGCAACGCTAGATTTTTCTGCTCTATTGAGTCTGAAATGAGCTATCTGCTCTTTGAATCTTGTGAAACAGGGCTACATGAAATACATACAGACAGAACAAAATTCGTGTCAGTTCAAAAGTACTTATGGGAAAAAAGTTGCAGCTCCTGAAAATCAGTACAGTTTTCTCAATAAATCTTCGCATTTTTCTGACATAACAAATTGTTGCATGTATTTTGTTTTCCTTATTTGGAGGCCATTAAGTCTGCCACGACCTGTCTTTTTAGTGAATTTTTTAAATAAAAATAGAAAGGTATCGATGGTGAGACATTGCAAAAAAATTTTCAAATGATCGCGAAGTAAGAACCCTATAACCCATATCCGGGGTCAGTTTCTAATTTTATATGTTTATATATATATATATATATATATATATATATATATATATATATATATATATATATATATTTTTATATATATATATATATATATATATATATATATATATATATATATATATATATATATATATATATATATATGTATGTATGTATGTATCTATGTATCCAACCGATAACTAAAAAAGTAATTCATCGATTTCGATTAAACTCGGTGAGTGCCTTTCTTTTATTAATGGCTTGGGTGAGTTCGTTAGCCAGGAAAATCTAACAAGGTTTTCCCGGAAAACTTTTGAGTATTCTTTCGAAACAAATTTTTTCTCCAAAAATTACAAAGCTATTTAAATGACATTTTGTGGATATGTTGTCTTGGGTAAGGCCTTATTACGTACCAAAATTCAACTTTCTACATTTATAGAAAATTGAGTTATTCAAATTTTGAATCTTTTTTTTCAATTTTCTCCGAAAATTAGAAAGTCATTTTAATGAAATTTGGTAAATATGTTTTCTTCGGAAGGGTCTTACTAAATACCTAAATTCAACTTTCTAAGTTTATAGAAAGTTGAGTTATTCAAACATTTAATAAAAATTCACTACCATAACACACCTGCTGCGTCTCGAACTTTTTTGTTATAAACTACGCTTTTTTACTGCTTTTACAATTCGAGCTGATGCAAAAACAAAAGATCAAATCTTCCTTATCTATCTCATCATGGCTTCTGCTAAAACAATAATTCAAATGCGTGGTGTCTTTTTAATAATAATTATTATTATTACTATTATTATTATTATTGTATAATTTAAGCTGCGTTTGACTCATAATCATTTGGCGTTTACCTCCAAATTTTACAAACTTTAAATTTTGCACACCAAATAAAGTTTTTGCTTTTAACTTTTATCCACTATTAACACCAGCGTTTAAACCTCCATCAGGTAACTTCCAGCAGATCATGCTATGTGTAAAGGATCGATAAGAAAATTATTCAAGCAGTCTAAGTAGCATCTATACAAACCACATTTGGTTCATCAACTCTTAGACGACGATTTTTATCGCAGTTTGCCAATTGCAGAAATGACGATGGAAAAAATTGAAGCTGATCAAAGTTTGGTAAGAAACGTTGTTTTTTGAGAGGAAGCCATATTAATGTTAAAAGGTTCTGTAAACAGGCATACCTATCGGTAGATACTGGCATCCTGCTTATCCCCATGGCAACTTGAAAGTTGTCACCTAATTTTCAGCAAAACAATGTTTGGTGTGGAATATTGAAAACAAACGTCATCTGTATACATGGTACATTAACATCTGTGGGTTACTTGGAACTATTACTAAATCAAAGTCTACCAAAAACTAAAGCAAGGATTTGATTTAAAATCAAATGAGTTCGTAAACTTTGCAACAAGACGTCTGATATCAACAGGATGGTCTTCCACCTCATTTTCGTCAGCAACTTCGTGTATTCTTAATTTACAATTTCGCAGGGCAATGAATTGGTATGCGGTTCGATTAAATGGCCTCCTACGTATCCAGACGTTACTCCCATTGACTTTTTCTTTTGGATATATAGAAAAGTGAAGAGAATATGAATCGGAAGCTTGAATTAGAATTGCGCACGCAAAGATTGCTCTGGCATATCTCCGAAATGCATTGAGCGCTTCTGTTGGATACATAGATGTTGTCAATTTGAGTAGTTACTGTGGTTTTCTATTATTAAGTAGCTGATTTAAAAAAAAATCTATTCACTTAAAACATTGATTTACTTTTTTTAATTTTCTCTGTTATTTTAGGATGAACAAGCTTATGATATACCGTAGCATATTTTTCTCAATCAATTACCTGGCGAATGACACCAAATTTAACCTAGGTGGCCATTTACAAAAATCCAAGATGGCGCCATCTGACAAACACCAGTCGCCCAAAACAAACTAATTTTATATCAAACTATGGATATTTATGTTTAATTTAACCCCACAAAATGTCAAATCCAAATGTCAAACGTTTTCTGGATAATTCCATAATACTGTTTACGCAGCTTGTTTATATGTAAAACATGGTTTAAAATTCTTCTACGTCACCTAGAGCCTTTCGGTTTGTTTCATTACACTGGAAAATTCGTTACGGAGGCTAAGTTCGTTGGCCAGTTTGGAGAGTGAAGTTTTTATAAAGAAAATTGTAAATTTTCTTCTCTTCGTCATTAAACTACAGATGCAATGTGCGACATTTCAATGTTGTTGAATAATTGAAATCCAAGTTTTTCCGGAATAACATTTGACACAATTTGGAATATGTTTAGTGCTTTTGTCGTTGTCAGTATTTCTGACTCGGAAGTTCAGATGATTTTATTTACTTTTCGTATTGAATAGATAGGAAGAAAATCGGATGATTTCGAGTGTTTGTCTATATAGATTAGCTACCTAACACAAATACATTAAAACAGGTCCAATGATATGCTTACGAGGTAAAGTAAGTTGCGTTCTCTATTCAAAAAACTTATGTAAATTCGTTATTTTAACGCACTTGATGCGTCCCGACTTTCTTTCTTTCATTTGCACTGTACATAAAGGAAAAGTTTGTTTTAGATATAGAGTAGACAATTTGCATGGATTTTCCATTACATGAGTTTAACACTTACCTAATAGTTGTTCATACATATAAAATTATTACAGGAATGAAAATAGCCAAAAAAATATGTAGTGGACAGAAAAAGACTTTTAAAATCAAAAAAATTCGATTTACTATCATGTGACCGCGAACGTTCTGCTATTGGTCGTGACGTACTTGGACAGTGAATAAATGACGTGTTTACATTTGCCTTATGGTACGATAAGTATGGTCACTTGTTTCTCAACATCGTGGTGATGTAAACACAGATACATTAACATACGCGGCACTCGTCTGGTGGCCTAAGGTGACACAATCCAGTGCGAAACAAAAACTAGGCAAGATCAAAAGGATGACTTGCCTGGACATCACAAAGGCCATGACTTCAACCCCAACAGCCGCCATGGAGGTGTTTCTGGATCTCCCCCCCCCCCCCTACACTTAGTTATCATGGGGGAGGCCAGGCTACGACTATATAGATTACCCTGCAATTGTAGACTGAAGATCAACCCAGGCTTCAGGGGCCACTGCAAAATTCAGGAGATCGTGAAGTAGCCCATGCTTGAAATCAGGCCAGACCTCGCGAGCCCGCGAATCTGCAGGGAAAATAATTTTACAGTGGAAATCCCCGACAGCGAGGCATTGCGGGAGGAGACACTGGGCTTACCACGGGACGCGCTCGTTTGGTTCACGGACCGATCCGGCGGGGAGCGTGGGATGGGGGCAGGTGTTTATTCGCAAGGAGCGAGGGTAAGTCACAGTATTTCCCTCGGAGTTCATGCAACGGTCTTTTAGGCCGAAATGTACGCCATCCTGCACTGTTTACGGAAGAACAAGAGGAGGGGCGGGCTACACCGATGAGCGGATCCTCATAGCCACAGACAGCCAGGCAGCCCTTAAGGCCCTAAGTAGCCAACGGGTAAATTCCAGGCTGGTAACTGAGTGCCGAGACGAGACGAGCGACCTGGCTGGGCAGAATGAGGTCACCTCATCTGAGTGCCGAGTCACTCGGAGGGTCAAAGGCAATGAAGAGGCTGACAGTCTCGCGAAGAGAGGGTTAGCAGAACCATTTATGGGACCAGAACCGGTTCTGGGCCTGACAAAGAGCACGGCCAGGGGCGCCATTAACTCTTGAGTCACAAACGAACACAAGGTGTACTGGGCAGGCTGTCCAGGGCTCAGACATGGGAAGTCAGTAATTGACAAACCCGTTTCAAAGAGAGCTGTGGAGCTGTTAAATCTTAGCAGAGGACATCTCAGAAACATAGCAGGTCTCTTGACGGGACACATGGCCGTCAAGAAACACCTGCATAAAATGGGGCGGATCGAGGGGCACCTGGCATGCAGACCTTGCGGCGAGGGAGGGGGGGGGGCATAAGCCCAGCACATCTTGTGAGAGTGTATAACTCTGGACCACAAAAGGTCAGTCTAGACCGGAGACAGAGCAATATAAAAATTCACCCTACGAATCGCTGTGCAGACTAGTTCAAGGCACAGTGATTTTGGAATGGGTGGGGTAGACAAGACTAAGGGCATGCACAATAAGCCAAAGACTGCACGGGTATCGGGGCGGCAAAGACGCAGCGGAGCCCTGATGGAGAAAAAACAAACAGGAAAGCAAGCTCATTGTTATTGTGACATTACCGTCTAGTGACGTCACAGATTATGCCGGCAAAATAGTGGTGTTTCAAATCAATTATGAAATTCGCATTTTAAACTATTTTTGCGTCGTTATTTTTGTAGTATGTGAAATGAAAAAAATATATATATTAAAAATCATCTTTGTGCCATGTATATGAAATGTGATAGGAAAAAAAGCATGTAAATTGTCTAATATTGGCTGTAAATTTTATTATCTTATCTTAATAGCCATAACCAAATTTTTGGCACCGCCACTGGCCAGCACAATTCCAATCACACTATAACTACTTCAAGAGCAAAAGAGACCAAAAATTAGTGGGATATGGGGAGAAATTTGAGGGAGTGAGAGAGTGTGCGTGAATGAGAGAGTGTGGGGTTAGTGTAGCCGCATCGGCAATGTAACAGACCGCAGCTATTTGTCTGTCTCGTGTAGGTAATGCATGCCTAGCCCCGCGAGACAGATATGGCCGCGATATATGGTTATTGGGTATCTATCGGCCTCCACATACACGTATTGTAATGCCCTCCATACCTAGCAAATCATGCCACATCATGTCCTTAATATGTACTTCGTCTCCGCAAGGAATACACTCGTCACTAACAACGCCACCATATCCAACCACATATACGCACACACGCACACAGCTTTTATAAGTTGGTAGTATGTATTTCAGATTTTAGGACGCGAAAACCCCCTCTGTTAGAAGGTGTCATTTGTCGTTTGTTAGCATCATGTTTCTGTAGAGATATCGATTATCTTGCTTCAGTTACGAGGGCTGATCTAAAATATTTTAGCTACTGCGAATGAGTAAGTTCGTCAAAATGTCATACTGATAACTTACTTGATTTTAGGTTGAAGATCTTATTAGGTATTGTAGTTTTGAAAACCGCGCCTGGCATTGGACAAAGGTCCTCAGACTTTTATCAGTCACACGTTACAAGGTCCTCCATCTAATCTTTTGCCTCTTGTTTCACATTTTGCGATAAATATGTTTGGGATAGTCCACATCTTACCACCTCCTAAATATGGTTTTTCTTGCTTCTGAGATGTTTAACGATCCGTCATTGCTATACCTACCATATTGTCGTCATATCCTCTACATAATTACGCTTTGAGGTCATCTACCTTTGTATCCATGCTTGAATCTGAACTTGATATCTATCAGTTCTGGGAAAAAACAATGTCATGGCTGCAAGATTAAGAAGATATACCGACAGTCAATGCTTGCCATGTATGTGATTGTAGTGTAGGTTCGAGAAAGATACAATGAGAGAAATAAATTGGCGAGATAGAAACTGGCAATTGTCAGCTGGCTCTCTAATTGAGGTAAACTTCACTTGTTTACACATATATGCAGGTGAAGTATATATATATATATATATATATATATATATATATATATATATATATATATATATATATATATATATATATACATTTAGAATAGTAGTTGACTTACCGATATAATTAATTTAATGTTCATGGAAATGGTCTTATGAGATAAGAACAGAAAGTTCACTAATGAGGTGATCCTGACTTTTGAATCTAAAAAAAATCTTCAAATGTGCGCTAATTAGGCCCCCTAGAACACATATCCGGGGTCAGTTTCAATTTTTATATGTTTATATATATATATATATATATATATATATATATATATATATATATATATATACTTTAATTGTTTGCTGTACTTTTTGTTATTCTTTATTGGTTTACGTGGACTGCAGTTTCGAACCGTCCCAGTTCATCATCAGCACACTACTGACTGTGATCGCTCCTGTGTGGTCTACGTCTGAGATTGTACGTGGCGCCTGCGCGTCAAGCTTCTATTGGTTGCTTCATTGTTCTCTGATTGGTTGTGCTTTCGGACTGTGTCTTGTGTATCGGTCTCCTGTGAAAAATCACAAACAGTACAGCAAACAAATAATGTGTATATTTAAAAGTGATTAGAGTTTTGTGGAAAATTCTAAAAGTTATATATATATATATATATATATATATATATATATATATATATATATATATATATATATATATATATATATATATATATATATATATATATATATATATATATATATGTATGTATATATATTACACCGATAACTCATAAGATAATGGGCCGATTTTGATCAAACCTGGTGAGTACCTTCCTTTCGCAAGTGGCTTGGATAAGTTCGTTAGTCAGGAAAATCGGCCCAGGTTTTCCCGGAACATTTTGTGTTTGCTTTCGAAAAAAATTGTTATCTGCGGAAATAAGAAAGCAAGGGCAACCAAATTTGGTCCGTGTTTGCATTATAAGAATTGAACCACGTACCAAAATTTAGGTCTGTAAGTTTAAACACAAAAAAGTTATGGAGCGTTGAAGAAACAAATTTGGAGTTTTCCTCAAAACGTCAAAGGTGCGTTTGAAACGTCAAAATTGGCAATACTTATATATAATATTGCACCTGATACGCTAGTTTTTGCAAAATAGTCTTACCATGAGTACATTATTCATGAAACATCTTAATTCTAACAACCATTTACGTCACAAGAGCAGCGAACGAAATATAATAAATGTCATAAATGTGGTAAGTTATGTACGTAGCTGAAAAATCATATTCATCTAGGAACAATTCCAGCATCTTCGTGCCCTCTTTTGCCGCATTAAGAATACTGGAGTGCAAGACTCCAGTGGGGAATCAGAGAAGACTCGGCATTGAATACACCATGAGAGAACAGGAGCGGGGAAAATTTCGCAATGCATTCTACATTATTTATGTGCCAAGCGGACGATAATGTAACTGTTGGAGATGAACGGCATGCAATAAACTATATTTTCTTATGATTTTAGTGGCATGTGCAATAACCCGCCATGTTTTACTGGCTGAAGTTATGTGACGTGACAAGGACTAAACGTCGACATCATTGCTGGATTAAGTAAACTCAATAAAGTCGTGGAGTTTATTCATACCGTTCTCGTATATAATAAAGGAGAGGCGTCCCAGGCAAATCAACTCCAAGCGAGGCATGTTTAGCTTGCCGGGGGTTTAGCAATCCTAACGATAATAAATAGAATACATAACTAAATTTATCTTTTCTAAATGTTAGTGTCCTTGACTCCTTTTGTTTACTAACCTCGCACTCACTCGATTATACAGTATCAAGACGCGTTTTTAGTATCCACTCTTTTACTCTCTCTCTCTCTCTCTCTCTCTCTCTCTCTCTTTTTGTTATATTTTGTTTGTATACCATCCAACAAAAAGGCACATTGATGATTATTATACTATATTAATCACCTAACCCAACTAGCACCAAAGTGATGCCAACTGATACAGGAACTTAACTAAATAGTTATTACGTAATCGCCACTAATTAATTATACGACTCGGTGGTGAAAATAACTTTATATTGCACATTCAGAAAATACGCCCAGAGACGTTGAAGAAGCCATCAAGAAATTAAAGATTGGTGGTGCAATGGGTGTTGCAATTGGTGTTGATGATGTTCCTTCGTATGTGATTAGGGGCTGTATGGAATTTTTGATAGCACCACTATGCCATGTGTTTAATCTAATACTGGTGAAATGTCAGTATCCCCTACTATGGAAAGTCAGTAAGGTCATTTCAGTTTTTAAGTCTGGCTTAAGGAAACTCGTGGAAAACTATAGACCTATTTCGATACTGTGCAATTTTTCCAAAATTTTTGAAAGTATTTTGTATTCTAAGGTATTCTCACATGTACAGCATCTGATTGTAGACGAACAACATGGATTTCTGCCGCGCAGGTCTACTGCTACCAACCTTACTCTCTTTACTCAGGTGGCAAGCGAGACAATCAATGCTGGTGGTCAGCTGGACACCATATATGCAGATTTTCAGAAGGCATTTGATAAGGTGGACCACAAGGTTCTTTTGAAGAAGCTTTATATGTGTGGGTTTTCTCTAGACCTGATAGAGTTATTTGCATCTTATTTGACTGGAAGGGTACAATATGTGGTTTATGGTGGAAGCGAGTCCTTGTTTTCGTCCCCCTCTGGGGTGCCCCAGGGGTAAAATTTGGGACCTTTATTGTTTTTATTGTTTGTCAATGATCTGCCAAAAAGTATAGCTGACTCCCGTTGTTTGTTGTTTGCTGATGATTTAAAAATCTTTCGTGTTATTTCTAGCATTAGTGTTTGTGAGGAACTACAGAGGAGCATTGATGCACTGTCAGAATGGTGTTTTGAGAATAGAATGTTCCTGAATATTGGGAAACGTTTTCTTTCTACTTTCACGAGACGTCTTGCCCCTGTTGAGTACCAATATACTGTTGGAGGTGACCAACTTTTGCGTAGGACCCAGTTTGGTGACTTAGGAATTGAGTTTGACACTAAATTATCATTTGCGAAGCACGTGGAAAAAATTGCTGCCTCGGGGTTGAAAACATTGGGCTTTATTGTGCAAAACTCGAGAGGATTCAGTAGAGTTGAAACACTTAAAATTCTTTTTAATGCATATATACGTCCAAAAATGGAGTATCTGTCGGTCGTGTGGAATCCTTTTTACAAGGTTCATTCTGATGTGGTGGAGAAAGTTCAGCGGAGGTTTGTTCGTTTTCTGCATTTTAAGTTTTTTAGATCTTATCCCAATTTTACGCCCTATGTGAGTTTGATTGCTGTGTTTGACATAACCAGTCTTCAGAGCAGGCGCATAGTTGGTGACCTGGTGTTTTTGTTTAAAATCGTGAGGAACTTGGTAAATTTTGCTGAATTTTTTGGCAGCATTCAGTTTGGGGTTCCTCAGAGGGACTGGAGCAGCTGTTTTATATACCTGGGTGCAGAACGAATAATCTGTTCAGTTCTCCGATTTATAGAATGTGCACAAGTTATAACAGACTGTGTAAGCATGTTGACATCTTCAACATGAATTTAAGAGCATTTAAGAACGCATTGACTGAACATATACATGCCTGACCACGTTGTCCTGTTGACTTTGTTGGGTATCCAAATTACTTGTACTGAATGAGATATGAATTTGGAATAGACAGAATAAATTTGAAAATGATATTAGTTTCGTACAATTGATTGACTGCCTGTGAAGCCTGAAATGAAATCTAAGCTTGCCGAAATGTTGTTTGGTATTGTTATTGATTTGATGTGTGTAATAAGTGAGATTGAAGAATTATAGGTGTACACCATAGTTATAGTTCATCTTGTTATGCAATACGTAAATGGTTTATAAACAGTGTATTTGCATATTGAATAAATAAATAAATAAATATTATCAGCGACAATTACATAACATTCACCACTTATAACCACTTTAGAGTTACGCAACTTTGTTCCTTCTTTCAAGGTGTTAGGAACGTCGTCGTTACTCATAGAATGACTCCAAAGCTCCTAGAACTTTCAGGTAGCAAATAACGGTAGCTGAAACCATATTATGTTACTTAAATGGTACATTAAAGTTGCAGCCAGTTTCAAGTAGGATTTGTGGTTGCCGCGACATTTGCGGCCTCTAGATATTAGACCTAATAGTTGTGCAACTTCCTAAAAATATATTCCGGTAGCAGTCACGTTCAGGCTACCTAAAGGAGTGAATGATACTATTTGTGGCCACTTTAAAGTCGTAGTAATCGCAGCAAAATTGTAGATGCCACAAAACAGAACGTATTGATATTATTTAATATCAATAACAAAAAATTCGACGCTGCACGTGCGTTATGGTAGCAAATGTTAAGATTTTTAACAGTTTTGATACCTCACCAATTGGTATATAATTCAAGTTTATGTCCCAGCACCTGTGTTATTTTTAGTGGCTTTTATTTCATAAAGATTGGTCCGAATAGGCTGGTTACAAACTCGTTATTTACAAAAGAAAGACACTTGCCAAGTTCAATTAAAATCGATTAATTATTCTTATTTTAGTAAAACGTTGATTGTCGTGACCTAGGGCCTCGGTGGTCCAGGCAAAAACGTGTGCCTCTGAACCGAAGGGTACTGGGTTCGATACCAGGGTACTCCTTTCACTTTTCAGTACATACTGTACAATTAATATCAACCGAGGATCTGGCATTGTATTCGACCAAGTTGAATGTTCGCCCTTCGGAGGGGGCGCAAACCGTCGTTCCCGTGCCCATGCGATGTTGCGCACATTAAAGATCCCTACCCTCCTTACAGAAAGGCAGGGCTTCGGCAAATTTTCCATGATAATGAGGTGAAACTGCTCCCTGGCGTCGGTGATTGGCCATAGTCGCGCAAATAGACCGACGTTAAAAAAATTGTCGTGGACTCTTTCATTAGCGAATTTTTATAATGAAAGTTCGCTAAAATGGGATATAATACGCTACTTGGAACTTGTTATATAAACTGTATAGGTATTATAAGCGATGAGTATATTTTTGGTGCTGTGTGTTTTTTAATACGCTCTGAAATTTGCCGTTAACCGCTTCCCATTGAAGATAAAAGTAGAAACATGTTTTCTTTGTCGAGTTTCTAATTGGTCGCCAGATTGTTTTTTTTTTCGCTCATTTTACATTACACCTCTTTAATCTGAACCATAATTTGGTGTAAATAAACTTTCAGTTACCCGACAGGAATGCTCTGTAATAATCTGGTGAATGTCAGGTAAGGTGTGCTAATTTCTCGCTCGTTCATTGTCCTGTCAGAATGACTGAAACGTTTCAGGAAACGCCTACCTTACCGAGAGGATGTTACGTGAAAAATACCACACTTGCATTGTGTTCTCAAAGAGAACTATGAATCGCAATCTTTTTTGTTGTCTAATGGGAAATACACGTTAACATCATTCAAGTCCAGCTGTGTCTAGAGATAACACGAAGGTGACTGGATTATCTAAATGAGCAGGAGTGGCTAAAAGTGACTTTAAATAAAGGGGTCAACAAAAAGGTCGAGAAAAACAATTTTTAGTACAATTTTCAATTAGCTGTTCCTTTTTAAAAGTTTACTTTTTTGATATGATTTGCACTACACAACAGTCCACTTGGTCTAGGTTATGCGGAAGAAAATGCAATATTATACTGGGTGTCAAATAAAGCCTTGTAAACGTTGCAAACGTTTCATTGTCTGCCATTTTAAAAAATGTATCGTGTCCCATTATGGATAGTAAGAGTAGGTATAGATGGGGAATTCTAACTCCACCACCCGCCACCGCCACCGGGCGGAGTGGCGGAACTGCCCAGACCCGACGACCCCCGACCTACCCCGAGCACAAGGTGGTGGACCCGACGGTCCCCCAACCAGACCCGAATATCTACGCCACCTGACTTCGTATTTAACCCGAACAAGTAGCGAACTAACCTGAGATGACGTGAGCACCTCCACCACCTGACTTCGTAGTTAACCCGAACAAGTAGCGAACTAACCTGAGATGACGTAATCAAAAGCCAACTAACCTGTATTAGGCAAACGAGGAACCGCCATTTAAAATAACATGCGTAATAAGAAGTTAATTATTATCAATAAAATATAAACCACTTATCAAACCTGAGAAGTATATGAAAATTCGCTACCATAACACACTTGCTGCGTTCAGCTTATTTATGTAAAAATTGGTAGACCAACTCACCAGACATATCATCGCCTTCAGACATAGGGCCACACTAACACTTAATTTATTAAAACACCAACACCAATTTTCACACTTTACAAAAAAAACTAGTTTCATATTGATAACACCTGTAAACAGATTTACAAAAGGGCAATACGTTATGTAAGACATATAGCCTCTCCAGCTATTAAAAAATAACCCTGTTTTAGTTAAATGTAATCAAACAGTAATACACTTAAACATCTGATGCATTTTAGGTAAGATTCAAAAAATTATTAAACACATAATTGTCATGACCGCGCCCGACTGACGAGTTAAACTGTTACTAGCAGGCTATTCACCTAAAGCGGAAACACTCTTGATAACGGTTAATCAGCTGATGTACAAATGCGTTTGCACTAAAATCATAACGTTTTATTTCGCTTCCCAGATCATATGACGGCTTTAGTTTAAATAGAGAATCGGTAGCGAATTTTCATAGAAATTATTTGGTGAAAATTATTTTATTATAAAATTGAAATATATGTTTTTTATATCTACAAACCACCAAATTTGTTTCTTAGACAACGGTTTAAGGTTAGAAATAAAACACTCGATTGTAATACAATTAATTTATTAGGAGTAATAATATTTACATACAAAATATTACATAATGGCTCTTACAATACCAGTTAGAGGTTTATATTCAAATACACAATCATGAATAATTAAACAGTAGGCCCTAGTTCTCGGAGCAAAATTGTCTTTACTCATAAACTCCACTTTGATGTCGACTGTTGAAGACTTGATTGATTCATTCTGGTGTTGGCAATCGATTACAAATAGAGCTCGATCTTTAAACTCATCATAATTTAAAAGAGGCTCCGACATGTTTTTATAGTAAAAACTTTTTTGAAAATCTGTATACATCTGGTAGGCTTCAACATATTTTGATCTTTCGAAATCCATATTCATAGCTTCATAAGGGTAGCATTCTGAATTTAGGAACACTCGTAGATCTACCATACCGATGTTATCGAAGAAGTCACCTTTTTTGCTTATGTTATCTTTCCGATCTGTTTGAAACGCTATAATCACATATCTAGGTCTTTCCAAGTTGGTTGCAGTTTTAACAGCCCACACATCTCTGTTTATATCTCTGAGTGATGGTAGCTCATATATATCCCATTTCCGATATGCGAGAAATATAGATGTGTCTTTTGCTATTTTATCCATCAGTTCCAGCTTCATTTGATCGTTTGGAAATACATGTTTTGCTTTTAAAAACATGTTGGTTACAGTTATCTTAGATCTTGCTGTACCTGTGCTGTAATAGCAGTTGGAATCATTTCGAGCTCTTGTAAATCGGAAAGTATGTTTGCCACAGAGAACTCCTTTAAAGTGATGAAAGAAACTGAAGAGGAACCAAAGAGGTAGGAGCAAGTGAAACTTGTTATCGTTTAAGGTGATGTGATCTGATGATACATTTAACCCAGCATTGCTAAGAGATTTTGCTTCATTCTTACTAAACGAAAGCAGAGTTTTGATGTTTGTTGTGGTGTATGGATCTCGTACTCGCTCCACTTCCTTGTTATTTAATTCATAGATCATTGATTCAAACAGAGCTACTCCTCCGTTATTTGACATGTGACAGACACCAGTAGCATTTTGTACTGCTAGAGGTTCCAGAGCACCTTCGATTATTAGAGCTGACTCTGCTAGACAAACGAATGCATCTTGCTGATTGATGTTTATTTCAACTTCATCGCTGTTACCAAACGATTTAGTTGATGAATAGTAAGACCTAAGTTCTTCTCGATCAATGGAGTCGTCAAACTTGGGGTCTTTGAATATTTCTAGTTTTGATGACATGATAACCAAGACTTTTAAGGAATTCAAAATTATCGGAACGAAGTGTATGCTTCAAAGGAGTTGATTGTACTAAATTTGTTTTGGTAGATTCGCTTGCTTTTATATCTTTAAAGACTAGCATTCTAGGCAATCTTTTTAAGCTCTAAGCGAACAGACACCTCTTCACCTTGAAAGTTTACAGGAACTGAATCTTGATCCACGATGTCGATGCTTATATTTGAAATCTCTCGTTTGTTTACTGGTAAATAAATTAGATTCTTAGGTTCTATATCGATTGCATAACCAGGATCGACCATCGGTGCAAACTCATATAACGTATGTGAAGGTTTTCCATTATAGTAAGAACCAGACACAATATTAGTTTCTATACGAATCTGTTTAACATCCACTATTTCAACAGGTAAATCAGATTCATGGAAGACACCTGGTTGAAGAACTTGCTTTGAAAATCCCAGCATTCGCCCAATCGAATCATCAGATTCAAAACTGATACTTGTGAAACACTTTATTTCACACCTAATGGTGTTGGGATTAGGTCTTAGAATCAAAGCTAGCTGCTTTTGTTCACGTGTTGCTGTAGCACCAACAAGTTCATTTTGAAGCAAGTTTTCCAAATGTGTTATTTCATATGCACCAGTAGGTATCGTGATGATTCTCCAAGCAGCTCCTTCTTTTACATAAAATTTATTTTTACCTTTATATATGTTAGGTATGTTGTTGTATGTGTGAAAACCTATCAAAGCAACTGCATAACTACCACCTGGATCCAATTCAATTGGAGGATCGTAGTCTGTTGACAGATGACAACTGCGATCTTTCAACGTGAAGGTTTGCGACATGACTGAAACACAGATACTACTGTTTAAGTCTTTTATTTAAAAATTTTAAACATAAGTGGCCACAATTATAAGTATTATATTTCTGATACACATCATGATTGTACATTAGAGTAGAGTCTTTAAGGTAACGCTGCAGCTCAACTGGTGGCTTCAAGTTTCCATATGAGTCAAAGTACACGGTTGTGTCACCACGTTTCTTAACTGCAACCCAATGACTGCCAGGTTCCTTGTTTGTTTGCAAATTCATGATAAGTGATTCATTCTTGCGTGGCCCATTCGATGGCAAAGTATCTCGCATGTATACACCTCTAAAATATGGAATTTTCATTTTACCAGCAAATTTCACAAGGTCTTCATTTGTTAGAGGTCTTGCTGCTAAACATCTTACTCGTTTTTTGGTTTCTGCAAATACAACCCATAACCGCTACGCTGCTTCTTCAGATATAATCCTTTACCTAGTCTCTTATACTTTGGTTTTAATTTCAAACCATTACCTCTCTTACCCATAGCAATAGCCTCCATCGTTTTGTTATGCCGTTCTTCTTCTTCTAGTTTTTGTTTGGCTGATTTGGCATCGTTAACTGCTTTAGCAATGCCTGCAGCACCGCCACCCAGAGCACCTAGCGCTGACAGGCCACCAAAAATTAAAGGTAGTAGTGGAAGGAAGCCTCCGCTTTTAGGTATTGGAATAACTCGCGGTTTCAGCACATTCTTACGCCCACCAATCTGTTTGTTTGGTTTGTATGTACTCCAAAGTCGAAATAAAAAAGAAATGAAGTCATTTAATACTAAAAATAAAAATGTTACAGTGTCAACTAATTTTGAAAGTATATATCAAGAATTCGTCGACGAAATTTACACAAAAGCTTTGGAGTTTGCAGAAGCTGAAAGCGGATGGATGTTGGAACAGCTAATGTGGTTGGAAATAAATATTAATAAATACAGCTTCAAACGATAGTGGTATCAACATCTATAAATTGTTCACTACACACTGTTAAACTCATTCAAAATTTAGTTATCGTAGAGGTAAGACGTGCTTCAGTTAACTCTAACGTATCCAAGTGCTCAGTAGTGTGTTTAAAATGGCTACATTAAGTGATGTGTGTTACCAGCAAATCAAAGATAACTTCTGGTATGGTTTATTTGGAGACTTTCAACTAATTATCGA
This sequence comes from Tillus elongatus, assembly GCA_964006375.1. Classification (NCBI taxonomy): domain Eukaryota; kingdom Metazoa; phylum Arthropoda; class Insecta; order Coleoptera; family Cleridae; genus Tillus; species Tillus elongatus. The sequence continues at coordinate 155,193,951 of OZ023265.1, forward strand.
TAAGAACACTGGTTATTTTAATGCGACTAAGCTGTGTAAAAATGGTGAGAAAAGATTCAGACATTGGCTGGAAAATAAGAAAACTAAAGAGTTGATTGTCTATTACAACGGTCGGCTAAAGAAACAGTTAGGTAGCCGGAATACCGATACCCTAAATATTTCAACCAAAGGAGACCACTTAGACTCATCTCCAGGGAGCCGGAATACTGGCCCCCTAGAAGTGTCGGAAGCAACATCTCAACTAACACCTACAACCGCTACATACTTGGTGGACTTTGGTGGAAGACAAGCTGAAAACAACTTGATATCTGGTACATATGTCTGTAAAGATTTAATATTAAATTTGGCTTGTTGGATATCCAATAGTTTCTATGAAAAGTGCAACCAAATTATTTTTGATTTTTTCGTAAGTGAATTTAATCAAAAATACAAGGATAACCTCAAAGAAATTGAAGTGAAATTAATGGAGATAGATGATGAAGTGCAGCGTATGCGAGAAACAAATGCTAAAATCACAGAACATTTAGAAGATATATCTCCAAAACCAAGCAACCCTGGAAAACTTTGTGTTTTTGGTTTGCTTTCAAGAAATGAGAAGGATGCTACCTATCCATATCATGCTGTAAGGACTCAGAAGAAAAGTTTTAAAAGAGCTGTCAAGAACTTTAAAAATAAACACCCTGATTCCGAAGTAGTTTTAAACATGTTGTATGATCCAAATTCTGTAAATCTCTTTAACAGAATAAAGACCGAAGTCGAATACCTCAAGGCGAAGAGAAACGATCTACAGATAGCAGATGTACCGCAGGAGAAGTTTATTCAGGATATTATTGATTTACGACATAAATTGTAATTGTTCACTTAGCTTAATTGTATGTAACCAGATGAAAAAATAAAATTATATTATTTTAATAAAGACTTTTATTTTATTCTAAGTACATTAATACAATAAATATATAAGCTTATTTAACATCATCTGAATTTATCCAAGAATTCTGAGATTTATCAAAACCCAGCCATTTTACATAGAGCTGCTTGCCTTTCTTCCTCAAGATGCGTTCAACCAGATAGATGTCTGTTTGTTTAGTCGTTTGTAGTTCTTCCTCGTAAAACCCTCCACTGATTGGTTTCCCCTGCATATCTTCAAGAAAGTATGTTACTGGATTTGTGAAATGAATACTAACAATCTTGAATAATTCTGTTGACCAGCGAGGTGTATACCCCTTTTCAAATTGAGCTTTTGCTTTACTTATACGTACAACATCACCCACTTTAAATTTATTTTTGTTAAACACTTTCAGATTTGAGTAAACTTGTTTCAGAATAGCTTTTTCATTTTTCTTGTTAACATCTTGAGGTTTTATACCAGTTGTTCGATGAACAGTAGCGTTGTAAGTAGCAGTGACATCAGGTAGTGTATTAACCCACTTGTAGGAGCCAATCAAGTTGAAATTTTTATATATCTTCTCTTTCAAGGTACGTATGACTCTTTCCACCATTGCAGCCTTCTTCACACTATAAGTGCTGTAGTGATTGATGTTATATTTTTTCATTAAGGCGTTAAATTTTGAGTTATAGAACTCGCGACCAAGATCAGACTGGATGTTAGAGGGCGTTGTACTAGTAGATAAAATATCAGCCATAGCTTTAGTCACCTCTTCAGCAGTTTTAGATTTAAGAGGGCGAGTCCACACATACTTTGAAAAACAATTAATAACCACTAAAATATACTTGTAACCAGAGTTTGCTTTGTAGTAGTCTGTAAATTCTGCTAAATCAATCTGCCATAAATCATTTAAGCCTTTGATTATTGTACGTCTACGTTTAAAATTGATTCTTGCTGGTTTATATAACTCATCAATAATTTGTTTTTTAGCATCAGATGGTTCAACAGTTTTGCGTCTCATGGCGATGTTGGATTTAAAAGTATCCACTTATCATGTAAATCTTTTAGTTTGCTGTCTATTTCTCCCAGTTTATTCTTTAGCTTCTTATTCTTTAACACATCAATATCTTTTAAAACTTGAGTAGTTATGTTCTTAGCTAAAATTTTCAATTTATTTTCAAATTCGTTTTTTAAATCTTCCAACTCAGGTTTGTGTACAGCTTCAAGTAGTATGGCAATGATTCTTTGTTTTACCTCATCTTTGTTCTTCTGATAGTCGTCTATCCATACATCAACAAATTTTTTATTTACACCATCTGTTGCATCGACTGGATCAGCGATGTTACACAATCTATGGCTTTGCAAATCAAAATCACCACTATCAGTTCTTGGGAAAATCTCTCTTTCAATAATTTTAAACTTAGAACCTTTATTGGATTGGGAACGTCCAAACTTATCGATAGACATTTTTATACTAAGCACTAAGGTAGGTATATCTGTGATATATGTAGGTATATTAGGCGATAACACCAACCTCCTTCAGTTCTTCAATGATTGACTGAATTTCATTGTTATGAGCATTATTACCAGCAGCTTGGGAAGCTACTAAAAGTCTAAGTCTATCAACCAGCTCATTTATGTCATCCCAATAGACATATTCTATTTGTTTGTTATTTTGTAGCATATAGTTGTTAGTGTTGCTGCTTACATTCTGAGCTCTAGGTTCAGTTTTTTGTTCTGCGTTATGATGTGTGTCGTAACCAAAACCTTGAGGAGTTGAGGATCTTCGTCCTCTTGGGTTTATAACTGGTTTTATTAGAGTCAGATACTTTTCCGAGGAACAACCCTTGGTTCGTGCGTTGGGATCGTAGTTCATTTTATGAACACTAGTTGCTTCTAGAATATCTCTATAGTGTTGAAGATCGTCATAGGTATACCCTCTAGGTGTTTTCATAAATATCAATTCTAGCAGACCTTGTGTTTGCGGATATCTCCTTTGACCTAGTCGAATGTCATTATCAGTAAAGTCCAAGTGTTTATTGCCAAGACTCCAACTACCAGTATCTTTAGCGTAGCGAGCACCATACGTTTGATCAATAGTAGCAAGCCTCGGTGGTTCAGTAAAATACTTGTCTACATAATATCGAACTCGTTCAGGATATTGCTCCAAAAATTCTTGATATGCTGGGTTGTTTGTGACAGTTTGTAGATCTGCCTCAAGCTCTTCAAATGTTGGGGTATCCTCATCAAAACTTGTCTCTACTTCTGGTTCGGCTTCAAAAACTTCATGGTCTTTAAGGAACTCAACTTTGGGTTTCTTTTCTGGTACCGCTTCTTCTTTGATTTGTTCAGCTGGTGACTGCAGTTTAAGCGTTGATGTATTTTTAGATATTTCACTCAGTGGGTCAACAAGTGGTTTATATAAACGCTGCAGGGCTTCATCATTCTCAGCTCTACCAAGCTTAAGCATTAAATGTTTTTTTCGAATGTTTTCAGCAAGTTGTAAAATCTTTTTCTTAATTTTTCTCTCTTGGTTACTCATCACCTCCATCTTGCTAAAGTTATTTGTTTCGTGTTAAGAGATGCAAACAGTTCGGTGGTTTAAGGTGTACTAGCTTTGAATTGGTTGTATGTCTGCCTATCTAGTGTTAGGTATCTAACACAACAGGTAGACCCGGTTGTTAGACAGGTTGTTAGACAGGTTGTTAGACAGGTTGTTAGACAGGTTGTTAGACAGGTTGTTTTAGACAGGTTGTTTTAGACAGGTTGTTTTAGACAAGTTGTTTTAGACAAGTTGTTTTAGACAGGTTGTTTTAGACAAGTTGTTTTAGACAAGTTGTTTTAGACAGGTTGTTTTAGACAGGTTGTTTTAGACAGGTTGTCTGTCTTGTTAGCTGGTTGGTTGTCCTGCTAGACATCTCTTTGTTGTTGTTGGTTGTAGACCATTAGATTAATATGTAGCTATCGAATCCTTTTCTATATCTCCCTCTGTGGACTTCGTTTTCTTTTACAATCACCAACACACCATACTTATTACCATTCCAGCATTGACAACATATATTTTTAAATTGTTTAAAGTCCATATCAGTGGTCACATGATCGTCATAGATGTGTTTTAAGTTCGTTTCATCTTGTTTAAAGAGAATCAAAACGTTAGCGTTATCACGTATCAGATGTTTGGGTATTCGAGTATATGTTTGACAGAGATAGAATGAATCAATATTCTTATGTCTCCCCATACTAAAGTATGCTCTCATTTTATCTTGTTTGTCACAAGCCACATCATCGAATATAAACACCGAGTTGCCCTGGGCTTCTGCTGGATCTAATATTTCATCGTTTTCACTATATGGATAATAACCAACACTTTTTGTAGCATCCAACACCCTTTGTAACATCTTATATTTAGGTTGATACAGAGACTTTGAATACACATACACGTTATCAAACTTTAAACCGTTCGGTTCAAACAATAAACTTAACATAACATTTGTTTTACCACACCCACTAGGACCACATATGATACCTCTAACTGTGTTTGGGAAGAGAGGACCATGCCTTAGTTGTTGTTCTGCTGTATCAACAACATCGTCTATATTTGTAATAGGTAAGACAGAAGCGTGTTTGATGGTGTGCATCTTGACTGGAACTAAACTATATTTTTCGAGTATGTATATAAATATAGACATGTAAGCGGATCACACAGTTAGTATCAATGTTGGTGTCACAGGGTGAAGGTCTTGTAAACACAGCCATTAACAAGCTATCTGTTGAGCTGCACGTACCTGGTTATCAATTTTGTGGCCCGGGCACTAAACTTAAAGAACGTCTTGCTAGAGGTGATCAAGGTATCAATCCTTTAGATCGTGCTTGTCGAGATCACGACATCGCTTACTCTCAATCAAAAGAGTTAAGTGATAGGCATCGAGCCGACGAAGTGTTGGAGAATCGAGCTTGGGAGAGAGTCAAGTCAAAGGACGCGAGTTTTGGTGAAAAGTTAGCCGCTTGGAGTGTTACAAACACCATGAAAGTTAAAAGAAAGCTCGGTATGGGTCTTGATGTAATCAACTCAAAACCGAGGAAAAAAGTTCCCTTTAAAAACATTCTTAGTCTGATTGGAGAAGTTATAAAAGACAGAAATCTTATTCCATCAGAGAATGCCGTGTTTGATATCGCTCACGCAATTGTTAAACAGATTGGTGGGCGTAAGAATGTGCTGAAACCGCGAGTTATTCCAATACCTAAAAGCGGAGGCTTCCTTCCACTACTACCTTTAATTTTTGGTGGCCTGTCAGCGCTAGGTGCTCTGGGTGGCGGTGCTGCAGGCATTGCTAAAGCAGTTAACGATGCCAAATCAGCCAAACAAAAACTAGAAGAAGAAGAACGGCATAACAAAACGATGGAGGCTATTGCTATGGGTAAGAGAGGTAATGGTTTGAAATTAAAACCAAAGTATAAGAGACTAGGTAAAGGATTATATCTGAAGAAGCAGCGTAGCGGTTATGGGTTGTATTTGCAGAAACCAAAAAACGAGTAAGATGTTTACCAGCAAGACCTCTAACAAATGAAGACCTTGTGAAATTTGCTGGTAAAATGAAAATTCCATATTTTAGAGGTGTATACATGCGAGATACTTTGCCATCGAATGGGCCACGCAAGAATGAATCACTTATCATGAATTTGCAAACAAACAAGGAACCTGGCAGTCATTGGGTTGCAGTTAAGAAACGTGGTGACACAACCGTGTACTTTGACTCATATGGAAACTTGAAGCCACCAGTTGAGCTGCAGCGTTACCTTAAAGACTCTACTCTAATGTACAATCATGATGTGTATCAGAAATATAATACTTATAATTGTGGCCACTTATGTTTAAAATTTTTAAATAAAAGACTTAAACAGTAGTATCTGTGTTTCAGTCATGTCGCAAACCTTCACGTTGAAAGATCGCAGTTGTCATCTGTCAACAGACTACGATCCTCCAATTGAATTGGATCCAGGTGGTAGTTATGCAGTTGCTTTGATAGGTTTTCACACATACAACAACATACCTAACATATATAAAGGTAAAAATAAATTTTATGTAAAAGAAGGAGCTGCTTGGAGAATCATCACGATACCTACTGGTGCATATGAAATAACACATTTGGAAAACTTGCTTCAAAATGAACTTGTTGGTGCTACAGCAACACGTGAACAAAAGCAGCTAGCTTTGATTCTAAGACCTAATCCCAACACCATTAGGTGTGAAATAAAGTGTTTCACAAGTATCAGTTTTGAATCTGATGATTCGATTGGGCGAATGCTGGGATTTTCAAAGCAAGTTCTTCAACCAGGTGTCTTCCATGAATCTGATTTACCTGTTGAAATAGTGGATGTTAAACAGATTCGTATAGAAACTAATATTGTGTCTGGTTCTTACTATAATGGAAAACCTTCACATACGTTATATGAGTTTGCACCGATGGTCGATCCTGGTTATGCAATCGATATAGAACCTAAGAATCTAATTTATTTACCAGTAAACAAACGAGAGATTTCAAATATAAGCATCGACATCGTGGATCAAGATTCAGTTCCTGTAAACTTTCAAGGTGAAGAGGTGTCTGTTCGCTTAGAGCTTAAAAAGATTGCCTAGAATGCTAGTCTTTAAAGATATAAAAGCAAGCGAATCTACCAAAACAAATTTAGTACAATCAACTCCTTTGAAGCATACACTTCGTTCCGATAATTTTGAATTCCTTAAAAGTCTTGGTTATCATGTCATCAAAACTAGAAATATTCAAAGACCCCAAGTTTGACGACTCCATTGATCGAGAAGAACTTAGGTCTTACTATTCATCAACTAAATCGTTTGGTAACAGCGATGAAGTTGAAATAAACATCAATCAGCAAGATGCATTCGTTTGTCTAGCAGAGTCAGCTCTAATAATCGAAGGTGCTCTGGAACCTCTAGCAGTACAAAATGCTACTGGTGTCTGTCACATGTCAAATAACGGAGGAGTAGCTCTGTTTGAATCAATGATCTATGAATTAAATAACAAGGAAGTGGAGCGAGTACGAGATCCATACACCACAACAAACATCAAAACTCTGCTTTCGTTTAGTAAGAATGAAGCAAAATCTCTTAGCAATGCTGGGTTAAATGTATCATCAGATCACATCACCTTAAACGATAACAAGTTTCACTTGCTCCTACCTCTTTGGTTCCTCTTCAGTTTCTTTCATCACTTTAAAGGAGTTCTCTGTGGCAAACATACTTTCCGATTTACAAGAGCTCGAAATGATTCCAACTGCTATTACAGCACAGGTACAGCAAGATCTAAGATAACTGTAACCAACATGTTTTTAAAAGCAAAACATGTATTTCCAAACGATCAAATGAAGCTGGAACTGATGGATAAAATAGCAAAAGACACATCTATATTTCTCGCATATCGGAAATGGGATATATATGAGCTACCATCACTCAGAGATATAAACAGAGATGTGTGGGCTGTTAAAACTGCAACCAACTTGGAAAGACCTAGATATGTGATTATAGCGTTTCAAACAGATCGGAAAGATAACATAAGCAAAAAAGGTGACTTCTTCGATAACATCGGTATGGTAGATCTACGAGTGTTCCTAAATTCAGAATGCTACCCTTATGAAGCTATGAATATGGATTTCGAAAGATCAAAATATGTTGAAGCCTACCAGATGTATACAGATTTTCAAAAAAGTTTTTACTATAAAAACATGTCGGAGCCTCTTTTAAATTATGATGAGTTTAAAGATCGAGCTCTATTTGTAATCGATTGCCAACACCAGAATGAATCAATCAAGTCTTCAACAGTCGACATCAAAGTGGAGTTTATGAGTAAAGACAATTTTGCTCCGAGAACTAGGGCCTACTGTTTAATTATTCATGATTGTGTATTTGAATATAAACCTCTAACTGGTATTGTAAGAGCCATTATGTAATATTTTGTATGTAAATATTATTACTCCTAATAAATTAATTGTATTACAATCGAGTGTTTTATTTCTAACCTTAAACCGTTGTCTAAGAAACAAATTTGGTGGTTTGTAGATATAAAAAACATATATTTCAATTTTATAATAAAATAATTTTCACCAAATAATTTCTATGAAAATTCGCTACCGATTCTCTATTTAAACTAAAGCCGTCATATGATCTGGGAAGCGAAATAAAACGTTATGATTTTAGTGCAAACGCATTTGTACATCAGCTGATTAACCGTTATCAAGAGTGTTTCCGCTTTAGGTGAATAGCCTGCTAGTAACAGTTTAACTCGTCAGTCGGGCGCGGTCATGACAATTATGTGTTTAATAATTTTTTGAATCTTACCTAAAATGCATCAGATGTTTAAGTGTATTACTGTTTGATTACATTTAACTAAAACAGGGTTATTTTTTAATAGCTGGAGAGGCTATATGTCTTACATAACGTATTGCCCTTTTGTAAATCTGTTTACAGGTGTTATCAATATGAAACTAGTTTTTTTTGTAAAGTGTGAAAATTGGTGTTGGTGTTTTAATAAATTAAGTGTTAGTGTGGCCCTATGTCTGAAGGCGATGATATGTCTGGTGAGTTGGTCTACCAATTTTTACATAAATAAGCTGAACGCAGCAAGTGTGTTATGGTAGCGAATTTTCATATACTTCTCAGGTTTGATAAGTGGTTTATATTTTATTGATAATAATTAACTTCTTATTACGCATGTTATTTTAAATGGCGGTTCCTCGTTTGCCTAATACAGGTTAGTTGGCTTTTGATTACGTCATCTCAGGTTAGTTCGCTACTTGTTCGGGTTAACTACGAAGTCAGGTGGTGGAGGTGCTCACGTCATCTCAGGTTAGTTCGCTACTTGTTCGGGTTAAATACGAAGTCAGGTGGCGTAGATATTCGGGTCTGGTTGGGGGACCGTCGGGTCCACCACCTTGTGCTCGGGGTAGGTCGGGGGTCGTCGGGTCTGGGCAGTTCCGCCACTCCGCCCGGTGGCGGTGGCGGGTGGTGGAGTTAGAATTCCCCATCTATACCTACTAGTAAGTAAGCTAATATCAATATCTCTAGCTGTTTTACCAGTTTTTTTTTATTAAGACCTTTTGGCATTTTATACAGGGCGAAACAAAGAAAGTGTGAAAATCTTGGTAGTAATACTTTAAAGCGAAAAAATGTGTGAATGGTCTGACGACCGCAACATGAGAACACACACACACACACACTACTTTAGAGTGCTGTAATTTGTAAACACGTTGACGGATTTTGGTGATCCTTATGTGGTTTGAAAGCGTATTTACTTTAGTTTTTTCTTAAGCAGGCGATCTTTTGTCCAAATGAGGTTTTTACATTATACAGGCTGGCTAAAAATTCAATACAATTCAACAGAATAATTGTTTATGTTATTAGCTATAAAATTAGCCATATCTGCTAAAGTAGGCGGTGTAGATGCGAAATATATTCATATAACGTTGTGGTTGATACTTGTCAAGAGAAGTTGACTAACATTTCTTCACAAAAAAAATCATCAAGTTATCTGCGAGCCAATTATAATATCGCTACCAAAATTTTTACAATTTCTTTGTTTCGCCCTGTATGAAACGCTAAAAGGTGTCTTAATAAAAAAAACTGGCAAGAAGGTCTGGATATATTGATATTAGCTCACTTATTATCTATAATGGGACACGACAATTGTTTTGTAAAGAAAATGACGGACAACGAAACCATTGCAACTTTTACATGGTTTTGTTACACCCAGTATAATATAAAAATTTTCACTTAAAAAATTCTGCTCATCTGCATAATCTAGACTATAGGTGCTTCTGCGCAGTGGAAATCACATTAGAAAAATGAACATTTAAAAAAGTAACAGCTAATTGAAAATTGTGCTAAAAATAGCTTTTGTCGATCTCTTTGTTGACCCCTTTATATGGATAATTTTTATTGCGTTTTTTTGTGGTTCTATATCAAGACATGGAAGAAAATAAAAGCACAAAATGAGGCTCATAATATTTGTTTAATTTTTTTAGTGTCTTACACATTTTTCCGTGAAACCGGGAGAGTAACAAAATCAATTTTGTTAAGAAAAGTTCTGTCGCTTCTTTTACACAAATCTCTATTTGGGTCACCCACACACAAAAGGTCACTAATAAAACATTCCTTTTGCTTTTATTTGCGCAAGATAAGGTCTTTATTAAGTCTTCTCTTTGATTTACTACCTCAATAGAAGATATAACACGTAGAATATGGAGGAAAAATTCGAGTAAAAGGTGAACTAAATTACAGGATTTCATTTAATTTAGGTAAAGCTTTCTCCCCAATCCATTTGATTCGGCAACGGACCGGTAGTTTTCTCTATTTATATAGCTTCCGTTTTTATATTTTGGGTTGGACCTGTTGATTAAAATTCTACCCTCAGCTAACGTATAAACTGATGTTTATTATTTTCTCCTACATATTTAGACCAGGTCCTGTCCAATATTTGTACATTTACGAGATGGCGTTGGCTTTTGTTTTATTCATGTCGTTATCCCTCTATCGATAATGCATTTCGGGCCAATTCCTTTAATAATAGAGGGCGCCATCATCGATTCGCACAGAAACTTCCACCAGTTTCTGTCTTCCCGGTGCCCTCCATTGCCTGGCCCTGGTGTAATTTCCATTTATTTAATCGTCTGACTGGGCGGGAAGTTCTGTTTCGAATGTGTGTTCGAACTGTGCGTATAGCCGTTAACGTCGCTGACCAGTGCAGTAGGTGCCTCGTTTAGATAAATACTTGGGCTAAGTAGGGTGCATTCTTCTAACGACGTCTATAAAGATTTGTTTAAGTTGCAATCGTATGGTTTTTGGTTTGAATAAAACTTCGTGTTTTTAATATTCCATCAAGGTTTTTAGCTTTTTCCTCTCATTTTCCTTCAAGTGATCGTTCATTTTTTGCCTGTGAAATAATTGAAATGTTTAAAGGCGGCTTTGCTTCGCTGTTTTTAATATATTTTCGTAGAAAAAAATAACTAATGGAGGGGGGTCTCGCGACTTGTATTGTGATTTTTTTTCAAATGAGCGTGATTAACAGTAGATAGGGCGACACCTGGGCTCATCCCCTCCACTTTTTACTGCGCATGCGCGTGACGTCATGCGCATGCGCTGACCTGCGCAGACCTGTGACAGTTGACAGCTGACCTGTCAGATTTGACAGGTGTCAAATGTCACTGACCTGACAGCTGTCAACGTCAGCTGTCACCTGACCTGACATGTGTCAACGTCAAATGTCACCTGACCTGTCAGATGACGTCACAAGCATTCCAAGATGGCTGACCTGTCATAGACAGTCGCAAGCCGGGTTCTCTCTATGGAACTAACCTGAGATGACGTCACAAGCATTCCAAGATGGCTGACCTGTAAGAGACAGCTGCAACTCCGGGGTTCTCTCTATGGAACTAACCTGAGATGACGTCACAAGCATTCCAAGATGTCTGGCCTGTGTGTCCATAGATATCTACAAGTCAGGTTAGCTCTCCATGTGTGTTTGTCTGATTGTTTATTAAGGTTATGTATTTGTTTATTAAGGTTATGTTCGCTCACGTGTCATCTGTTTGTTTATTAAGGTTATGTTTGTATTTGTTTATTAAGGTTATGTCATGTGTGTGTTGATTACCATGCATCTGTTTGTTTATTAAGGTTATGTATTTTGTTTATTAAGGTTAGGTGTTCGTAAACACAGCTGTTTGGTTTGTTTATTGTGTTGTTGTTGTTAAGGTGTATTGAAGTTTGTTAGGGTATTTCGTTTTTGGCGGGAAATTTGAATTTGTTTGAAAATTTCTGTCTGTTGTGTCCAGAGATCTTACTCCTCAAGCTAGAGAACATTCTATTTGTAAAGTTGTAGAGTGTAGAGAATATTCTCTAGCTCGAGGGGAGACATCTGTTGGACACAGTCATTCGGTTTAGTCACACACATACATATATGAGGAAGATATATTGAGCGGGTAATTTGAAATTTTGATTTTAATTTGAAATATGATTTTTGAAAGAAAAGCATTCGCCAGAAATTAGATTTGAACCCCCAACCATACAACTTACTAAGATATGCAAACGCCCCTAAACCGATCATGCTATTCAGACATACGATGAAAGTTTGTTATCAGTGGGTATATATATAAAACAGAAACCTGTTACATAAAACGAGTTTATGAGGCTGCTGAGTTTGTGTGTGTGGGCAGGGGTGGTATCTCTATTACATTCCAATTGAATAATAGGAACTGTAATGTTAAAAACAATTGTTTATTTATAGTAAAAAGAAATTTAAAACACGTACCAATTTACCTATCTAATATCATTTAATAACAAAAACGTTTCAAGTAAACTATATCAATAAGAAAAACGTATTTACATCTAGATATGTTAATGAGTTTATTTTAATAGCCTAATAAAACTCGGGGACTTGGTTTTATTGCCGGCGTGTTTGTTTATGTTAGTGTTTGTATTTTGAATGAATGAATCTAAATTTATATAGGGAGTGATCAAAAACACACAAGTAACAAAACTCAATTTAAAACAACTAAATTAAACTTTGATATACGAGGATTGTTTGATAAGTATTGTTTGTATGTAAACATAAATAATATAATAGTATACTTACATACAGCAAGAGACGTCATACTTGTTTCACGGCTTAACACACACACTAACGTATGTTGAGGTCTTGAATGGGGCCCCGTTATAGAAATAACACAGTTGTTTAATGACATCCACTTGAACCAAACAAAACATATAGACGCTGTTGTTGATTGTTAACACACACACACACACACGTCATGACAGCTCGAAGTCTTTACTTAGACTGACAGAGCTGTGTAATAAAAGACAGACAGACAAACAGCTGTTTAACAACAGTTAGAGCGTGTAACACAGCTAAAACGTATCAAAAATAGCCAAGTGTCTCCTGTGTAGAGGAAACAGAGACAACTAATGGTCATTGTTGGAGCTTGTACATGTTGTTTGAAAGGATATATAACACACGTCATGACAGCACGAAGGCTTGGCTTAGACTAATGGATGGGTGTAACAACAGACATACAGACAATAGATTGTCCCCACAAGTATCATAGATAATCTTGTTTGAGCTTATACAGCCGTGTAACAAACGTGTCATGACATCTCGATGTCTTTGCCTAGGCAAACAGAGCTGTAATAATAACAGACAGACAGACAGTTGTTTAACAACAACTAGAGTGAGTAACACAGGTAAAACGTAACAAAAATAGCCATGTTCTTTGGTTCAAGTGTCTTCTATGTTGAGGAAACAGACAGACAGACAACTGATTGCCATTGTTGGAGTTTGTACACGTTGTTTGAAAGGATATAACACACACACACACACACACACACATAGGTCATGACAACACGAAGGCTTTACTTAGACTGACAGACAGATGTGTAATAACAGACAGACAAACAGCTGTTTAACAACAGTTAGAGCTTGTAACACAGGTAAAACGTAACAAAATAGCCATATTCTTTGGTTCAAGTGTCTCCTGTGTTAAGGAAACAGACAGACAAACAATTGATTACCATTGTTAGAACTTGTACTCGCTGTTTGAAAGGATATAACACACAGGACAGCTTGATGTCTTTACTTAGACTGACAGACAGACATACAGTAGTTTAACAACAGTTAGAGCGTGTAACACTGCTAAAACGTAGCAAATAGCCATGTTCTTTGGTTCAAGTGTCTCCTGTGTTAAAGGAAAACAGACAGACAAACAAACAATTGATTGCCATTGTTGAAGCTTGTACACGCTGTTTAACAAACACGTCATGACAGCTTGATGTCTTTACTTAGACTGACAGACAGATGTGTTTGTAATAACACAGACAGACAGACAATTGATTACCATTGTTGAAGCTTGTACACGCTGTTTGAAAGGATATAACACACAGAACAGCTTGATGTCTTTACTTAGACTGACAGACAGATGTGTTTGTAATAACAAACAGACAGACAAACAGGTGTTTAACAACAGTTAGAGCGTGTAACACAGCTAAAACGTATCACAAAATAGCCAAGTGTCTCTTGTGTTGAGGAAACAGACAGACAAACAAATAACTGATAGCCATTGTTGAAGCTTGTACATGCTGTTTAACAAACACGTCATGACAGCTTGATGTCTTTACTTAGACTGATGCGTTTGTAATAACAAACAGACAGACAGACAGACAGCAGTTTAACAACAACTAGAGCCAGTAACACTGGTAAAACACAGCAAACAGTCGTGTTCTTTGGTTCAAGTGTCTTCTGTGTTGAGGAAACAGACATACAGACAATTAATAGCCATTGTTGAAGCTTATACATGCTGTTTAACAAACACGTCATGACAGTTCAAAGTCTTTGCTTAGACTGAGAAGACAGAGGTATGTAATAACACAGACAGACAGACAATTGATTGCCCCTAACAAGCATCATATAGAACCTTGTTGTACAGCTGTTTAACAAACACGTCATGACAGCTCGATGTCTTTGGTTAGACTAATGGATGTGTGTAACAACAGACAGACAGACAATCGAATGCCAACAAGTATCTTAGATAATCTTGTTTGAGCTTATACAGCCGTGTAACAAGCGTGTCATGACAGCTTGTTGTTGTCTTTGCTTAGACTGACAGAGCTGTGTAATAACAGACAGACAGACAGACAGTTGGTTAACAACAGTTAGAGTGTGTAACACAGGTAAAACGTAGCAAATAGCCATGTTCTTTGGTCCAAGTGTCTCCTGTGTTTAGGAAACAGACAGACAGACAATTGATTGTCCAACATGTGTTAGACAGCTGTGTTAGACAGCTGTGTTAGACAGCTGTCTTAGACAGCTGTGTTAGACAGCTGTCTTAGACAGCTGTGTTAGACAGCTGTGTTAGACAGCTGTGTTAGACAGCTGTGTTAGACAGCTGTCTTAGACAGCTGTCTTAGACAGCTGTGTTAGACAGCTGTGTTAGACAGCTGTGTTAGACAGCTGTGTTAGACAGCTGTCTTAGACAGCTGTGTTAGACAGCTGTCTTAGACAGCTGTCTTAGACAGCTGTCTTAGACAGCTGTGTTAGACAGCTGTCTTAGACAGCTGTCTTAGACAGCTGTGTTAGACAGCTGTGTTAGACAGCTGTGTTAGACAGCTGTGTTAGACAGCTGTCTTAGACAGCTGTGTTAGACAGCTGTCTTAGACAGCTGTCTTAGACAGCTGTCTTAGACAGCTGTGTTAGACAGCTGTCTTAGACAGCTGTCTTAGACAGCTGTGTTAGACAGCTGTGTTAGACAGCTGTGTTAGACAGCTGTGTTAGACAGCTGTGTTAGACAGCTGTGTTAGACAGCTGTGTTAGACAGCTGTGTTAGACAGCTGTCTAACACAGCTGTGTTAGACAGCTGTCTTAGACAGCTGTGTTAGACAGCTGTGTTAGACAGCTGTGTTAGACAGCTGTCTTAGACAGCTGTGTTAGACAGCTGTGTTAGACAGCTGTGTTAGACAGCTGTGTTAGACAGCTGTGTTAGACACCTGTGTTAGACACCTGTATGACAGTTATCTTCTGACCTGTATTTAATCGAACGAGTGTTGAGAAAAAAAGGCCCCAAGTCTTACGTGAAATGGCTTGGTTTTGATCGTACTCATAATTCCTGGGTCAACACTAAAGACATTAAATAACTTGTATTATGTTATGAATAAAGGAAACATGTTAAAAGTATTTTTTTATTTCAAATCTTCCTTTATGCATTCACGCCAACAGAATGATTGTCAGAAAATACAGCTAATAAAACACAGAGATTTTTACACATATATTTTATTATCAACTAGTGTTATAGGTAAATCTGTTACATGTTAGCATATCTTTCAGTACAAGTTGATATTTAGTAATAAATTCACACACTATACACAGATTCTCAGAGTATTTTAAGCGGGCAATGAAGAAGGCACAAGGTATAACTGCCCTGTCTCTGAACTTGGACAGTTCCGATCTAATGTCAGCCATAAACATGTTTAGGTCAAAGAAACTCCTAAAACGTAATTCCAATAATAAGTCTTTGACCACAGAGCCAACATCTTCTAGTATTTTCAATGATTCCAAGCTTAGGTTGAAATTAGTGACATATTCATCACTGCACAACCTAAACTTAAAAAACACTGATTTTCGTTGTGTTTGAACCAAGTATTTAGTAAGTGTATACGAATCGGTGTTTTTGTCTGTACCTTGTGATTGGTTTTCCAGGTTGAAAATTATGGTGGGTAACACGTTTAAAAATTCTTCAAATGTCCACATGTCGAAAAACACAGGTATATTACAATTTTTCTGTGAAACCTTAACCAGAGGCATAAAGTTAAGCATGGGGTCAGCTCCGATCGTAAGTATTTTCTCACCGTTTGCCAACAGCGCAAACGTTGTCTGACCAACGAGCTCACAGTCTTGTGTTTTTAGTTTTTTCTCCATACTTTTCTGATTGATCTGCACCAACTTCTCATTGAATAGCTCATCGTGTGTAGGCTGATATTCGACTGTTTGTATGTTTGTAGGATCTGCAGCATTCATACTAATATCAGAGAGATTATTCGGTTCACTTGTGTTTGTTGTTGTTGGATAGCTTGTGTACAGCTCACCTATGATATTATCCCACGTCTTTGGTTCTTCTTTTGTTATAATACTTTCAACTGCGTTAGCCAGCAAGACATCTTGTAACACTTTAAGCTTTTTACCTCCACCAGCACCTCTACCTGTATTTTCTGTGTTGAGAGATTTTCGTTTTCGCGTATTCTGCACCATATTAGTTTTTAGTTACACCTTGTTCAACGTACACCAACAAAACTAGCTTCTAGACAAGCTCAAACACAACTGATGGCTGGATACCACCTAACAGAACTAACCCCTTAGATCATAACTGTAAAGACAACGTCAAACAGGTTTATCAGATCAAGGTCATCAACAGACAGGTTATTTACCCTAAGAGGGCCTCTCACTTGCGTATATTAAACAGATACACAGACAAGCTCAAACACGAATAATGGTATGATGTCATTCTACAGGATATGAGTCATAACCATGTTGTTTGTTCTCTGTTTTATTGTGTTATGTATTCTGTTATGGACATGTGTACAGAGCGACATACTTTTTACTCGTTTACAGGCCTAGGATCGACGTCAGCTCTCTTTAGACATATTTGTTTGTGTCTATAAATGGACGTTCTCAACATTTGTTTATTACAGTGTAAACATGTAACCTTCCTCCTGTCGTACGTGTATTGCCATTTTACGAAATCTTCATAACTTTCCCATGAGTGTGCGTTGTATGGTAGCCATTTTCCCAAGTTTTGACCATTTTTAATGAAACATTTGTCACAACAGCTTCTCTCTGTTGGTGGACAGCGTTTAAAACAAATGACACAGCAACGGAGACCATCATCATTCAGTTCTTGCTTGTCATCCTGTGTTAGTGGTTGTGTTGTTGTTGTTGGTCTCGCGGCTGTATGTTCTTCTTCACTCTCTTGTAGATTGATTTCATTAAACTGCTGTTGGTGCTGCTGCTGCGTCGACAAACCAGAACCTTGTGAAGTGGTTGCTTGCTGGTGCTGTGATGATCCTAGACTTGTAGCTGTTATAGTAAAGGCATCACCTTCAATGGCCCTCTTATTGCTCTGATACATCTTGTACAGCTCAGACCACACTTCTTCAAACGTCAGCAACGACAGCTTCCTAAACGGCACATGATAGTCTCTATCCAAGCCGGAGAATGTAAAGCTTACTTTGGTGTCGGTGTTCAAGTCTCTAATAACTCGATTATAAATTTCCTGCATACCGTTCTTAAGCCATTGTTCAGGATTATTGACGCCACTGCTATTGAGTGGATTCAACTTGAAATGCACCATGTTCTGTATAATATTAAAACGACTGTTTCTTGTAGTCGACTCTCCAACAATTGAGAACGCCATAGTATGGAACTAAAATGTTTCTTGTTTTTGCGGAATCAAACACAAGACTGGCTTGTGTACGACGACCGTTGTACATCTATAACTCTCTAGTCATAGAGTGCTTGTGTGTGTGTTAACAATCAACAACAGCGTCTATATGTTTTGTTTGGTTCAAGTGGATGTCATTAAACAACTGTGTTATTTCTATAACGGGGCCCCATTCAAGACCTCAACATACGTTAGTGTGTGTTAAGCCGTGAAACAAGTATGACGTCTCTTGCTGTATGTAAGTATACTATTATATTATTTATGTTTACATACAAACAATACTTATCAAACAATCCTCGTATATCAAAGTTTAATTTAGTTGTTTTAAATTGAGTTTTGTTACTTGTGTGTTTTTGATCACTCCCTATATAAATTTAGATTCATTCATTCAAAATACAAACACACTAACATAAACAAACACGCCGGCAATAAAACCAAGTCCCCGAGTTTTATTAGGCTATTAAAATAAACTCATTAACATATCTAGATGTAAATACGTTTTTCTTATTGATATAGTTTACTTGAAACGTTTTTGTTATTAAATGATATTAGATAGGTAAATTGGTACGTGTTTTAAATTTCTTTTTACTATAAATAAACAATTGTTTTTAACATTACAGTTCCTATTATTCAATTGGAATGTAATAGAGATACACCCCCTGCCTACACACACAAACTCAGCAGCCCCATAAACTCGTTTTATGTAACAGGTTTTTGTTTTATATATATACCCACTGATAACAAACTTTCATCGTATGTCTGAATAGCATAATCGGTTTAGCGACGTTTGCATATCTTAGTAAGTTGTATGGTTGGGGGTTCAAATCTAATTTCTGGCGAATGCTTTTCTTTCAAAAAATCATATTTCAAATTAAAATCAAAATTTCAAATTACCCGCTCAATATATCTTCCTCATATATGTATGTGTGTGACTAAACCGAATGACTGTGTCCAACAGATGTCTCCCCTCGAGCTAGAGAATATTCTCTACACTCTACAACTTTACAAATAGAATGTTCTCTAGCTTGAGGAGTAAGATCTCTGGACACAACAGACAGAAATTTTCAAACAAATTCAAATTTCCCGCCAAAAACGAAATACCCTAACAAACTTCAATACACCTTAACAACAACAACACAATAAACAAACCAAACAGCTGTGTTTACGAACACCTAACCTTAATAAACAAAATACATAACCTTAATAAACAAACAGATGCATGGTAATCAACACACACATGACATAACCTTAATAAACAAATACAAACATAACCTTAATAAACAAACAGATGACACGTGAGCGAACATAACCTTAATAAACAAATACATAACCTTAATAAACAATCAGACAAACACACATGGAGAGCTAACCTGACTTGTAGATATCTATGGACACACAGGTCAGACATCTTGGAACGCTTGTGACGTCATCTCAGGTTAGTTCCATAGAGAGAACCCCGGAGTTGCAGCTGTCTCTTACAGGTCAGCCATCTTGGAATGCTTGTGACGTCATCTCAGGTTAGTTCCATAGAGAGAACCCGGGTTGCGACTGTCTATGACAGGTCAGCCATCTTGGAATGCTTGTGACGTCATCTGACAGGTCAGGTGACATTTGACGTTGACACATGTCAGGTCAGGTGACAGCTGACGTTGACAGCTGTCAGGTCAGTGACATTTGACACCTGTCAAATCTGACAGGTCAGCTGTCAACTGTCACAGGTCTGCGCAGGTCAGCGCATGCGCATGATGACTCGCGCATGCGCAGTAAAAAGTGGAGGGGATGAGCCCAGGTGTCGCCCTATCTACTATTAACCCATTACCGGGGTCAATCTCAATTTATTTTTGAAAACAACAGCTATGGCAAGCAAATTGGGTATGCAAGTTTTTGGAATTTCGACCAAACTTACATACAATATTTTGCTACTTTGGGAGAGGGAGAGGCGCCAAGAGTTTCTGTTAGGAGTTTCTCAATAACCGAACCGATTTTAATTCGAAAAAATTTGTTTCCTAAGTTTTCGGCCAAGCCCAATTAAACCAAGATATTTTTGCTCACGTGACACTTCCGGTTCTACCTGAAGTGTCCATCAACTTCGTTATTTTAAATACAGTCTGCTACTTCTTAATAGACTTTTGAATTCTACTCGTAATTTGAGGTATACTTTTATACGCATACTATGTGTTTAAAATATCATTTTCAAAATATTTAGTTTTTTTTTTTCGAAATTTTTTTCAAAATCCTAGTTGCACTTTATACTTGATAACTTGAAGGAAAAATAAGCTACAAGATTCATCTTTTGCACACAACACACCAGTATCTGTACCTTCACCACAGGGATTACAGTTTTGCGTTACAACGTACAGGGTGATAGAAATTGGCGTGGCAACTTGACAAAATTCAACAGATCGAGACCTGCCTTTTTCAAATGGAGCAGCCTGTAGTTTATTACCTACGTTAATTGTCATTTTAAATCTCTTTCGATTTGTATTAGCATTCCCTATACCAAAATCTAACCTTTTTGGAGAGAATGTAATAGTAAAAGAATTATAGGTAACTATTTATTTATAAAGAACTTTGCTATGCAAAAAACAGGATACAGCTTGTACTGGTATCGGACCAACGAGTTGCCCACAACAGGCCAGATATAAGAATAGTGGTAGGCCGTGCAACCAAGTGACACTGATTGATGTGGCCATTCCGGATACCAATAATCTAGGGATAAAGTAAAACTAGAAGGTTATTAAGTACAGAGATCTCAAGATGCAAGTAGAGATGACAGTGGAGGGCAGATAGTGTCCAAGTGATCTCCATAGCTATTTCGTTATCTGGTGTGGTTCCTGAGAATCTTCGAGAGAACATTAGGAGACTGGGCCTGGGAAAGTACCTCTAGAAGGTTATTCAGAAAGCAGTTACACTGACAACTGCCCACACTGTGCGAAGATTTCTGGGGAATGAGGATGTGACGCGTTGTCATCCAGGGGCCAATAACTTGGAAAGGGCTCCATCTGAATTCAGTTCCTTTGGTATCCGAGATACCTGGTATGAGTGATTATTTCCCTTTGAGTGAGTGTGAGTGTCTTTAGGTTAAAGTCATAATAACAGTAATAATAAATTGAGTGTATTTAATTTTTTTTGTTATAACAGGAACTTCAATTATAAAGAAAAAAATTGTCAATGGAAATTTGTAAAGAAGAGTTCTAGATAATATATAATAATAGATGTTTTGGAAAAACAACACCTGGGGGAAATAGTGGTAAAAATAATGTTCAAATTGGTACGAGTATATGTCAAGACTTGAAATTTGGTGATATAAGTATGTGTTTCTAACAGTTTTGGGTTTTAAAGTTTTTAAATTATATTAACACAAATCTTTTAGTTCTTGTATAATATAACTATACAATTTTTACATATTATTATGAAAATTGATTAAGAAATAATTAGGCAAATGATATTTAATTATGATTATTGTCAAAATAATGGATAGGATGATATACAGAAAAGACTACAAATTAGCGCTTATTTTAATGTATCCAAATATAAGAGCCAAAGAAGATAACAAATATTCTTCCAAGACTTATTTTGGAAACATTTCAAAAGTGTTTAACGCCAGTGCAAATAAAAAGGTAGCTTTGAAATCTTACAGCATGACCTGCTATTTCACGCTCAAGAAAAATGATCTTGCAATCAAGGTGGTATTTATAATAAATTAGCTTGTACACATTGTAATGCAATCTACCCGGACCAAACTTCTAGAAGCTTTAATTCCAAATACACGGAACGTATCTCTACACTTAAAAATAACTAAAAATCTACATTAGCAAAACCTATTGTCGATAATCAACATAGACTCCAAGTAAATAACCGCATAGAGCCACTAGATTTGTGTTACGACAAGTTCAAAATTGACTTTTTTGAAGTTTTGGAAGTGAAAAAGCATATACACGACAATAACTACCTTGTTTTAAATGAACGAACTAATTTTATGGACTTTGCTTTCTTGGAAACTCTTTTTTCCAATTAAATATATCAAAAGGAATGTTACCGGGTTCAATCCCAGCGTTCTCCTTTCACTTTTTCAATACATACTGTACAATTAACATCAAACGAGGTTGTGGCATTGTATTTGAGCAAGCTAAATGTCTGCATGTTCCATGCTTCGGAAGGGGCGTAAAACCGTCGGTCCTGTTTAAAGATCGCTACGCTCCTCACAGAAAGACAGGGGTTTGGCAAAATATCCTGGATAGTGAGGTGAAACTGCTCCCGGGCGTCGGTGATGGGCCATAGTAGCGGATATAGACCGACGTTAAAGAATAAATCAATAAACGTGTATATATATATATATATATATATATATATATATATATATATATATATATATATATATATATATATATATATATATATATATATATATATGACTGCTATTGTTATTATTAATTAGCTACTAGTTATTTTATTATTACCATTGTTATGGTTATTAATTTTAAAGTTATGTTAGATATTGATTACATCATATACACATTTTAAAGACGTCATCTGTCATTTCTGTTATATTAATTTTCTCTTGAGTAACTTTGTGATGAAAACACCATAACATAGCGACGAGTTTTTATTTATACTTGTCAGGAATGTAATAATTTAATTAATAAATTCAATGTTCTCCTCAATGGTGCTGTCAAGCAGCGATACCGGTTACAGATCACAGGGAAGAAAACTAGTACCTGTGAAGCCAAAGAAGAGGTCTCTTCATCCGTATTTTTTCTGCATTGTTTTTTTTTTTTTTTAGAGAAAAACCACTCTTTGTCTGGCACGCCTCTGAATGTAACGCTGGACACTCACACATACACACGCACAGACAGCGCATTCTGGATTTATCGTTATGTCGGAATGACGATAGTTTCACCATGGCCGGATGGTCGACCTTCCTCTGGGGAGACGTGAGTTAGCTACGTGTGCCCCAGGCCTGGCTCCCACAGGAACAGTTTACCTGTCGGGCGACTGATTGGGAAGCGACTTGTCTGCCAGGCGATTGTCAGACCGGGATAAAAGTACTGCCAGTTCGGTTTGCAGCACGATCTCTCTTGACTTTGTGATCTCTATATACACATTGCCGTTGGGCAGTGCTTGTGTACCTCTCGCAAATACCTCTTTCACAATATTGGTTATTCCAAACATATTTATGCATTTGCTTGTACAGGAGATGTAAGCTGTTTTAGATTTTCGACTGTAATATTAGCGAATTTTCGTAACGAATATTTTGCTTACAGAGAGGTAATGACTTTCGAATTTTCAAAAAAAATGGTTTTATGTGGCCGCGATTTAGAGCTTTTTGAGCCCATATCCGAGGCGAGTTTCAGACTTTATATGTTTATATATAGAGTGGGTGTTTTAAAGTGTTACAAGGGACTATCTCTAAAGAAGTTTAATTTTTTTGTGGAGTTTTGGAGATCTGGGGCATATTTAAACATTTTTTAACATTTGCTCTTTCGGTTATGATTTATTTGGCTAGAATACAAACAAGCAAATTTCCAATTTATTATTTACCAAGTCTGTTGACATGGACCTTAATGTTGATTATTATTTCAAAATTTGAGATTTTGACGATTAGTTCCGAGTTTATGGCTTAATTAGACATAAAAAATTATTTCAATGTGCAAGCTGAACAACAATAGACATTTTTCTGTTTTCAAATATAACTGTTTTACCTGTCAACCGATTTTCGCAATGAATCAATATACACGGTGCATCAAAAGTTATCCAAATCTTAATCGTTTTAAAAATACCGTTCGACAGCGGAACTGACTGGAAATCAAGTTGCCTATGATAGAATAATTAATTCTATGCACTTAAAATTGTTTCTCGTCTGGAAAATTGTCGTTAAATAAACTCAATCATAAACGGGTTGTTTCTAAAGGAGACTCATTTAAGTTCTCATCTAAAAATGCTTGTAACTAAGGCATCGAAAATTATGATAACAATCACTGGCTTGTCTTGCCAATTTAATTAAAATTGGTTGATAAACATTTTGGAAACGCCAGTAAATAACGATATGCTGCATCTACCTGAGGGTCAGTTGATGCTTCTCCGTCACAAGAGAGAACAATGATATGTGTCACTGGCTTGATTACCAATTTAATTAAAATTGGTTGATCAAAATTTTCGAAACGCCAGGAAATAACGATATGCTGCATCTACCTCAGGATCAGTTGGTGCTTCTCCCTCACATAAGAAAACAATGATATTTGTCATGCTTTTCGCTACCTTAGTTACGACCATTTTCAGATGAGAGCTTGAATGAGTCTTCTTTGGAAACAATTTGTATAGAATTATTTTAATAACAATTTTCGACCTACGCAGACGAGAGCTAGTTTTTACTGCCCACAATTTTTTGATAAGCAACTTGATTTCCAGTCCGTTCTGCTGTCAGACGACTCATCACTGCCGCGCTGTATATTTATCGTTCATTCTGTGCGATTCTGTCACGGGTTTTCTTAATAAAAGATAAAAATAATGAAAAGCCAGCCCGGCTTCTGGTCCGTCACAATTTAGGAAACGGGAGGTTTCGGAAAAATAAAGAAAGAAGGAAAAGGAAATTAAATAAACCACAGGGAAGAGTAAAAGAGAAAGAATCAAAAAGATGATACTATGCACTAAAGAGTGAGATAGAAAAACATGGATTGTTATAAGAGAGAAGGAGACAGTACATACCTAAGGGCAATTGCTATTATTAAAAATGTAAACAAAACCTCAAATATAAACATGTTTACTGTTTTGGACTTAGGGTAATTTTTACAAGTGAACTTAGATGAAGAGGGTTGTTTATTGGTATCAAACCTTAAACTACAACAAAAGTGAAAGTGTAATTGGCGCCTTTCCAAGGTTTTACAAGTGTGGATTAGAAACAAACCGTTTATATATCAAAACATGCAAACTGTTATCTACAGAGTGTTCACAAGTGAGTATTATGTCCATATATTAACTCTGTTTTTCATCCCTGAGGTTAACAAGCTGTCAGAAATATAAAGAGAGGTTTAGAACCGTCTCAATTCTGTTAACTGAACATTTTTATTTGAACCTCTGACTTTATTATGAGTCCTCCATTACGGAAATCGGTTGAAGCGTAGTAAAGTTATACCCGAAAAGAGAAGAAGATCTTTTTTTAATCCTGTGAGTAAAAGGGATAAACCAGAAATTCAGACAACATCCCGTAGCTTGAATCCTATTTAAACACGTTTTATATTAAAATCCGAAAAATATTTTTTTTGCGAACAGGAGCTTCTTGGCGGATTAGACAATTTTCAATATTTTATTCAACGCCCTGTATAAAATTTATGCGAACTACCTGACGTTTTACAGAACAACAGGCGAATAGTGAAACGATCGTGCTCACAAACGGTTTTAACAGACTTCAATTTGATCCCGGCAATCGAAGCAAATTTAAAAGTGGCACAATTTTCTCGAGCAACGTTTTGAGTGTTAGTAGTTTATTTAACAAAAATACATATAACCAAGTCACGCATTGAAACAAAACTACATTGTTCTAAAAGCGCAAGTTTTCGAAATATGAAAACCTTGAATCTAAAACCGAAATATAAAAAGTCTAGACGCAGCAAGTGCGTTATGGTCGTGAATTTTAATAAAAATGTTTTTAATAGCAAACACCTATGTGTGTTGTTTTTAAGAAAGCGGGCATCAAACTTGGTTACCGGTATAACCTATATAGTAGAAACAATGCGCCATGTTTCATCAAAATAATTTTATTGTTTAAAATTGTACAAAAATTTTCGAAAATAAACTTAAAGTGTTCCCGCAAAAACTGGTTCTTGGTCAACCTTATAGGTTAATAGCAAATTGAGCTATTCAAATTTAAGGCATTTAATGAAAATTCATCACCATAACGCACTTGCTGCGTCCCTAATTTGTTTTCTTACAAACATGCATTATATTTGAAGGAAAATGCAAAAATGCAATAACATAAGGCGCGTTCGATTAAAAAAAAAGAAAATTTGTATTACCAACGATTTATGGGCCACCTTGTGCTTGTAGAAATATTTTTTTAAGATGTAGCTCAAGACACCCTATAATTAGTATATACAATTTTTTGTCGTATCTTGTATAATAATGGATATGGACGAAAATTGGACAAAAAATATATACCATTAAACGACAAACTCTATAGCTAAGACTACTGCCAAAACATCAGAGAAAGAGTCTATTTGAAATGAATTTTCTGGAAATATTTTAGTAAAATAAAGGACAATGACGGTTGAAGATAAGACTTCAGCGTTTGTAAAACATTCTTCTTGAGACGTTTTGTTTCCATAGCCCATATTGTTTGCAGGTTATTTGCCTAAATGTTGCCAATTTTGACGTTTTAAATGGCGACTTTGACGTTTTGAAGAAAACCCCCATTTATGTTTCTTTAAGTGCCTGTTACTTTTTTGTGTTTAAACTTAGAGAGCTAAACTTTGGTACATAATTTACCTATAATGATGTTAACCCGCCTACCAAATTTGGTTGCCCTTACTTTGTTATTTCCAGATATATAATATTTTTTTGAAAGAAAACACAAAGTTTTACGGGAAAACCTGGGGCGATATTCCTGGATAACTAACCTATCCAAGCCACTTGCACAAGGAAGGTATTCACCATATTTAGTCAAAATCGGCTCATTATTTTGTGAGTTATCGGTGTGATACATATGTGTGTGTGTATATATATATATATATATATATATATATATATATATATATATATATATATATATATATATATATATATATATAATGAAACTGGCCCCGGATCTGTGTTCTAGGGGGCCTAATTAGCGCTCTCAATTGAAGAAATTCTTTTAAAATTCAAAAGTCGGGATCTCCTCATTAGTGATTTTTTTTAAAGAAAATTCACTACTAAAGAGGGAACAAAAGACGAAAATAGAGTGAGTCATCACCGTGACGTCACATTCTGTCTAACAAGACTACCAAGATAGAGAAGTAGCGTCCACGGATACAAGTCGACGTAGACTGAAATAAAAAATTCAGCTCGTTCTTGATGGAGAGCGTAGAGAAAATGAAACAAATTCAGTGCGTTCTGCAACAGGTTGTCGCTGAAAGTCGCGCTAGCTAGCATAGAATGACAACAAAAACTTTTCATCGTGGTTACCATGGTGATCATAACTCATGCTTTTTACCTCGGTGACACATAAACACTTTATAAAAGAAGTCGTGTGGCACAATTAAAAAGTTTACTGAGCTCTGTTAAAAGGAAAAACGGGTAGAGTGAAACACTTTAAAAACCGCACTTGAAAAAAAAAGAGCGACCGAAGAGACTCAGATTAATGTGTACACAAAATAAATGAGCACCCCTTTTAACTGTTACACCGCAGTGAATGATACCCTCGGTTGTTTTATATATGTGGAAGTTTACGTTGACTCAATACAATACTTCAAAGAAAAGTGAAAGTTTGTAAAGAACTTCGGTTATTTTCAGGGATTTCATTTCTTGCGTTTCAGAAAATACTTTACAGGATTGATTAATTTTTTTATTTCTATGTTATTTGTTTATCATATGCTTTACAAATGTTACATGATATTTCTTATACAGAAAAATTTCAATCAAAATAATCTAGATATCTACATACAATGGAGCAATTTTTCTTTACTATTTCCTATTTTAATGAATTTTCATTATGGAAATTCACTAATAGAGAGGTATCGATGGTGAGGCTTTCGGAAAATTTCTTGAAAAAAGCGCGGATTAGGGCCCCCGTCATCCATGGTCAGCTAAAATATATATATATATATATATATATATATATATATATATATATATATATATATATATATATATATATATATATATATATATATATATATATATATATATATATATATATATATTCGTCTATCAGATCTTAACGCCCAATTGTTCTTAACAAAAAATTAAAGAAATATTTTTTTAAATGCAATATCTCTCAAATTCTTTTAGTGATTGAAACGAAAATGTACAACTTAAAAGACCGGAGACAGACATGGTTGTGTGTCTTTTGGTCAAGGAAAAATAATGTTATTCAAAATTAAAATAATCCTCGACATCACTTCAAATTCTGTAATGCAATATCTACAATGTTGGACAAAGACAGCTGATGTTACCTGTACTGTTATGTTATTTAAATAAATGGTGTATAAAAATATAAACAATGGAAGTTACAAGTATTATTGCAAGATGTCAGAATGTAGATCATTGTGAAACGTACGACAGGAACGCTATATCGGTGCGAAATCAGGTAGCATGTTGTCACGACAGTTCTAGTTAACACAAAAGGTTATAGATGGAGACATGTGTACAATTAACTAACAATTTTGTAAATTGTTAGACCTGGCCCATTTTCTTTTATAATACCGTTACAATGTTTGCTTTTAAAAGCGCTAAATTTTTCCATGCGGCAATGTTCTTTACAAGTATCAAAACCTGCTCACAAAATGAGAACGATACTGATAGATAAGTTATAAGATCCATCATTTTTATTATCGATGATTTCGCAGGTTAGTTTTTTTAGTTAGTTTAGTAAATAGCACTTTAAAGCGCATTTCTCATATTGTACGTTTCAAACAGGTACAGTCTCTCGCTTAAAATTAGACATATCTACGTTGTTAAGCGTCCAAGCCTACAGCTTAATTTAAAAGGTGCTTGCTTTCGTCGTCGACCGGATTTCAGTGTAGTCTTGGACAAAAGCTAGATTCATACACTCGCGAATTGCGAAATAACCGCGAAACGCATTCCCATTGGTTTATTTAAAATAATATCGTAAAACTGTTGCTTTTTATTAGATTTTATAAATGTATTTTACAAATTTTTGTGTGCACACAGACGCGATCTAAATGTCTTATCTACTTTTACGTTTGTGTAGCCCCAATGTTAATTAAGAGCCCCCCTTACTTACTTTATCTTGTGCTTATATATGTAATATAAAAATGAGAACGCAGTGAAACAAACAGCAAATGAATTTATCTACTTTAGTGCTGAATTCGATATTATCTGAAAAAGACATTTTAGGCGACAATGTGGAATGTAATTTCGGCAAATATACAGTTTACTGCAAGGAGGGTTGTTAGAAATTTTTTTTAGAAACATGTTGGGGTTCCTCCCAAGAAATATTTCTTCTAAAGCTGGCTTTAAAATTGTTTGTTCTCTTCTCTGTACCCGGTCGCTCCCCTTTACACAGAGTTCCCACTAAAACAGGATATCAATTTCCCTGACTTTTCCCTGATTTCCCTGACATGCCAAAACCTATTTTCCTGACGGAAAACGCAGTTCCCCATTTCAAATACAAAGCGACCAATGAATGCAAAATAACAACAACAAAAAAAAAACAATTATTGTGGTTTAGTGGAAAAATGAATCATTAAGCAACACTCACAAAAAGCAAACACATTGTTTAAGTTATTTATGATAAAAAGGAAACAAATAATTTTTCCCTGGCAAGGACAAAAAGTCCCTGACTCTTAGTCAATTTTTACAAGTTTTCCCAATTTTTCCCTGATTTCCCTGACGACATTTTTTTCTTATACAAATTCCAGGACTTTTGCCGGTTTTCCAGACGAGTAGAAACCAGTAGCGGTTCGTGCCTTAATGCATTGGGGGTGCGCAAGAAAAACCAGTTCGGGACACAGCAAGTGCATTATAGTTGTGAATTTTTATTAAATGCTTCAAATTGGAATAACTCAAGTTTCTACAAACTTAGAAAGTTGAATTTTGTTATGTAGTAAGGTCAACCCAGGACAACATATCTACCAAATTTCATCAAAATAACTTTGTAATTTTTTTTTTAAACCAAACTCATATGTTTCCCGGAAAACCTTATCCGATTTTCCTGACTAACGAACTCATCCAAGCCATTAATAAAAGAAAGGCACTTGCCGAGTTTCATCGAAATCAGTTGTTTTCGGTTGGATACATATATATATATATATATATATATATATATATATATATATATATATATATATATATATATATATATATATATATATATATATATATATATATATATATATATATATATATAAATTGAAACTGATCCCGGATATGGGTTCTAGGGGTCCTAGTTCGTTCGCGCTCATTTAAAAAAATTTTGGCAAAGTCACTCCATCGGCACCTCTCTATTAGTGAATTTTTTTAAAATAACAATTCACTGAAAATGAAGGGCTCGCCTCTCTTCTCCCCGAAAATGTATTATAAAAAAACCTACTTATTAAACTAATTAAACTTAATAATGATTAACTACTTACCAAGTTTTCCTCTAGTTAGTTAGTTATAGGTTATAGTAGTTAAAACGTCCTTTCCTTTGATAATTACTAACACAAATCACAAGTTATAACATACCTAACAGACCTATACTCATTCCTTAAATGAGAAATCCATACGTCTATTTTTGATAACCACAAACTGTTCTAAAACTCTTTCATCAAAGTTTGGTATTTCAAATACAAAAAAAAAAAGAATTCCTTACATTGCATCCACATATCCATTCGTTGCGATTATATATACTTCTAGCAAAATGTCGAGTAAAAGACCTACCTTCTTTTTTTTTCATACAAGTTTAGCTTAACTTAAAATCTGGTGTAGGTCGTCCTAAACTCCTAAACTTTTAACCTTTACCTTAGAATTTAACTGTAAAAAGTTAACCTTTAAAATATTATCCACTGAATTAATCACAGTATCGCAATTATTTTGTCCACTTATTAAGCAACCCGAAGTAGTAGCCATCATAATAATAATAATTGTTAGAACATGTAAACAACAAGGAAATGATCTAATTAAAATCAATCCTACGCGAAGCACTACACGAAAATTACTTCACATGCTAGGCGAAAAGTGCACTGCAAACTGCAAGTATGGAATTTTAAATCGCACAACCAGATTGCTTATTCGGTCGTTTTTGACGAAGATAGTCTTATCATTTCACATTGAAGTATCGCATTTCCTTAGAGCGCCGAAAAATACACACCGCCGTGCGACTCATGTATATGGATGTATCTAACGTCTGCAATCATTAACACTATACTTCTTCTGATTATGTATTTATGGCTGCCGACTCTGCGATCCTCGATCCTCGATATACTAATTTTGTTTGTTGAATGCAGGAGGTAAAAAAGTGAATAAAAATTTATTACAATATAGCATAGCAAAAATATTATTGTTTCCACGGTAGGCGGCAGTGCGCGCGCACGGGCGTACTTATTGAGGAGCCGGTCCTGGTAGGAACCCTGTTGCAGCATCCACGGGACGGTTTCGCAACAAATATTAATGAACAATGTTTTCATTATTGAGATCTCTAGAATGTGTAATTCAAGAAGAAACCAATGGCACTTACTCTTTTGGTTTTCTGCCTAATATATTTATCTACTATTAAACAAGTCTCACACTAATGTCGAAGGCTATGTTTAAGACAAACAAGGCAATAATACGAGACTGATTGATTCCGTGCTTATAATTACTTGTTCTAAGACTGGTTGAATAATCGTGGTCTATAAACGACGATAGTAGTGTGATTGTGTGTTGCCGGTGTTTGTGTGGGTTGGTCTGTGTTTACTTGCCGATTTACCTTACACAGGTATTGCATTACCACCGATTCGCTGCGGCTTGTTGGGACAATCTAT
Source organism: Tillus elongatus (assembly GCA_964006375.1). Taxonomy (NCBI): domain Eukaryota; kingdom Metazoa; phylum Arthropoda; class Insecta; order Coleoptera; family Cleridae; genus Tillus; species Tillus elongatus. Next base: position 155,225,484 of record OZ023265.1, read on the forward strand.
TTGACTGAGGTAATTTATTACGACTGCTGAGGAATCCAATCAAACATCACGCGACAGAAATAGCCGAGCACGTATATTATTAAAGTTGATATTGCATCTGCTCACACACGAGCAATTATATGAGCTAGCTGGCTTGCTCCGTAATAAAGCATGAGATTCGCAAGAACAGAGCGGCTGATATGATTAAGGAAGTGTAATTGTTGGTTTTTTACGCAAAACTTTACAAGAAAACTCGATTTTACCAATTTCAAAAGATAAATTGTTCTCAATACGACAAATGGGTTCGTTTTTTGTCTTCGTCCTTAAATTTTTTCTGAAGCGTACGTGGTGCCCTTATAACCTAACCAAAGTAAGTGGCCATTTGAACCTCCCCCAAACCATGGAACTGCGTTAGGATTGCTTAATGGCGAGCGCTGTCTTTTTTTTCTTCTTTTTTTTCTCTCGTTTGCCCTACAATCCCCCGTCCTACTGTGCGGTTAGGGGTCCGGGAGCGAGTACGTAAGAAAGTACCTGCATATCCCCCCTTGCGTCTTATCTATCTCTTCTTGCTATAGAGACGGTTTTTTGAGAATCCTAGACTCTGTGGACTCATCCTCCCCCCTCTCTCCTTCTTTTAACTCTATTGTGCGTCGCATGGCGCTGCAGGCATGTTTCCAGGTGTTTCACTGAGTCAGGCTCTATATGATGGTCTGCGCATCAAACACATTTCCAGTTTATTGGTGGTAGTTATATCTTTCACTAACCAATCGAGGGCAGTGTAAAGGGGTATGTTCTTCATCATCAGTCTCATTGCAGTAAGAACAGGCGTTGGTATTCGTCCGGTTGTGATCATTTTTGAAGCATTCATGACTAGAAAGAGCTTGGGTTAAATAGAAGTCCGCTTGTCTGTAGGATATCTGCAGCCATGTCTACATTCTTGTTATGACTGTTTGCATACAAATTCCGTGCTATGTCTGTACCAACCTCTACTGCCATCTACGGATCACGTTGGCTCTGGATGTCGACTTTTCTATTCAATTGTAGGATTCTGTCCTTTGTATTATCTGTAGATACAAAGGTGGTATTCTTGGAGTGACTGTAACCGCATCTACTGGAACGGTTCTGTATGCGCTACAGACTCTAGGAGTCATTGATGTTTGTGTTCCAGACATTTTGCGCAAGTTTCTTGTTGTTTCTTACTTCACACCAGATTGGAGCTGCGTATAATGGTTGTGACTGTTTCCCACTGGACCGGATACTTCTTCTGGTGCCCACCACCCCAATAATTGGCAATAGTCTGGAGAGCGCTGTCGTCCTACACGCTTTTTGATGGCTTGATTGACATGCTCCGCAAAGCGCAGTTTAGTATCCAACCAAACTCCCGAATATTTGACCACTCCCTTCGATGCTATCTTTATCCCGTTGGTTGCAAACGATGTCCTTGATATTTTCCGCTTGGTCTTAGACAGGACAGCCCAATGGTCATAGATTAGATAGGTTGTCTGGTAACTCTGAGGGGTAGAGAGACGCGAGAGGAGGGTAATACACCATGTGTATTACAATAGTTTCAGGTGGCGTTTTGGTATTAAATAAAATTTATCAGAAATTTGCGTAATTGCTTCAAAATTTTCGATTACGATATGTTACCGATTTATTTTAATGTTTATTTTGTACGAAATAACAGTTAAATTGAAACTATTGTATTAAATAAAGTATCTTATATTTTAGGTGTTGTGTGGTAAACGTAACTGCTCATTAAATCAACGGTATTACGCATTGAACGTTATTTATTCAAGATTATTTATACTAAACAATTAAATCGGTGAATCGTCATAAATTCAGATAATAAAAAATAGGTTCTATATACTTAAAACAAGAACTCGATAAATAACTTGACCTGTTTTTTTGTGTGTTTTTAGTGAATTTTCGTAGAAAAAATTCACTAATGGGGAGATCCCGACTTTTGAATTTTGAAAAATTTTTTGCAAATGAGCGCGAACTAGGACCCCTAGAACCCATATCCGGGGTCAGTTTCAATTTTTATATGTTTATATATATATATATATATATATATATATATATATATATATATATATATATATATATATATATATATATATATATATATATATATATATATATATATATATATATATATATATATATATATATATATATATATATATATATATATATGTATCACACCGATAACTCAAAAAATAATAGGCCGATTTTGATAAAATTTGGCATGTACCTTTCTTTTGTAAATGGCTTGGATAAGTTCGTTAGTCAGGAAAATCGGACGAGGTTTTCCGGGAAAATTTTGAGTTTTCATTCGAAAAAAATTCTTATCTCAAAAAGTAATACGCCGATTTTAATAAAATTTGGCATGTACCTTCCTTTTGTAAATGGCTTTGACAAGTTTAATAGTCAGGAAAATCGAACGAAGTTTTCCGGGAAAATTTTGAGTTTTCATTCGAAAAAAAATTTTATCTCAAAGAATAATAAGCCGATTTTAATAAAATTTGGCATGTACCTTCCTTTTGTAAATGGCTTTGATAAGTTTGTTAATCAGAAAAATCGGACGAGGTTTTCTGAACAAATTTTGAGTTTTCATTTGAAAAAAATTTTTATCTTAAAAAATAAAAAATCTATGATAACCAAATTTGGTAGGTAGGTTTACGATATAAAAAGTAAACTATACACCAAAATTTAGATTTCTATGTTACAAGAAAAAAAAGTTATAATAAAATATTTTGCGCCAGATCATTTCTATGAAAATTCACTACCATAACGCACTTGCTGCGTCCCGAGATTTTTGTTTCTTTAACGTCGGCCTATTTCCGCGACTATGGCCAATCACCGACGCCAAGGAGCAGCTTCACCTCACTATCCTAGAAATTTTGCCGAACCCTTGCCTTTCTGTAAGGAGGGTAGGGATTTTTAACGTGCCCAACATCGTATGGACACGGGACCGACGGCTTTACGCCCCCTCTAAAGGGCGGAACGTGCAGACATTCAACTTGCTCAAATACAGTGCCAGAACCTCGGTTAATGTTATTATTACAGTTTGTAGTGAAAAAGTGAAAGGAATACCCTGGGATCGAACCCAGTACCCTTAGGTTCAGAGGCATACGTTCTTACCCCTGAACCACCGAGGTTCTTTATAACTTGACGTAAATATCTGTTTACACGCCTGGTGAAGTTGTTTGTAGTGTATTGATGTGCAAAAATAATTGTAAAGTTACAATAAAAAGTGGAGATCAACTTTCCTTCTTTTCTACAACAAAAAGCGGAGATCAACTTCCCTTCGTTTCTTTTCCAAAGGGATTAAAAATAAAAGTATTAGGTTAATTTGCCGATAATCCCAGGGAGGGTTTTAAGTATTTTTTAAAATTAGAAATGTAGTTAGAACCCTTGAATGCATAAGTCACAAGAAAAATTTCGTGCAAACAACCCCCAACTACCAGGAGTGAATAGGTGTGCTTGGTAGGGAAAAAGATAATAATCTTTCGTCATATGTAGTCAATTTTTAAGTAGATAACAAATTTTGGTATAAAGTTACCAGTAACAAAACATCATACAAACTCTCTTGCATATTATAATTCTGTAAGATGAAAATCTTATGGGTGGTAAATAAAATTAAAAAATTCTAATACATGATATGGAATACAAGGTCTTTAACGGGTTTTACTCAGCAATTCTCTGTTTTGGGGAATTGATTTTTTTTTCAAGCAAGAAAAAAGTTCTCTGTCTTGAATAAAAACTGGTAGGCACAAAGCCTTGTGTTTGTTTCCGTCCTGTGACTGGCTTACTTCGGTGATTGATGGATGTAAGCTTAAGACTACACACGTGATAAGATTGGCCAATGTTTCTATTTATAAACAGAGATCAGTGTACGAGAGAAGTAACAGGCGGAAGAGAGAAACGGCAATAGAAGAGAGAGAAAGGCTCGAATGAAGGTGACAACGCTTGCTCTCTGTAAATAATTGGCAAGATTGATGGTGCATCCTGAGCGGATCGTCTTTCTGCAGGCATGTGATAGTGGATTCCGCCACCTCAACCGTATTACTCTGTGCTGCGCCGCGGTAAATGGCTAAAGAAAGCCCTTTCCTCCCGCCTTTAATAAGCGAAAAGCGGCTAAGATGTTGTATAATGGACCTGTCGACGTTTCCACGGCAACTTATTGATATTTGTGTTAGATAAAACCATCGGCTGCTGTGAACGAAGCCTGATTATAATGGAATTTTCGTGTTGATTTCAAGTAGTGCAATTTTGTTCGCTTCAGGTGCTACAAAAAGTAAGAGACATAGTGCTGTGCTAGGAAAAAAAGCCAGTAAGGAGGGTGGTGGTATAACTTGTTGAAATCGTGAAGACGAATTACCTCTTACCAGCTTGTTTGGAAACGAAGCATTAATGGAGTAAAATTAAGACTTATGTGTAAGGGGGGCAGCTATTCTAAGAAGGCTGGGATAATTAAGTTTTGGTATAATGTTATATGGAAAGCTAATTACCGTTAGAAAGACATGGGGCCTAGGAAGTAAAGTATAAAAACCATAGTTTTTTTTTCGAGTAGACAGCTAATACATTGTAATATTAGAAATATTTTATAACTACTGATTACTAACTGTTAGTTAGACCAATTTTTTGGGAAAATATGTAACAGAAAGGATTGCCATTTTCCAGAGTTTTTAAGAACTTTTTAATACCTGCGTTATCCGAAATTTTCGTTTATTTTTAGCAAATTTTCATTAAAAAAATACGCTATTAGAGAGGTAATGATGGTAAGACTCTCAGAGAATTTCTGAAATTTAGCCGGAATTAGCAGCCCTAAAACCCATATTTAGGCTTCGTTAAAATATATGTATATATATATATATATATATATATATATATATATATATATATATATATATATATATATATATATATATATATATATATATATATATATATATATATATAGTACCTATATAATGTTTAATAGAAAGTTAAAATCGTAACTAAATAGGGAGTTTTGAAAACAAGTGTTAATATTTTACGCCACCACTTCTTAAAACCTCGCCATTAAAGTTTCGCGCTAACTTTTTCAGAAATTTTTTTATTGCTATTATCAACTTCTATTACTTATCTAGTGGTACGTTTATTAAGATATTATCAAAAAACAGGAAAGAATAGGCAAAAATAGCAATTTTATAATTGGCTTGGAAAATACTGGAGTAGGGTAGGAGTTTTCGGAAAAAAATAATTAAACTATAGTAACACCTCTCCACTAGTTTCTTGGTCTATGCTCAATACAAATTGTCACTGTTTAACGTTGGTTACTGTGATTTTCTGGATTTGCCCCTTATAACCTCTACAAGATTGTCATGTGCTGGTAGAATTTTTGTTGGTTCTACTTTTTTGGTGTGGTGACAAATTTAGTCTTCATGGACTCACTGGAGCTCATTTAGAGCCTCGGTGGTTCAGTGGTAAGAACGTGTGCATCTGAACCGAAGGGTACTGGGTTAGATCGCAGGGTTCTCCTTTCACTTTTTCAGTACATACTGTACAATTAACATCAACCGAGGTTGTGGCATTGTATTTGAGCAAATTGAATGTCTGCACGTTCCACCTTCGGACCTTCCGTGTCAATGGGATTTTGGGCACGTTAAATATCCCTACCCTTCTCATATGAAGGCACGGGTTCGCCAAAATTTCCAGGATAGTGAGGTGTAACTGCTCCCTGGCGTCGGTGTTTAGTCATAGTCGCGGAAGTAGGCCGACGTTAAAGAAAAAAACAAACACACACACACACACTGGACCCCATTTTGCTGGATAATCCCTTTTCTTTTCTCACCAGCATTTTCAGCAGTGTCACTGGTATTTTGTTTACACCAGGGGCATTCCTTCTTTATTCTCTGGGCTTTACATTATTTTTTTTGAAAAGGGCGGGCCCACCTCAACAGAATTTAAGTTCTATATAGCTTAGCTTTTTTAGATACGGCCTGTAGCTGGAAATTAACATCCATCAAAGTTGAACCTCTGTAATTAGGCTTGGACAAAATATGAGATACAAGTACTTTAATTATAAAACCCATATTTATTGGTAACAACATTGTTAAGGATTCTCAATATAAGTATAAGATAAGTAAGCTGAAACATGTCCAGGATATTCTAGTAAATTAAGTATATTTATTTTTATTTAGTATATTTATTAGTATATAATTTTACAATGTGTTTCACAAATAAGCCTAATGCTTGTGCTTGCAATAAACACAATTTTGATTTCTGACTAGTCTAAAGGGAACTGCCAAATCTTGCTACTGTCACATTTACGATTTTGTTAAATACTCAATAATTTTGAACTTCCTTTCTGCCACTAACAATTGGACTACCACTCTAAATGTTCATCTCTCATTTTACAATAACTCCGCCTCTTAAACCAGAAAATTCTACCAAAATACTGATATTAATTACAACACAAAAATTTTGACATTTTCATTTGACAACTAAATAATGCATTATGCATAGTATAGTTTATTTTGCATATAGATAGTAATATATATATATATATATATATATATATATATATATATATATATATATATATATATATATATATAGTACCAGGTGATTTTTTAAAGTGTCTCACCCCTGTAATTTCTTTATTATCAGAGATATCAAAAAAATCAAACGCCATCTGACAAACTACCTTGCGATGAGTTTAAACATTGTGACAGAAATCCTTCATAGAAAACCACGGCCAACGTTGATTTTCTTAAATGGAACTATAGGCCTTAGATAAATACAGTCGATGCAGACTCGAAAGCTGCGTTCAACGATGCCAGCTCGCATTTCTGAGTCCAGCCGTTTCGGAGACATGACGTCGCAAAATTTCAAAATATTCGTGATGTTTTTAAGTGTCTCACCCCTGTGATTTCTTAATTAAGAGATATATCAAAAAAATTACAACGCCATCTGACAAACTACCATCCGATTAGTTCAAATATTGCGCCAGAAAAACAATTGGCACATCGCCTTCGTAATAATCCATCTCCAACGTGACGTCATGTCTCCGAAACGGATCGACTCAGAAATGCAAGCTTGGCATCGTTGTACGCAGCTTTCGATTCTGCATCGACTGTATGTGTCTAAGGTCTAACGTTCCATTTAAGAAAATCAACATTGGCCATTGATTTTTATGAATGCGATGTGCAATTGCTTTTCTGTCGCAATGTTTGAACTCATCGCATGGTAGTTTATCAGATGGCGTTTGAACTTTTTTGATTTCTCTGATAATAAAGAAATTACAGGGGTGAGACACTTAAAAAACTCACCTGGTACAGAGACAGAATTAAGCTGGAAACAATATCTGGCATTGTCACTATCAATTTTGTTAAAATATAACAAATACTTCTACTGACTCTTGTTCTACGACTTGCATTTTTATCTACTTCTCTTCACTTATGGCTTACTATTACCAAACTTAATTCGCTACTATAACACATTTGTTGCATCCAGACTTTTCAATTTGGCCAGCATTGGTATTTTCATGTTGATAGTTAACACCAAAAACAGTTTTAAAATAAGTTAACACTGTCTGGCTCGTTTCTATGCGCTAGTGTTATTTTCTCTACGTTAGCTTCTAGAAAGCTATAATTAAAGCGAATAACGAAAATACTTTTTAACTACATTTTTGGCCTCGAGCATTGACTCATATGGCCACACGATAATACTTAATGCTAAATATGTTATTGGATTCTAATCATTACTACACTAGGTATCCTTTTTATAAAATACATCGCATCTTGTCATTGTCATATCTCCTCATGGCTGTGGCACTTATGCCATTAGCTCAGACTTCTTCCATTACATGGCAAATCTACACACAAGGACAATAATTTTAGGTAAAAAATGTGCTGGTTGAGTTTTATTGAATCTGGTAGTATGCACATCATATAACTAAGTTAAACTTCACCAGGAAAGCTTCGTCCTGTAAGCTCTTGTGCTTTAAGAAACCAACTCAGCTTGCTGATATTCAAGGCGTTCCCTTAAATACACACATGATCATATTAATATCCTTATATTAACAGACATACGCAAATCCCACAATGTAAAATTGAATGAGGGAGATAAGCTAGTTGCTTCAAAATTAATCTCCCAGTGTTCATTAATACGGCAAGGAAAATTACGAGGAATACATGTCGTATCTTAATCTTCATGATTCCCTGGAAACGTATTAGGCAATGTTGTAGACCCGAAAGGATGCCTACTAAATAATATTAGGTGAGTTTCGTACCAGGTCTGATACTTAAATAATGCAAATTTAGTATAATGCCTTTGTATTCATATTTAAAAAGTGGCTGTCACAAGATACACTAAATTTTACAAAAGTGTCGACATTTAAAAGATAGAAAAAGTCTGGATGAATTTTCATAGAAATGATCTGGCACCAAATATTTTTTTAAACTTTTTTCTTGTAACATATAAATCTAAATTTTGGTGTATAGTTTACACTTTATATCGTTAACCCACCTACCAAATTTGGTTACCACAGCTTTTTTATTTTTTGAGATAATTTTTTTTTTCGAAAGAATACTCAAAATTGTCCGATTTTCCTGGCTTACGAACTTATCCAAGCCACTTACAAAATGAAGGTACATGCCAAATTTGATCAAAATTGGCCCTTGAGTTATCGGCGTGATAGATGTATTTATATATATATATATATATATATATATATATATATATATATATATATATATATATATATATATATATATATATATATATATCATACATTATGTCTTACAAAGAAGCTGTGCTTGTGCTTGTATCAACATAATTTTGTAAAAATCCTCAAATAATCAAACTGTCAAAACAATTTTAGTTAATGTCACTTTCTGAATTTTGATCCATCTTGCTTTTTCTTTTCTTCTTTCACAAACATTTCTATAGCCATTACAAAGATTTATTTTCACTCTCGCCTCACTACTTCTCTTCATTTCAACCAAACCTTCTTAAAAAACCTAATTCTGTAGCACAGAAATTTTGACATTTTACATGACAAACAACGGTTACAAATTTTTATTATCTATATATATATATATATATATATATATATATATATATATATATATATATATATATATATATATATATATATATATATATATATATATATATATATATGAATTGAAACAGACGTCGGATGTGGGTTCTGGGTTCCAGGGGTCCTAGTTCGCGCTCAATTGCAAAAATTTTTCCAAAATTCTAAAGTCGGGATCTTTCCAACAGTGAATTTGTTCTATGAAAAATCACTTATAAAAGAAGCCAACAAAGCTGAATGACAAGATGAAAAGTGGGAGTTTTTTATTAACAAGTCAAATTTTGTCACTACCCATTTGATTTTAGTAATATATCAATTGTAAAACACATAACATTGATAGACTGATATTCATAAAAAAAATAGGAATTGAATAAAATCACCGGCAAATTTGAAAATAAACTTATCTTTGAAAAGTTTCATAAGAAGCTCACAAAGAAAAACCGACAGAATTCTTTGGCAAACTGAAATAGATTAAATACAGTGCTGAATAAAATTAATATTTTAAAAAGAAAGAAAAGTAAATAGTCTTATAATAAAAATTTAAACACTTTTTGACCAATCGAATGAAGCTACTCATATCTACTATATATCATAGGTACCTTCTCATAATATTCTTAGAATGAAAATAAAACAATCCTTATCCAATCTACCTATCTAAATATGCCCAACTAATTTCCCTTTCAGTATCTCTCCATACGGTTTTTATTATGCCAGTCTTTGTTTTTCTTTTTGTGTTAAATCTTAATCTCCTTCATATGAGTGTACTTTGTTTTCATCATTTTTCTTCATGCTTACAATTCAAAGTTGTTTAGTCTCTTAATGTTGTGCTTATTTAAAATCCAGATATCAACCCTACACATCACACATGGCTTTCTAGATTCCTTCTGTTAACATATTATTTGCTGGGAGGAGTATTTTTCTATTTAGTGCTTGCTTGGCCATAGCGATCTCAGTTCTTTGCTGTATATATCATCTTAGGTAATAGAACTACCAAGGCGCATTACCGTAAACGTTTATATTGTTTAACGTGTTACGCGTTCAGTTTTATATCTATTGTTGTTCAGAGAACAATGAGGGTTAAATAAGGGCAGTAGAAAAGCGTAGAAACATATTTATTAAGATCAGTAAAATAACAAGTGAAATTAGTTTTAGTAAAATTATCTACACGAAGTAATGTAAATATTGCACATAATTAGAGGTCATAATTGTATCGATAACATTGGCATTGAAATTATTACATTATTATATAAACAGTAAACAAGGTAAAATTGCAGCGTACAAAGAACGCAGGACTGCTGAAGTCTGCAATTTTGGAAGGACGTAAACTGGTTAAAACAACTATAAGTAGTATTTATTGGTAAACATAAAAACACTGTTCAATTAAGATTCACGATGTAAACAGTCCGAGTTAAAATTCATTCATTTAGTTAGTAGTACCATTGTTAAGTTTTGTGAGTTATTAAAATTATAGTTACAAAGTTACTTATGTCTACAATCGCCTAGTTTGACGAGTTTATTCCTCAAATTATCCTCCGCTCCTTAAACAATTGTCTGTTATTTTTACGTATTTCTATTACTGTGGTTTTTATTTTCATAGTGATTTTAATTGGCTCTTCTTGTGTATCTGATATGGTGCTAATTAATAAGCTTACTAACCCGCAATCCAAATGACATTTGCACAACTAGATTTGAATGAAAACACAATGGATTAGGCATGTAAAGAGTCGGAAATAATGAGAATTTTGACAGACAGGATATAAATTTGTCGAAAGAGAGTTATATAAATAATTTACCTAAACCCTAACGACATGTTCATGTTTGAATTATTTTCAGAAATGATTTCGGGTATTGGTATGTGAAATTTTCTGACTTTTCACTTTATATAATTTACCTTCCTATGCGGTTAAATTACGAAACATATATTCCCAAATTTTTTAGGGGAATGCCGTTATTTTGGCGTTAGTTTGTGGGTAATCCTTGTATGTGAATTAATATGCTGACATAGTTTCCGTCAGCTGTAATAACGTATGCCGTGACACACGCGATTAGGTGCTACATTACTTTGAAATTATTGTTTAGCCAAAGTTTCTAACGAAATTACCGTAAATTGTGTCCATTTATTCGGGCTGCGATACCGCAGAAGTGCCCAACTTTGGCTCTGTGGTTAATTTTCAGCATAACGTGCTCAGTTGCTGAGGTACTAAGAAAACAATAGCCGTGCTGTTATTACTTAGTATAAGGGTGTATAATCCTGAATTTGATTTTTGAAATTAATTTAATTTAGTTTACATTTTAGGTTTAGCGTAATTTGAAGCAAACTGTTATTTTTATGTTTTAAAGCTAATCTTTACGAGCTTGTGCTAATGTGACCATTTTTCCTTTTCGATTGCAGCTTTTTAAGTAGCAACGTTTTCCAGATTTTTTCAAACAACAGCATATATCATATGAGTCTCTATTTGAGATATATTTTCGCATAAGCATACTGCTCATTTGTGATGACATTTGACCGAGCTTTTACAGAATTCAGCAAGATGGCTACAGAACTTTTGTAATGGCAATAAACTAGTAAACATCTGTTTTAAATGTCCGATTGTAATTCAGTTGAAATGACAAAAGGTTAACAGAAAAAAACTAGCGACTAGCAAAAAACCCACTGCAAATTGAATCATAACTTCCACATAGCTGTGATAATTGACACTCCTCAAAAAGACATTGTCATGAAATGTACTTAGGGTCCGTGACTTGACCATAAAGAAAATATTATAGTTTTAACGAAAAAATGTAAATTTTTTACCAAATGATCCCTCATTTATCCCCTACCCCATGAAGCGATCTAACCCAAACACAATTTAAAGCGTTTCTTTGTCTGGTGCTAACTGGATACCAAATTTGAAGATGATATCTCGATTCGTTTGAAAGTTATTGCTCCTACTAACAGACATACGCCCAGGCCGAAAGACTGACCGTCCGATAGATCGACAGACCGGCGGTATGTTTTGCCGTTTTAACAACAAACAAAAATCTCGAAATTTCTGTCACCTATAATCCTCTTCCACACATCCAACCCCTACTTTAATTTAAACACAGAATACCAGATGTTTGATGAAATTGAAAATGTTCTAATAAACAAACTCTAAAACGTTAAATACAACGTTTTAGTGACATCGGCGACAAAAATCCCAATTTAAAAAAAAAACATGATTTGGAAACGATTTTTTGTGTTTGTGTGTCTGTGTTGGTCTGTATGTCTGTCTGTCTGTAGTCACGATGACCTTAGAACGAATTGAGATATCGACTTCAAATTTGGCATACAATTAGCACCCGATAAACGAACGGTTCGGATTGTTTTTGGGTAAAATCGTTTCAGGGGGTAGGGGATGAATGGGAATTAACTCAATCTCCCATTCATCCCCTACCCCCTGAAACGATTTTACCCAAAAACAATCCGAACCGTTCGTTTATCGGGTGCTAATTGTATACCAAATTTGAAGACGATATCTCAATTTGTTCTAAAGTTATCGTGACTACAGACAGACAAGTACTACAGATCAACACACACAAAAAAACTTCGTTCCAAAATCATGGTTTTTATGTTTTGACACTTTTTCCGGCGACTAAGTGAAAAAAATATTGAGATTTTTGTCGCCGATGTCACACCGTCAATACGCGGAAAAATAAAAATAACTGGTACATATCTAACAAACACACATGATTTTTATGGAAAATTATAAGTTTCAAGGTAATATGATGTTTCCAAGAGTTATAAACGTTCACGACATTTTAGATTTTTTTAAATATATTTCAACATCACACCACGAGGGCTTACAGCCTAAATACTATCGTACCGTCGGTGTGGACAAGGAGGAAAGAGGCAGCTTGTTAATTCTGGACTTGAAGGTTTGGAGGTTCGGAGAGGAATGAAAAACATGTGCCGGCAAGGAATTCCACAACTTGGAAGTCCTCGGGACAAAAGGGCGGACATAACAAGATGTTCTATGTCTGGTGACCTGGACAGTAAAAGGATGCATTCGCTCTGTTCCCCTGGTAGATCCGTTGTGGGCAGCAGGTGGAGGAACTATGGAAGAAAGCTCCTCTGAGCAGTACGCGTGCAGATATCTATAAGAGATAGAGAGGTCACCAACAGCACGTCGGTGGGCAAGTGATGGCAGCCTTTGGATGAGGGAAGGGCCACCGATGAGACGTATAGCTCTCTTCTGAATGGAGTCTAGGATAGCGAGTGTAGAGGCGGCAGCGGCACCCCTGGGAGCAGTATGCAAGGTTTGGCCTTATTTGTGAAACATATAGGGCATATAGAGTAGCTGGTAAAAAGTATTTGCTAGCCCGCAAGAGGAAACCTAATTTCTTAGCAGCCGCTTCTGCAATTGATGTGACATATTGGTGCCAATTGAGATTTCGATACACAGAAATGCCAACAAGTGAAAAGGACTCATTACTTTAAATAACTTAGTTGTTCATTGTGATGGGTATAGGGCTGGTGTATCTCTTATGAGATAGAAAGCAAGACTGAGATTTCGTGGGGTTGAATTGTACAAGATTTCTACTTCCCCAGTCTAATATTTGTTGGAGATCCACGGAGACAGAACCCGCCATGAATCTTCGATCCTCATCTAATTGGGCTAAGAGACAAGCTTAGAATATTGTATATTTGAGTGGAGGGTGCTGTCGTACGCGCAACTGTGAACTGGGTTGGATATGCTAGAGAGGAGGTTATTGATGTGGAGAAGAAACAAAGTAGGGTCTAAAGCTGAACCTTGAAAAACTCCTGCATTAATTGGATACAGTTTAGAGGAATGGCCATCCACGACAACAGAAATGCTCCGGTTGGAGAGGAAATTTACCGTCCAGGTACAGAGTTTTGGTGGCAGTTCATAGGCCGGAAGTTTATTAAGCGGCGCTGCGTGCCAGTTCATAGGCCGGAAGTTTATTAAGCGGCGCTGCGTTCCAGACCTGGTCGAATGTTTTGGATATGTCTAGAGCAACAATCTGGGAATCACCGTTTAGTTCCATAGACTTGTTCCATAGATTTTTGATATTCATTACTTCTATTACCAAAAACTGTATACTTGAGCTAGATCCGCAAAAACGTTAAGGCGTTTGAACAGGCCACTCGATAGGGTATCGCTTTTTCTGTCCATTTTCGGCAACATATGAAAACAAGGTAATCCCCGACTTCTTATGCGTAATAAAAAGCCATATGTTGATGTAACAAGAAATCGGGCCAAGTTTTATTGAGATCATTGTGTGTAACAAACGAGCTTTCTGAAGGCATAATATCTTTTTTTTTAATCAAATACGCACATTTTCGCATGTTTTCTGTATTATTTGACTAGCTAAAAATAACCTCCCTCCCCAAACTTGCTTTTGTGAGCCTCAAAAAAGCATACGGTAATGTAGATTGGAAAATATTCTACATCATACTAAAATATTAAACTGTCAAGTAACACGTTGAGGATCCATGGGCTTTTCAAGGATTTACTTTAGATTTTGAGTACCCCAGGTCCAACAAATTGGCTTGTTAACTTCCCCATTGAGATGAAAATAGCCTTCGTTGCTAAAAATTATATTTATACCAAAGTCTGTGTTACAGATGACGAATTACGATATGTTTTAACGATATACAAGCTCGTTGCTTTATATATCGCTCTATAAATGTACTAGTTGACAGATGATCCTGATCTATCAAGATTTTGGAACGGGGTTACCATATGGCTAATGAAACCTAAAACCCATTACAATAAATTATAAACTCTGCAAGGAAAATTTTTAAATTCTTTCTGGGTTCATCTATAATTTGTGTACAGGCTCGTTATTTACACTTTGTCCAGACCTGTCGGAAAGTTAAGTCCTGGTCCGTCCCTGCAAAGGGCAATGCAAGGCATGGCGGTAATGGAGAGCATTTCTGGCGTGGAATGTTGATAATCGTGGACGGCTCGGTTCGTTTCTCCCGTGGACCCCACGTGTCTGTCTGTATATGACTATGTTTGTGTGCATGTGTGCGTGTATGTCCCGGGAGTCCACCTGCCGGAGCAATCTCGAATACCGAAATGGCCATCTTGACCCTTGGACACGGTCTAGAGAACCTTCCGCCGGTAATTCCGTACGGTTTATTAAGTTTTCCACTTCGCCTTTTTATTACTGCCCGCTCAATTTAATTTCATTCCGAGGCGGTGGTGTCTGAGATTGGCCGCGAATAACTGGATCTCGTCACACAAAGTCCGTGCCGTTACTGGAAGAATGGAGAAGAAGAAGAATCCCGGCTAAGGAATACGAAGAGCGTAATCGAATGTATATCGAAAATATATGGATGAATGATGGTTATGTCAATGCCGGGATGTCTGGACAAAACAGTGACAGTTACATACTGAAATTGAATGCTAGATAACCCAGATGGCCCTATACTTAGATTTTCTTCGAATCAATCTAGCAGTTTATTTTTATCCTGTGCATAACGATTTAAATGCGTGATTAGATTAGTTGCTGTAATAAATTGATATACGAGGGCGTATATTTACGCTTCGTCCCTATTTTTAGTTCTAGTTATCATATTCCGACGCGTAAATGCTATGTATGTATTAAAAAAAGCTTCGTAATACATGGTCAGTACTCTGAAAGTTTAATATTTGATTTGCGTGAAGCCATAAATGAGAGATATCGAGGAAAGTTGAGAAAAGGGGTACTCTTTCATCCAGACAATGCATCAAGTCACAAGTCAGTTATCGCAATGTCTGCTGTCCATAGCGCTGTTTTCTAACTGCTAGAGCATCCATCTTATTTGCCAGATCTGGCACAAAGCGACTACATACTTTTCGAAACACAAAGACGGAGAAAATAACTAATTGTTCCTAGCTTTTCATTATATATAGGGTGGCGCATTGAAAACGAAACAGGCCGATTTGCGTCCAGAGAATTTTTTTAAGAAACGCTAAAACACGTAACAACCCTTATATTTTAAATAGGGAACATGGGTCGAGTGTTACATCATTTGAAAGCTCTTTCTTTTCTGAATTCAGCACATTAATTTTTTGGAAGTTTTGTCAACTTTTGGAAGCTTAAAAATTATTTTCAGTAGAAGATGCAAAAACGCACTTCATTCATTCCGATAAGAAATGTGCTGATAGTCAAGGTTTTATTGGTTTGTAAACAAAAAATTGACTATCCGAACATTTCTTATCGGAATGAGAGAAATGCGGTTTATTATTTCAGTTTATCGGTCGGTTTGATACTTGATAGTACTACCGAAAATTAATTTCACAATGGTGTATTCTGTAAAAGAAAGAGTTGAAATAATTACTCTTTTTTCAAAAACGATGACTGTGTCAACCATACCGCAAATTTGTTTAATGAACGACATCCGAACAGACATGTTAACAGAAAATACATTTTGGAGTTAGTTGCAAAGTTTCGACAAAGTGGTTCAGTAGCCAACAAAAAACGGGATCATGAACGTGAATTTCCGGTTAGAAATGAGACTACTGAGATTGAAGTTTTAGGACAAATTGCTGCAGACCCAACTTTGAGCACGAGAAAATTGGCCACTGTTTCAAACATCAAAAGAAGAACTATTTAGCGAATATTGAAGCATCATAAATTTCATCTGTATAAAATTCATCTTGTGCAACAACTGAATGAAGATGATTTTGATCGGCGGCTGGAGTTTTGTGAAGTTATGACTGCACGAATAGCTGATAACGGGAACTTTCAGTTCAATATCTGTTTTTTAGACGAGTGTACGTTTTTACAGTCAATCGTCCTAATTGTCGTTATTGGGCAGATAATAATCCAAGTAAGTTTCACGAAGTCCACACTCAAACTCCACAGAAATTGAATGTCTGGACTGGCATTTTTGGAGACCGTTTAATCTGACCAATTTTTCTTGATGGCAATTTGAGTGGCAAAACGTATTTGGAGTTACTAGAAGATATCTTTTACCCTCTATTAATTGATTATTGTTGAAAATGATGATCGCTATCAAGCAAATCATTTAGTTTTTCAACAAGATCCTGCTCCCCCGCATTTTTCACAACGTGTTAAGGAGTTTGTGAACAGAGAGTTTCCAGGGCAATGAATTTGGCGTAGAGGTGCTACTGAGTGGCCCCCTAGATCACGGGATTTAACTTATTTAGACTTCTTTCTATGGGGCCCTTTAAAGAGTAGAATTTACGCAACAGAACCGGAGTCTCTGGAAGAATTACGACGGTGCATTGTTGAAGAATGCCGTCTAATGACTCCACAAATGCTCCAGAATGTCAGAGCTCGTTTTGAATAAAATTTGTACTTTTGTATGGAAGTTGGTGGTCAACAATTTGAACACTTACTTAACTGAATAAACATTTTTGAACGTTTGGTTTTGTTTTTTAGTTTTTTTTTACGAAAAATTGACCAATTAGTGCATTTCTTATCACAATGAATGAAATACGTTCTTGTAACTCCAACTGTGAATAATCTTTAAACGAGTTGATAAAACTTCGAAAAAAAAAATAGTGTGCTGAATTCAGAAAGGAAAGAGCTTTCAAATGATGTAACACTCGACCCATGTTCCCTGTTTAAAATATAAGGGTTGTTATCACCACCCTTAAGGGGTTGATGTGACAAAGTTAAGTTTTATGTCAAAACATGGCCCCCTCAATATTAAAATTGACGTGTTTTAGCGTTTCTTAAACAAAAATTCTCTGGACGCAAATTGGTCTGTTTCGTTTTCAATGCGCCACCCTGTATAGCCAAGAGCGTAGCATAAGCATTAGCCCTTGTAAAATACGGTTTAAGTAGTATTGTTTAAGTAGGTAACTTAATAATTTTTCATGCATATCATGTTATCATTGCCCGAAAAGGCGCCCAAATTAGATAAGTATTCAGAGAAAGCTAAATACTTTCTGTTATTTATATGAACAAGCAAAACTTGTTACGCTTTGATTTCATTAGGTGCTCGAGCAGTTTCTTTAGGGAGCTCTTTAAAAAGGGAATAAAGCTCATTGCTCAAATTGAAAGTTAATTTAATAAGAACCAGTTTTATAGTAGTGTTTGTGCGCTCGTGAAATGTGTATAAGCATTTGAAATAATCGTAAAAGCACTACGAAGTGGAGTACTAATTCTTGTTTTCTTTGTTGCAGGTAATTCACAGACTAATGGCTAATCTTTGTCGGAATACGGCCAGACGTGAGTTAGCTATTTCAGTTTTATTCCTAGGTTTCCGTTTTTTTTCTTTATTTTACACACATTGAGAACTAAAATGGTGTTATTTGAAACTTTTAAAATATCAGGTGGGTCCAATGCCATAAAGGAACAGTCAAAATAATTTTATTCTTATCGTTTCAATTTAAACGTGCATGCTATAATGACAAAAAATTCAATATTTTGTTAAATCAGCATACTGCAGATTTATAATAGAGCTATTAAGTGATCACGTTCATTTTACTTCATGCAAAAAAGATTTTATTACAGTTTTCTTGTTGAAAGATTGTTGTCTTCTTCTCTTTGGTTTTTAGTAAAATTTCGTTAAAAAAAAAATCAGTAACAGACAGTTCACGAAGGTGAAATATTTCAGAAAATTTCTTAAAAGGAGCGTGAATTAGAGGCCAGATTTAGGTTTTTTTTAATGTTGTAGGTGTGTGCATATCAGTTTTTCTACAAAAAACTAATTTTTTCTTCAGCAAAACATTTATATAATCGAAAATAATATAGCTATTATGATAAAATTTGGTAACCATATGGCCTTAAGGACAACTAACTTATTATTTTATATCATAAAAACAATGTATTGAAATTATTGAAAAAGGAAGAATATTTTGGGTTAAGGTACAGACAGATACCAAAAAATTTAGAAGGACATTTTGGGTTAATGTACTGATACATACCAAACATTAAGTTCAGTTTTGTAACACCTCTCCCGCCCTTCCGAAAAAAAGAGAAGCTACAACCCAATATATTTGATAATCCGTGGTTACATTGCTCGTTTATAATTAACAAATAGCAGTGTAACATCAAACTGACAGATTTAGTAATCTAAGAATTTTTGACATCGGGAAATGTATGCTTTTCTGCATGTACTTATAGTTCCTTTTTCACCAAAAACTTTTTATTATTATTTTTCTAATTATTTAACTAACCCTCTTTTGTGGCCACCCATTCTTATGAAAATGCGCTACCACTACGCATTTTCTGCTTTTGTGCATTACCTACTTCTGACTGTCCTTGAAAATGGGTTCGCAATGTCTCAGATAAATACAGTGATTTTCTCAATGGCATTTCTTTCCAACGTTGTTCTACCTCCTTTTTTTTTAGCGAATTGTTATTTTTTTTAAATCTCGAATAGAGAGGTATCGATGATGAGACTTTGCAAAAATGTTTCATATGGGCGCGAGTTTGGGCCCCTATAACCCGAAACCAAGGTCACTTTGAATTTATATATATATATATATATATATATATATATATATATATATATATATATATATATATATATATATATCGGACCGATAATTCAAAAAGTAATCAACGAATGTTCATGAAACTCAGCAAGTACCTTTCTTTTATTAATAGCTCTCGTCTCTTAATACCAGAAAAGCCTCTGTCCTGGACGACATCCCAGCAACTGTTCTCAAAAAATGCGCACCAGAACTTGCTCCTTTTCTGTCTCGTCTGTTTTAGACATCTTACAATAGAGGCATTTTCCCTAGTAACTTGAAAACTGCTCGGGTACAACCCGTCCCCAAGAAAGGATCCAAAGCGCTTCCTAGCAACTACAGGCCTATTTCTCTCCTTTCAGTCATCTCTAAAGTAATGGAAAAGTATATAAACACCCACTTACTAAAATTACTCAAAAAACACAGTCTAATCTACGACAGGCAGTATGGATTCCGTCAGCGCAGATCAACTGCCGACCTCCTTTCCTTTGTCACCAATTTTTTGAACAAGTCTATGGAACTACACGGTGAATCCCAGATTGTCGCTCTAGACATATCCAAAGCATTCGACCAGGTCAGGCACGCAGCGCTGCTTAATAAACTTCCGGCCTATGGCCTACCACCAAAATTCTGTACCTGGACAGCAAATTTCCTCTCCAACCGGAGCATTTCTTTTGTCGTGGATGGCCATTCCTCTAAACTGTATCCAATTAATGCAGGAGTCCCTCAAGGTTCAGCTTTAGCCCCTACATTGTTTCTTCTCGACATCAATGACGTCCTCTCCAAATATACAATATTCTAGGCCTCTCTGTTTAGCCCAATTAGACGAAGATCGCAGACTCATGGAAGGTTCTGTCTCTGTGGATCTTCAAAAAATATTAGACTGGGGAGGTAGAAATCTTGTACAATTCAACTCCACCAAATCTCAGTCTTGCCTTCTATCTTATAAAAGATACACCAGCCCTAGACCCATCACAATAAACAACCATGTTATTTAAAGTAATCAGTCCTTTTCAGTTGTTGGCATCTCTGTAGATCGAAATCTCAATTGGCACCAACATGTCACATTAATTGGAGAAACGGCTGCTAAGAAAATAGGTTTCCTCTTCCAGGCTCACAAATACTTTTCAGCAGCTAATCTCTATACCTTATATACTTCACAAATAAAGCCAAACCTCAAATACTGCTCCCACATCTGTGGTGCCGCTGCTGCTTCTACACTCGCTATCCTGGACTCCATTAAGAAGAGATCTATACGTCATCGGTGACCCTACCCTCACCCAAAGGCTGCCATCCCTTGCCTACCGACGTGCCGTTGGTGACCTCTCTCTCTAGCTCTCTCTCTCTCTCTTATAAATATCTGCACGGGCACTGCTCAGAGGAGCTTTCTTCCATAGTTCCTTCACCTGCTACCCCCAACAGATCTACCAGGGGAACAGAGCGAGTGCAGCCTTTTACTTTCCAGGTCACCAGACATAGAACTTCTTGTTATTCCTGCTCTGTTGTCCCGAGGACTGCCAAGTTGTGGAATTCCTTGCCGGCACATGTTTTTCCTTCACCTCCGAACCTTCAAGTCCAGAATTAACAAGTTGCCTCTTTCCTCCTTGTCGACACCCACGGTACGACAGTATTTAGGCTATAAGCTATATATATATATATATATATATATATATATATATATATATATATATATATATATATATATATATATATATATGTATGTATGTATGTATGTATGTATCCACACGATAACTCAAAACGTTATTAATCGATTTTAATGAAACTCGGCAAGAATCTTTCTTCTATTGGATGAGTTCGTTAGCCAGCTGTATCCGGCCAGATTGTATCTCAAAAAGTAACTAAGTTATTTTGATAAAAATTTCATATGTTGCCCTTACTACACACCCAAACTCAACTTTCTAGGTTTATACAGAATTGAGTTGTGCAAATTTGAAGCAATTACTGACAATTCGCTACCATAAGGCATTTGCTGCGTCCCGAATTTTTTTAAGTTTAAAATGCTTTGCTAACTTGAAAGTAGAAACAATTTGCTTGGACGACGACGATGCATTTAAAACGACACTGCAGTTTCTTTACTTGCCGCCTGCTCTTATTTTTCGCGTCCCATTACATTAAATGTTATCTAAGAAAGAGTGGGTATTGGAGTAAAAAAGAAATTAAGAAGTTAACCGCCAAGTCTGTTCTGCAACAGAATCTCTTCCTTGAACCGAAACGACTAATGGCGGCTTTGTTTTATAGCCGGAATGGATTAAAAATGCAATCAATTATGCTTAATCAGAAATTAGCACTAATGAAAACTGCCACTAGACGGAAATTCGCCCGCTCTCCTGAGACGATTGGTTTAAATCATAGTCCTAGATTTTTATTTAATTAGGGCTTAAATTTCCCCCGAGGAGTTCAGCCTTCGAACATATTA
The DNA here is from genome assembly GCA_964006375.1 of Tillus elongatus. Lineage (NCBI taxonomy): Eukaryota > Metazoa > Arthropoda > Insecta > Coleoptera > Cleridae > Tillus > Tillus elongatus. The sequence goes on from OZ023265.1 coordinate 155,247,412, forward strand.
GTCAGCTTCATAATTCTACCTTTTTAAGATGGGCCGAAGGGATCAGTTTCACCAGATGGGAATATATTACCAAGTCTTAGAGAACTTGCGATACTTGAGGTTTAGTTATTATGAGACTACGGGAATTCTTTAACAATGTTGTAAATAGTAAACATTTTAGACGCTAAAAAATTAAATGTAAAAATTTGTGTGCAGTATTATATTGCACACAATGATTTCGTGACTAATAAATATTTCGGAATAATTTATTCCATTATCAAAGGTATAACGCGATTTTTACTTGAACTTTAACAAATTATTAAATAACAAACATGAAAAAAACTAAAAATTTGACAAAGTTATTTTCATGTTTGTTATTTAATAGTTTGTTCAAGTAAAACTCGCGTTATGTCGTTGATAATGGAATAAATTGTTCGGAAAGCTTGGCAACCAATAAAGAGCTTTTATTTTGCAACTGACCGCTATCCTAAAATTTTTAAGAAAATAATAATATTACCGTCACAAAAACTGAATATATATATATATATATATATATATATATATATATATATATATATATATATATATATATATATATATATATATATATATATATATATTGAAACTGCACTCGCAATTGGGTTCTGTGGGTCTTGGTTCGCGCTCATCGAAAGCAATTTTTCGCAAGTCTTGTGATCTCGGCAAACTGTTTCTCTGCAAGTTCGCTAAGAAAGTGTTTTCTACGAAAATATGAAACATAAGTCTACTAAAAATGGTTAGAAAAATAAAAAATGTTCACGGAAATTTGCAGAAACTTTATTAAAAATAATTCACGTAAAAATTTGACAACCTAGCATTTAATTGTCCGGATTATAGAGGTCACACTGGTATATTTTTTATAACATAAACTTGCGCACAAAATTTGGTGACCATAGCTTGGTTTTGCGCTAACAAAATACTCTTTGGCCTGCAGCTTCAGCTACTTTCACTGTACTAGAAGCATATCGTATATTTTTTCGTCGTTTTAAAGCCACCAATCTGGCTATTTGCTCTGAAGTAATTTGCGGAGTTAACTCTTTCAAATTTGACAGCTAATGCCTATCATTTAAATGTCAAAGTTGTTTCCACTGAGACAAAAAAATAGTGCTGCAAATTGAGTCAAAACTTTCACGTAGCTGTGATGATAATCCACTCTCCTCAGAAAGACACTCTCATGAAATGAATTTAGGGTCCATGACTTGACCACAAGAAAAATATTCGTATTCCTGTACCTATAAACTTCTGAACCGTTATACTGCTCGAGCTTTAACGAAAAAATGACAATTTTCACCAAATCATACAGTATTTATCCCCTATTCGCTAAAGCGATCTTACCCAAAAACAATTCGAGGTGTTCCCTTGTTTGGTGCTAACTGGATACCAAATTTGAATATAATATCTCAATTCGTTCGAAAGTTATTGCGCCTACTAACAGACAAACCTACAGGCCGTCAGACTGACAAAAAATGTATTTCCAGAATCAAGTTTTCTGTATGTTTAGAGATTTTTAGGCCGTTTTAACAATAAAAATGTCGAAATTTCTGTCACCGATATTCCATCCCCACACAGTTAACCCTAATTTAATTTCAGCACAAAATACCAAATGTCTGGTGAAATTAATTTTTCCAAGCCCGTTCCCTTGGCAGTGGTTTCGCTGGATAGTGGGTAGGGACAGTGGAAATCTCGTTAATTCCATTAATGCGTCTCACTAATTAGATGATAATAGAGTCATAGCTACTTTCTAACAAACCCTAAAACGTTACGTAACTCGAATTTAAACGAAAGAATGTAAATTTTCACCAAATTACCCACCATTCATCCCCTACCCCTGAAGCCCTTTTACCCAAAAACAATCCAAACCGTTCGTTTATTGGGTGCTAATTGTATACCAAATTTAAAGATCTCAATTCGTTCTAAAGTTATCGTGGCTACAAACAGACGACATGCAGACCGACAGACACAAAACATTTTCGTTCCCAAATCATATTTTCTGTATGTTTTTATACTTTTTACGACGTTTAAGAGAAAAAAACAAAATAAATTTTTGTCGCCGATGCCATACTTCCAGACGTATTGACGATGTGGAAGTAATTTGATCCAACGACGCGGGTGTGATAGAAGATGAACATGCGAAGTTTCATGTAAACATTATATCTCAAAAAGCATTAAAGATAATAAATGAAACTAATAAACAAGGTGCTTGTGAGAAAGTTATTGTTCAAAAGGAATAAAAATAATTTTTTGTAAGACAGCTCAATTTACGGATTTAAAAAACATACATGAATTTTTTTATTTTTCTTTCTAAGAACTACCGACTATGATACTGACTTCGATATAAGAAGCTGTAAAGTTAAAAAAATACGTGGTGTGGTCATTCGTTCATAATTGACAACGCCTCAAAGCTGAAATGAAAATTAGGCGCGTCACTTTTTATGGAATTGAGTTTGTATAAAGAAAATGTCTCATAAGATCACTACAGAAAAATGCCCTTAGGATAATATATTTTTAAATAGCATCGAATATTAGAATTGTAGGATATTTCACTTTGAAAAGTTTATATAACCCGAAACAATAGAAAAAACTGGCAATCTAAGGTCCTCCCTGCTTATTTAATTACGCTCCTCTTTTCATTTTATATACATATAATTTATAAATTTAGCCAAAGTTGGGTAACGATACTATCTCGCTTATACCGCAGCCGTAATCTCCTTAATTCGCAAAATAATTTCCAGGACAAGAATCAAGAAAATTGCGGAAAGTTAATTCTGTATAATGAAATTTTAGATTTTAATTAAACAAAAGAAAGAAATTGAAGAACTCACGCGTAAAATGATGAAACAAGTGGGCGCTAAGTAAGATAAAAACGTCCACTGAAAATCCTCTTTTGTCGACAAGATATGACAGTTTTGTAATCCGCAAAATGTTATAATATTTTTTGCACGACTGGATATTCATCAGACAGATTCTACGTAATAAAAATTAAACTTTTGTGCCTTAAATTATTTAATTATTTTGAATTGGAAAATGTACATGAAAGCTTTTAGTGAAACGATACGTTCGGTTTTTCTTATTGAGGAAAATGAAGGGAGACAGCATTTGGTTTAAGCAACCTTGTTTTAATAAAAAAGAAAAACTGGTCACGTATTATTAAAAGAATAAAGTCATAAAGTAATTATCATTTACAAAGAAGATTAAAAAGAATTATTGTTGTATTATTTATATTATAATAATAGTAACAGTAATAATGCATTCGAATTAAAACAATGCAAAAACTTTTGCTAATCCATATAAAAAGCATATCAATACAAACTTGAGAACTTCTTTCAAATAAAAAACCAACCGTGTAAGATACAATAGAAATGTTGTGGTATATCTGAAGCTAAGAATATGCCATTTATGATTTTAGTGAATTTTTAATTTAAAAAATTCATTAATAGAGTGAGACTGAGATGGTGAGCCTTTGCAAACAATTTTTAAAATGAGCGCGAACTAGGACCCCTAGAACCCATATCCGGGGTCAGTTTTAAAACTCATAAACAAGACACTAAAAAGACGAACACACGCCCTCTATAATACAGCATACAAAGCCAGAAACAATAATGCACACATACATGACACCAAATATGTTGCCATTCCATACATACCGGGTTATCAGAGAAAACGGACACTCAGAGAATACAACATACAAAATCATAAACCATAGAAAACGTTTTTTTTTTCACAACATTAAAAAGCAAGACTGAGAAGCTGAAAACCACACACGATGGTGTAAACATAGGTCAGACACAACAGTATCTGAGAAATAGAATAGGAGCCAACAAGTACACAACCTGTAAGTACCGCACTGAACAAACATAGAAAACGTTTTTTTCACAACATTAAAAAGCAAGACTGAGAAACTGAAAACCACACACGATGGTGTAAACATAGGTCAGACACAACAGTATCTGAGAAATAGAATAGGAGCCAACAAGTACACAACCTGTAAGTACCGCACTGAACAAACACAAAAGAAACACCGAACATACATTTGATTACGACAAAATGAGAATCTTCGACGTGAAAAAAAAACACCCACAAGATTAGACATTGAAAAAAAAACACCCACAAGAAAACAATAAAAGAGATGATCATAATTTACAAAACACCTACATCAATAAATGACAGAACAGAAATAACCACACTTTCCAAAATATACTTACAAGTTATTAAATAATGCCCATAAATTCCTATAATGTTAGTCAATGTTCACAAACCAACGATTTAAAAAACTATAAAGACTGGCAGATCGGATCAGCTCACCGTTTCCAACTTTGACGGCAACACATAGATGAGGCTGATATACAATCAGAAACAACCACGGACACCTAGCAGACATTAACATGCATACATAGATTCCTTAATTTTGTCAATGCTTACAACCAAAAGAAAAAAACGACAAAAACAGTCAGATCAGATGACACATTTCAACTTTGACGGCAACACACAGATGACGCTTGGAATCAATCACCGACAACTAAGAAACTCCAACCCGCATGTCTGTTTCAAAATACGGATAATAACACAAAATGTCTTCTCTAAAGACAATAATATATTTAAAGATTAAAATTTCCAATAAACTATAGGAATTAAGATATATTTTCCGGCAATTACAGTTGAGTAATGGTGTGACACACAGATAAGATATAAATCTAAATAATTTGTAAAAACATATATTGCAATGATTTAAAGGAAACCCACTCTCTAAAAATGCCTTTTTTCAATGTTTACAGCTTTCAACCGTAAATGTCTAATATACTGTTTTTTACACTGTTAATAAATTAATATAGAATAAAATAAAGAGATAAAAAACCCGAGGAAGCCGCGCATGAGGCGGCGAAACGTCGTTGAAACAAAAACACAAATGTTGTTTCCAAGAATCTAAGCCCAGTAAATTATAGCTCCTCACGAAAAGAAAAAAAAACGAAGCACAAATGTAGACACACACAATATATATATATATATATATATATATATATATATATATATATATATATATATATATATATATATATATATATATACTCAAATGCAAAACACATGCAATTATAAGGGCTAGAGGTGGTAATACAAAATATTAAGCTAAATTTGTTGTGAAAAGTACGTTTCTTTCGGTTAGTTAAGTTACAGTTGAATTATTTTGATTTGAAGTTTGATTTTGAAGGTAAATTGTTTGCATAAATACATTTTCCTGTTTTTATTTATTTTTTATGTATGTTGTAATTGATTATTAAAACTAAACAATATATTGTTGCCTTTTCATTGGTAGACTAATAAACTAAGCTCTCAAACTGACATTAGAGCAACAACGAGCATAGCCGCCTCGCCAAAAAAAATAACATTTCTCAAAGTAAATTGTTGGTGACAAGTTCATTTCGCTATTAAAAATTAACCAGTACATCTAAAGACATGAACCAAAAAACAAAATGTAGGTAACGAATGGTTCTTAACAAAAATTGTTATTTTGAAAAAATTTGGCTAGGAAATTAGGGTTATACAACGAACCTTTAGTTAAGCCTGAATAATGACTAGTACGCCAGCAGTTAACAAAAGACTGGATACGCAAGTTGAAGTTAGTCATTTCAACTCAAGTTTGCTAAAAATTTATGAAAATTGGACTAAAAATAAAAAAGTTATGAGACCTCAAATCTTACCAAATATTAACGTGTTGCGTTTTTTTGCATGTGAGTGTATATATATATATATATATATATATATATATATATATATATATATATATATATATATATATATATATATATATATATATATATATATATATATATATATATATATATATATATGTATACTATACAAGGAGAAAGGTTAAGGGCAAGGCAGCAAGGAGACAACCGCATACACGTGTTTCAAGCTTATTAGCTATCATCAGTAGGGTATAGCCAGGTGATTATGGGAACACCCTGGAGGAAGAAGCAAAAATACACGGAGTCACAACAGGCAACCAGTGCACATTTGCAGCAACATTCGGAAGACTCTCAATTCGAGGGCAACAACCAAAATCGCCACGGAGGCAAAGAAATCACCTGCGTAAGCATCCTGAGCCCGTGGCGATTTTGGTTGTTGCTCTCAAATTGAGGGTGTCCCGAATGTTGCTGCAAATGTGCACTGGTTGCCTGTTGTGACTCCGTGTATTTTTGCTTCTTCATCTAGAGTGTTCCCCTCATCACCTTGTCTCCTTGCTGCCTTGCCCTTAACCTTTCTCCTTGTATAGTATACGAAAATGCCGTGTTAAAAAACCTGTTATAAATATATATATATATATATATATATATATATATATATATATATATATATATATATATATATATATATATATATATATATATATATATATATAAATCAATAAATTCAAACGGCTCTTGGTTTCGGTTTTTTGGGTGCCCAAATTCGCGCTCATTTGCAATTCTTTTTGCAGTCTCACCTTCGATACCTCTTTAAATAAAAATTCGCTAAAAATATGTTTAGAAGGGTAAAGTTGACGTTCTATGTATGTATCCACGCGATAACTCAAAAAGCTATTGACCGGTTTTGATGAAACTCGGCAAGAATCTTTCTTCTATTAATAGTTTGGATGATTTCGTTACCCATGAAAATCAGACAAGGTCTTCCGGGAAATTTTTTTCTTTTCTTTCGAAAAAAATTAATATCTCCGAGAATTACAAAGCTATTTTGATGAAATTTGTTGGATATGTTGCCTTGAGAAATGAAATACATAGTAATTTCACAAAACTAATGACCTTAACGTTAATATGGATGCTATAAAATTATAAACGACTTAAGTTTGCATTATTCTTCTGACAGCAGTTAATTAATAATCTCGTCAATCTCTTCAACAAGCATTTATTTTAATCTCTTTAAGTGTTCGTTGGTAATTACATTAATGAAAGAGTGTAATTTTGCTAACTAATTAATTAAATTACTGAAACATTTACATTCGATGAGTTAATTAAGTGACAGAGATAGTGGCGCACTTCTGTTTCATCTGGTTGTAGATAAACAGTGGTGTATACAAGGGCGAGATGGTTGACTGTAACATAATAGTAAAGTTATTGTTATAACGGGGGTGTCGTCATCACATTGTACACAGCCTGTCCTGTCGATTAATGTTTGAAACTGATGTGTATTAAATCTACGTGAGTCGTAAGGGCTGTAGCACGTTGGTGTGCGGATCATTGTATTCAGTCGAGTCTGAACCCTTCGTCACCCGGAAATTATCAACAGATAAACAATGGCCACCAGAATGCCATCTAGTGACATAATTCCGATACTTGTCCAAGTTTCTATTAAACTATCCTCTGCGATATGCGTAATGAAAGCTTTGTGGTTTCTGCGCCAACAATTTATCTCTATTAAAGCAACGTTTCTTCCATTTGCACGTGCTAGGAAATATAATTAATTGGCACGGCTATTAACTAGACAGCAATAAATTCTGTCTGTTTCTAGCGATATCAAAATGATATTAAAAAAAATGTTCGGGACGCAGCAAGTGCGTTATGGCAGTGAATTTCCATAAAAATGTTTTTAATAGCAAATAACTTTTTTGTCTTTTGACCTACAGATCTAAATTTTGGTAGGTAGCTCACCTATAATGATATAAACCAGCGTACTAAATTTAGTTGCCCTTACTTTGTTTATTTTGGAGATATAATTTTTATTTTGAAAAAAAACCACAAAATTTTCCGGGAAAACCTGGGCCGATTTTCCTGGCTAACGAACTTATCCAAGCCATTTGCAAAAGGAAGGTACTCACAAAATTTAATCAAAATCTGCCCATTATTTTTTGAGTTATCGGTGTGATACATATATATATATATATATATATATATATATATATATATATATATATATATATATATATATATATATATATATATATATATATATATATATATAAACATATAAAAATTGAAACTGACCCCGGATATGTGTTCTGGGGGGCCTAATTAGCGCTCATTTGAAGAAATTTTTTCAAAATTCAAAAGTCGGGATCTCCTCATTAGTGAATTTTTTTTAAGAAAATTCACTAAAAATGTTCGGGACGCATCAAGTGCGTTATGGTAGTGAATTTTCATTAAATGCTTCAAATTTGAATAACTCAAATTTCTATAAACTTAGAAAGTTGAATTTTGGTATGTAGTATGGTCTTTCCCAACCAAATTTATTAAAGTAGCTTTGTAATTTTCAGAGAAAAAAAACTCAAAATTTTTCCGGAAAACCTTGTACTCTTTTCCTGGCTAACGAACTCATCCAAGCCATTAATAAAAGAAAGGTACTTGCCGAGTTTCATCCATATCGGGTAATTATTTTTTAAGTTATCGGTTGGATACACATACATATACAGGTGTTTCAAAAATGATGGTCTATATTACAGGTGCACATTCAGCACAAAAATATAAGACTATTTTTTCATATTATGTGGATATAGCAGAAGTATTGGTGGAAAGGATATCTGTGTCTTTCTAATTAATTTCCTTAAGAAAATTTAAGGTGATAGTTTCAAATACTTTTGACATTATTACCGATTGGACATTTATATTAAAATTGTATTAATCACATGTACAAGCAAAGCTTCTATGTATGATACATTGTATGATTCATTTGCCAAATTAAAATTACTATTACTATTACTATATAAACATGGGTCCGCAACTGCTTCGTTTTTTAAATACAGCGTGTTAAAGTTATTTGTTTTTGTCAGTTTTTCACGAGTTAAATTGGAATTTTGGCGCGAAAGTTGGCATGCAGGGCAAGAAATTTAAATATGTTATTGTTAATAGCTGCTGGTAGAGGGCGCCACCTGTAAGACTATGCTTGCATTCAATTGGCTATAATTTTTTGACACCCAGTAATATCGACCTACGGTACAGCTACATTGCAGCCCTTATCAATTGTAAGCAAAAAATGTATACTTGATTTAAATCTCTCAGACACACCATTCTCGAGATATTTCAATTTTTGTATGTCGATGTCGCTCAAAAATTAATTTTTCTCAAGTAATTAATTGTATTGTCTGTAAATTTTAACAACAAATAAAAAAACAAATAAAAAAGTTTATAACATTTTATGATACCTGACTACAATAAATGTTCAAAATGGCCACCCTCCACTTCAATACACTTTCGTATTCTACGGAGCATACAACGTCGTACTCTGTGAAAGATTTCTGGTGTATTTCTAATTTGTTCGCATCCAAGTACAATTCTTTGCTGCAGATCAACATTTTCAACATTTGCTTCATAAAAAATACTTTTGAGATGCCCCTATAAATAAAAGTCCATAGGATTTAAATCAGGGGATCGAGCCGGACATGGCTGAGGTCCACCGCGTCCGATCCATCTGCGTTCAAAAGTATTGCTTTGGTAATTTCTGACATTTAGGGCGAACTGTGGCGGGAGGAGGGCGGGGGTGGGGCTCCGTTATGCGTAAACCACAGGTTATATCTTATGTCAAGGGGTACATTTTCTAATAACCCATTTAGTTGGCTTTGCAGGAATTCAAGATAAGTTGTAGCATTAGGTCTGTGAGGTAAAAAAATTTGTCCTATCAAATTACACCCTACAATCCAGCCCATACATTTAAGGAAAATTGCTGTTGATGGTGCCTTTTAAAAACTGCGTGGGGATTTTCGTCAGCCCAAATATGGCTGTTACGCAAATTGACGATCCCTTCGCGCCTAAATCCAGAACCGTCAGTGAATAATACACAATTCAACAAGTTCTCTACATTATTATGTTGAAGAAACCATTGGCAAAATTGTATGCGAAGTATAAAATCTCTTTCAGGCGATAGTGCCTGCACACGTTGGATGTGATATGGACGCAATTGTTGCTCATGAAGAACTCGCCATATCGTTGCATTGGATGCGCCCAGATGATTGGCCATTTCCCTAGTACTTATTTTTGGATTTTGTTCAATTTCATCCAGAACAGCCTCTTCAAAATCAGGATTTCGTGCACTTCGTGGTCTGCCTTGATCAGCAGTAACTTTATTAAGGGAACCTGGTAACAAAATATATATTTGAAAGAGACAGATCGATGTATTAGATAATGTAAGTATGTACCTGTTTCTCGCAGATTGATGTCAATCCGTTGGAACATCCTTCTGTCTGGGATTCTCCGATTTGAGAAGGCTTCTTCATACAGTCGTTTTGCCTCAGTTACCAACATGCATGTCTGTTGGTTCATTGTTGGTAAATACTTCTATATTTAATTAGAAAAATTACGGACAATACAATTAATTACTTAAAAATAGTGAGTAGTCTCAAACGTAAAAGTCAAATGTAGTATATGTCACGACGAAAATGCAAAAGTAAAGTCCCGTAACGATGGAAACCACTTTGTTAAATGGTTTGTTCAAAGTTTGTTATCATGGCTTTTTATTTTGTCTTAATGACTGTGTCTTGTCAGTTCTTTTAGCTGGTAAGATTTTAATTTTTAACTAGAGAATAATAAAATTAAGTTTATATATACTGATAGCAATTAAAAGGTGAAAAATGTATTCCTATGATTTGTCGAAGAATTAATTTTTGAGCGACATCGACATACAAAAATTGAAATATCTCGAAAATGATGTGCCTGAGAGATTTAAATCAAGTATACATTTTTTGCTTACAATTGATAAGGGTTGCAACGTATCTATACGGTAGGTCGATATTGCTGGGTGTCAAGAATTTATAGCCAATTGAATGCAAGCCATGTCTTACAGGTGGCGCCCTCTGACAGCAGTGTTATTAACAATAACATATTTAAATTTCTTGCCCTCGACAACCCTCACATGCCAATTTTCACGCCAAAATTTTAATTTGACCTGGACTTATTCGTGAAAAACTGATAAAAACAAATAGCTTTAACACGCTGTATTCCAAAATTTAAGCATTTGCGGGCCCATGTTTATATGAAAAAATAGTCTTATTTTTTTGTGTTGAATATGCACCTGTAACATAGACCATTATTTTTGAAACAACCTGTATAACGGAAAGTACACTTATTATTATTCGACAAAATGTTTGGGCAAATTCGCTACTGTAATGCATTTGATACATCGATATGTTTTTATATATTTGTCTACCAACTGTTCGGAACTTTGGAGACGAATCTGGATGCTTTTGGCTGGATTTAGCAGGGCTTTATAATGATTAGTCATAGATTTTGAAATACATATACCAAATCATTTTAGAAATTTTAAGTAATGATTGATGTTTCCTGTTTCGGTTTTAAAGGTGGAAAGCCTTGGGCACTTAAACTTATTGGATACACGCATTTTTCCATTTGCGGAGATGTCGACAGAAAAACGGTCTTCGAGATAAAATAAAGCCGGTGTCGTAGTTCTTCTAACTTCTTAGAGATCTTTGTAAATGGGTGCAATGAAATTTAGGTTGGTAGATTGATATCACTATGTGGAAAATGGACAGAGGGAATTGTGTGTCATCAGTCACACAGCTGTATTCCCGTTTCTACATCGTATGAAATAAGAGAGTAAGTCTCCAAGCCAAAGGTCGATGTATCAGACGAAAAATGATCATCCGCTAAGTCGAACACCAAAATAAATTTGCGGACGACAACGGAAACTGAGAACCGATAGGCTATCGACAGAAAAGACCCTCTTCCTAGTGCTGAAGGAAGGCATCTAGAGAATGTGTATCATCGGGCGAAGTGGCCCAGATAAAATAACTCTGTTCTGAATAGAAGTTATATAAAGAAATCAATATCAGACAAAAATGCTTATATATTGCCGAACGGGCCATAGATACAGATTTTTTAATACACCAGTAGCCTGAAATTTAGTTTGTAGTGGCCCTCTCAATAATAGTCGATGTCAAATTCACTTCTAAAATACATAAATACATTCCCCCAAATGCTTTCTAGTAGATAAATAAAACAAACAAGAATAATTTTCTAAGCTAAACCATTTTATTTTCATCTAAGTCGTGCACTAAACGATATAAAATAACTTTTCTAACTATTTCACACTGCATTAATATACTATAAGCTGTAAAAGTCAAAGTCATGGTATATTATGTCAAAAACATAAAAATATGGTTAAAAAACGACAAAAAGTGGTATAGCATGGATCCATATTTTATGTTACTAGTTTTTAATTGATTCTAGTTGCCATATTAAAGTTATCAAAGCATAAAATAGCCTACTGTATTTTACTGATAAAACCATTTTATTTAAACCCCTTATCAAAGCGGCTGTTGAGACAGAAATATTCCGCCATATTGCGTCGGCCGTCATTTTGAATTCATACAAGTGACATAATATTGTGTGGTCATTGAAATTGATTAGGTGTGCAAAATTTTAAGTCGATAAGACAATCGCAAGTGATTTAGAATTCGATCGCGAGATCTGATTGTCACATAGCTGTGAATCTAAATCCTTTAAATATCAATTACAATTTTTCTTATGAGGCACATTATTTGTTACATGAATGCAGCTAGAAATAAACTCGGTATATTCATCTTGATTAATAAATAATCCTAGTTATTTAATACTTAGACAGATCTACATTTGCGATATATGTTATTGATATTCAACACAAACGTGCTGTAGACAAATCTATAGACTCGTTACATTTTTGATACAAAATGCAAAACTTTACTTTTTAGAGACTTTAGAAGTTCAATAAGACACATAATAGATTATTACAGCTACATTATTTGAATAAAGACGTAAAAACTATTTCTCTGGCTTCACAAATGTTTGTTTTCTTCTTTATAACCAGTTTCGCTGCTCAGGAACATCAGCAAGCAGCGAAAGCGGTTACAGAGAAGAAAACAAACAGCTGGGAGACCATATAAATAGTCTATGTCTGTATTTAGTTTGGAACGGTTTCAGCAAGTAAGAGTAACAACAATTATTAATGAATTACATTTTTTAAGATGAGTAAATTATTTTGGTGGGTACAACTTTTTGGAAACTGTTATTTTTCAATAAATTTATAATGCAACACACAATATGTCTTATTTTGTTAGAAGTAGCACTAGCAACTCGTTGTATGTTGACTTTTTGTTACGTTAATTGAGGGATGAAAATGAAATGTCATAATACGTAAAATCAAAATCTAAGCATAAAAAAATTACATTTTCGTAGATCGGCTTTGTTAACTTGGTGTTTTAATTTTTTTAAAACATAGCAATCCATAAAATTTTGTTGAAATAAAAATATCAAATATCATTTGACATTCGTAACTGGAGACCTAAGACCAGATTTCATACGTAAATTCAAACATAAAATAAAAAATAACTTTTTCCAGATTGGGATTCGTTTAAGGGATATTTCAATTTTATAAAAGCTGCAATCACGGGAATATTCGAATATACTTAGACAGACCCTGTCCTACATTTCACAATGTTATAGGAGGCTGGCTACCATAGCTGTATTAATTTATACATGTGTTCTCGCGGTAATTAGTATAGCGCACTGACGAGCTCTAATTAAAGCGGTCTGCGTTTCTAATTACGGTGAAAATACACCTAGCCTTACACACATTGTCTCTGTATTACGGGGTAAATGGGCCAGGGTTGGCTATTTATAAAATTGTTAGTTGGTTGTACACAGTCTCTATCTATAACATTTTATGTTAACTAAAGCTGTCGTACCTGGTTTCGCACGGAGATGGCGACCCTGTCGTTCACCTCACAACGTTCTTGCCAGTTCCACTTAATTAGTTAATTGTTTTTTTACACTTTAGGATGTTTGGTTGGTTTTTCTTATAATTTGTGTTATAAAATGCATGAGTTGTTGTGGCCCTTACTTAGTTAAACCGTTTGATACTGGACAAAAATGTAGATGATTCTTCTCCGGCATCACAAGTGTTTGTGCCCTTTCGCGGCATAAAAGAGCGAAGTCGATTTCGCCCTTTTACTGCTTAAAGAGGCAAAGCCAGTTACAGAGAAGAAAACATGTAGAATATCGCAAGCAGCGCCTTCTATCTAGGAGAAACAAATTAGGAATACATTATTTTTTATCATTGCGAGAAACTCATCTGTGTCAATTTTCACGACAATACGTCAAATACGTCACTATATCAATATCTAGGAAAATCAAAATTTGAAATTCCTCTCTTTCACACCATGTATCTATTTTAATTTTTACTTTTGGACTCCGGTAACTTTGGATAAATCGTAATATTTTGGTCGCAAGAATTTGCTACGGCACCGCGCAGCATTACTTTTGGACATGCCTGTATCCACGCAACAATAATACGTGACATTTCAGGAAACGGCGGGAATTCTTTACATTTGCAAGTTTCCAAGGAGCCTATCACAACAGATCTTGATTTTCCAGTGTAAGTGTGACAAAGGATGCTTTCAGGTTCGATATATTCAATTCTAGTACGAAAAAAAGGCAGCCTGTGTTGGAGAAGCGAATGCCATTCATTTCTCTTTTTTCCATTTGTGATAAATGTGCGGATTTTGCATGGCGGACCACAATCCATAAGAAAAGCAAAAAATACGCATCACTCGATATCCGCGAAAAGTTAAGGCCTAGAATTTCTACAGAATCGAATATTTTCTTTTCGCAACTATATAATTACCGAAGGTTTAGTAAACCGTGTAAAATCGTTTCAAATGGATGCAATATTACCGTCTTTTAAGTATTAAAGTATTTTAAAAATCATGTATTTTAGTTTTACCTTGCAAAAATCTATTCTTGGCTAATATAGAAAATCACATTTGCAATCTTAACTGTTTTTATTAGCAAAATTAGGTATAAAAGATTATTTTACATTTTACAGAAGACAAAAACCGTGAAATTTCCAAACAATTCTTCCAAAGCAGCCGCGACCTAGGGTATCCTTGTATTAATATCTGTAGTAACTTTTATAGTTTAAATTATATATATATATATATATATATATATATATATATATATATATATATATATATATATATTGTTCTTCAGGGAGCGGAGGATATTTTAGGAATAATTGTTTTAGCTAGGATAATATGGACATGGTAACGATGTAATTTGTAATAAAATTTAATAAACAATAAAAAGAATTAACAACTTTTTTAAACTAACTTAACCGAATAAAATTTAAAACCCAATCTGTCCATAATTAAATTAAAAAGTCTCGCGTCTTTACATTTTAAGAATCTAATCAAAAAATCTGTCATATTAGTTTCTACATTTTCAAAGCAAAAGTCAAAAATCTCTTAATGTATATCAACAACACTACTTATAACCATGCTTGGTCTACATAATTCACAAATTGTAAACTTCATCAGTCAGCATTCCTTATACTGTACTCTTGCAATTCCAACGTGTTTATTATTTATCTAAACATGTAAGATGAGCAATTCCAGGTCAGTAATTATAATTTCTATGCGACCTACTTAATTATAAAAGATATTATTTGGATTTATGCTAGCGAATTTTCGTATAACTATTATAATATAAAATTAATATTAAATATATTTTCACGATTAGGGATTCCCTCTTGGATAGTTTTCTGTTCTATGAACAATATATATATATATATATATATATATATATATATATATATATATATATATATATATATATATATATATATATATATATATATATATATATTACAAGTGTGCGTAATTAGTATTGCACCAAATGGAATTGCGCAGAAACGATTTGACATTTATATTGAACATTTAGTCGGGTTAAATTATACATAAATGCCCATATTTTGATAAGTTTCCTTATTTGTTTTGTGCGAATGGTGTTTCTTACCAGTCATCCATCATAATAAATCCGAAAGCCTTGCACCAAGATATCTGGTATCGACAAGATGGTGCTCCACCCAATTTTGGTTAACAAGTTCGTGTATTTTCAAATAACAATTTCCAGGTGCAATGGATTTAACGGAGGAGGTCTGATTAAAAGGCCTCCTATATCTCCAGACATGATTCCCAAGAACTTTTACCGCATGCCTGCTAAGTTGTTACGGGCTGAATTTTTTGCAATAATTGATGAAGTACAGGAGAACAAATGGAAAAGCATAGTGTAAACAATATAGGCTTATGTAGGTACATTTTCTTCAACATACATCGAATATATTAATGCAGAAATGCTAAAAGAATATGGGAGTGGACAAAATCTACTGTTACCCAACCATTATAATTTCCTCCTGATAAGATTGACTTAATAAATATTTAGCAAATTGATAAATTGATCAGCAAACACATAACTACCGTGTATCTGCGGCATTGTAGTTTGTCATTGTAGCCACATATTTTAACCAAATACTATATAATGACAATACGGGTCATTCATATGCTTTGGCATTGGTGATATTTGTGACAAGTACACTAGCGTCACCTCGCGTGAAGTACTGACAACTGAGCGGGTAATTTGAATTGTATATTTACCTGCATATTCTTAATTTAGACAATTGATTATAGATGAATATAAAAATTTGTACATGACAAAACAGTGAAAATTTTCGGATTATATAGTTATAAATAGAATTTGTATCAACAATCAGCTTGAAACCTAAATGAATTGAGTATAAATAGTTCTGCAAATTTCTCTTACCCATAATCTTATTTCATCATAATTTAAAGCACTACCTTGAAACCGTCGTTAAACTACTATTTCAAGGGTATGTATAGGAATATACTGAGAGCTGTTTCTGCGGATATTAAGTTACAGTCTGTACTTACCTATGAATAATTGTTCTAGGTATAAATGGTAGCACAGTACTCAATTTGCTATATCTCTACATGAAAACTGTCTTATTAATCTAATATTTTAAAATATGTAACTGATATACTTAGTACATAATCAATAAATTGTGCAGATGAAAGGTGAGACTAACTCTTACTTCCGTGAATAAATCTATTATATGGCTGAATCTGCTATTTCTACTTGTCTCTTTAAAAACTTGTCTTGGGAAGATAAAAGCCTTTACCAAGTAAAATAATTTAAAATGTGAAAAAATGTGAATTTATGCAATACTGAAATAAAAAAGGACACAGAAGAAGATAGAAAACTAGTTTTCTTATATCATTTATAATCAATGCAAAACTTTTTTTTATGCACTGGAAGACAAGTTATGATTGAAGCCTTTTAACCATCCGTTTACGATGTGTATCTATAAGTAAGTACATGATGGTAAATATTACACAATAAATTATCTTCGGTGAACTGTACATATTGGCATAAAAATGATCCTGAATTTGTCTTCTGCTTCAACAAATTAATTCTTTTGGAAGTGACATTGAAATGTAAAATGCACCTTGTGCCTTCAATACTATATCCAAATCAGTTCTTTTTGATAACAGTGCTCTTTTCTTGCATCTATAATACAAAATTATCGTCAATCCATGTTATAGTTATTGTTTAATATTAATTATTAGGCGAATTTGTAAAAAAATTCGCTGGTAACAAAAGAAAACAGAAAATCATATTCACGTTTCGCCATCGTTTGGAAACCTATGAAATGTCTTTGATAGATTCAGCACGTTATAATTCGAACAACTCTAGATTGCACACACCCAACCTCTAACATTCATTGTAAAAAACACAGCTCAAACTCAATTATACACAGTTAAACACCAGCAATTGCTAGTGTTACACGTTCTCGAACGACGTAACATCAGTACTATCCGCTAGGGGCGCTGATATTCTTGGAACACGAAATCAGCCGTTGTGTCCTGTATTGTCATTATAAAGTATTTGTTTTAACTTAAAAGTTATATCCAACATCTCAGACTATAAGGCATATCTCAGGCATCAGAGATTACAGATGATGATATTCTGTGAAATGAAACAAATCAAAGGGTATACTGTTTATTTTTAAATTACCAGAGAAAAGTATGTAGATAATTTTGAAGGCGTGTTAATTTTTGAATGCATTCTTAGTTGCCTTATTGTTTGTGAATAAAGTTATTTTCGAAAAAAAAAGTACGTAGTAATAGAAAATTGTAGCAGAGTTAAAAAGTGCCATAGCAATTTCTGACAGCTGAGCTTCTTGAAGAAGATATTTAGCAAAATTTTGTTTTAATACATGCAAAAGCTTAACTTTTTTTGTATCATTTGGCGTATAATTTAGTTTACCAATAAATAAGCTTTTTTATGGCGTTTTTAAAATAGAGTAAAGTAGGTAAATGTATGTTTTATGTCCATGAATCTAATAGAGTTTGTTTGAAGTAAATGTTATATATCTATCGATTTTGTGGGTCCCTGCAGGATGTTTGTGGGATCGTGTTATTCAAACACCGCGGAATTATAAGTCTTCTCATAAATCTTTACCGTCCGCAGGGCGCAGATGCAAGTCCTTGTAAACTCTTCTTGGTCTTAAGCTTGTGAGCCGGGATCCTGCCTTTTGCTAAATAAATTTTGCAAGTTATGCACTTGAACATTGATAATACTCATCTGTAATTTATTTACGGGTAGTGTATTTACACACCCGAAATGCCATCAATTATCAATATTAGTTTGATAAAGACTTATATTTTGTAAATTGTATGTCGTTGTTTTAGGAATGTATTGTCTTCTTTTGTTATTAGAAAAAGGCATAATATTGGTGATGTGACACTCAGGAGAATAAAAATAAAAACGATTTAAAACATTGCTTTTTAGACCAAGAAAAGCATCTGATAATATGAATTAAAAAATATTACATTATATAGTGACGAAAGTCGAATTCGATTAGATTGCATTGAAGTAATATAAGATTATTGTCAATCATTATAAACATTAACGCAACAGAATAGATACCAACCGATAGAATATATAAGATAAAATAACAAAAGGTGTACGCAAAGAAGGCTCATTTAGAATTAAGACACATAATATAACAGTTTCGTATCGATTTAATTTCTTTCCATTTTTATTTTTATTGTTTAGCACTGATTTATTCATGATTTCTGCCTTCGTATTTTTTTATACCACATACTGATATCTTATTCGTTATTCATAACACACTTGATGACACCGTGTTTTTTCCCGTCCACGAGGCATGGCGTGAGGAGACGCTGGGCTTGTCACGGATCCGGTGGGGAGTGTGGGACGGGGGCAGGTGTTTATTTGGAAGGACCGAGGGTAAGTCATAGTATTTCCCTCGGCGCCATGCATCAGTCTTTCAGGCCGAAATGTACGTCATCCTGCACTGGGTGCGGAAAAACAAGAGGAGGGGCTACACCAACAAGGGGATCCTCATAACCATAGACAGCCAGGCAGCCCTTAAGTGAGGCTGGTAAGTGAGTGCCGAGACGAGACGAGCGACATGGCTGGGCAGAATAAAGTCACTCTCATCTGGGTGCCGGGTCACTCGGGGGTCAAAGACAATGAAGAAGCTGACAGTCTCGCGAAGAGAGGGTCAGCAGAACCATTTATGGGACCAAAACCGGTTCTGGGCGTGACAAAGAGCACTGCCAGGGGGCGATCAAGTCCCAGGTCAGAAACGAACACAAGGTGTACTGGGCAGACTGTCCAGGGCTCAGACATGGGAAGTTAGTAATTGATGAACCCAGTTCCAGAAGAGCTGTGCAACTGCTAAATCTAGCAGAGAACAGCTCAGAAATTTAACAGGTCTCTTGACGGGACACATGACCGTCAAGAAACACCTGCATAAAATGGGGCGGTTCGAGGGGGACCTCGCATGCAGACTCTGAGGCGAGGGGGAGGAATCAGCTCAGCACATCTTGTGCGAGTGTAAAGCTCTGGACCGCAAAAGACAACTGATCTACGGTCAGTCTAGACCGCAGACAGAGCAATATAAAACTTCACCCCACTAATCGCTGTGCAGACTAGTTCAAGGCACAGTGATTTTGGAATGGGTGGAGTAAAAAGACTAAGGGCATACACAATAAACCAAAGGCTGCAGTGCTATCGGGGCGGCAAAGTCGCGGACGAGCTCTGAGGAAAAAAAACACCGTGTTTTTATTTAGTTCATAATTAAGTCTTTACCTTATTCATTACCATAACGGACTTGCTACTTCAGTATTTTTTCCATAGTAGTGCTTCTTCTGCCATTCACGCTAAAACAATTAAAATAATTTTTAAATGTAACTACACTCAGATTTTAATGAATCTGGCAAACGTCTTTCTTTTTTTCTAAAAAAAACTGTTTTCTAATTATGAAATACAAAAGACGCCTAAGTTTAATAACTTTTATGTGGTCTGAAAGATTAAAAACATCAAAATATCACAACAAATTATTATAAGTCCCAAAATATTTTGTGTTGCCTTATCTTACCCCCATTCCCTCTCGCTGATCCATCCCCTTAGTTCACAAGCAGACGAGATGATATCTATTTCTGACGCCTACGTCCATCTATCCTATCAACACAAGAACCTTTCCCCACTTTTCTTTCTTTTCTACGTATTTTATCTCCGCATTATGCACATAGAACACACATACACTCTTATACGTACATACACACAAATACTTCCACACCCACGCACACAACCAACTGGTATATATTGCACACTCTAACCACCGCACACGTACCTACACATCCAAAAGACGATTTATTTGTAATCAATGAAAGGCGAAGCCTGTGTGTCTCTAAGACGTCATGGACTTGATTGTTGTACCACAACAAGAGTGGGTGAGTGAGTGAGTACGGAGGGAATAATCCCTTCTCTAATATTTCTAGAATATATGTCTGAAAATATGTCTGGGGGCATTTCGAAGCTAGACCATTGGGAAAGAACAAGGACTCGTAACTACCTTTTTGAAAAAATGGGTAATTTGACACTAAATGTGTGCTGTTTTTGACTGAAATATGTTTCCAGATTAAAGATAGCAAGCGGATGTAGCAAAGAAACAGTTTTTGATTGGAAATTTAGATGAGAGTATCGATAGAAAAGGCAGGAAACCACTAGCCTTCCTCCTGTGGTCTAGACAAGTAAGATTTACTATGATAGGTAAATGCCTTATGAGCCAAAGAGCTGGTTTCTAAGTAGAATCTAGGAAGAACAAGATTATCTATGGAACAGCTCCGCAGGCATGAGAACGATATACTGTCTGTGGATGCATTGTGTGCTTTATGCAGCGTGAGAGGATGCTGCGATTAAAAAAACTCGAAACGCTAACCCAGGCTTCTTTGTTTCTGCCTTTGCAATTTTCGAAACAAGTAAGTGCCAGCCAAAAACTATGCAGCAGTTATACCCAACGTAGGAAATGTAAAATTTTTGGGTTGTATTTTGTTAGCCATCTGAACGGCTTGCCCTTCTAGGATACTTTTCCTAGATAAGATTCAATTGTGTGTTTTTGAGGCATCATAACCAGAACCAGGTTTGCAAATCCTCTTTGGCAAGTCATCATTTGGAAAGCTTGTTAGTACGAATTTCTCTGACAAAGAGCAAGAAGCAGCTATTGGACGAGTCGATGAGAACGTACTGCATAAAGTGCTATCAGCAAAGCTGTGGATCAAACTGTTGGTTTCTAACACAAGGTCGTTTATATTCGAAGGAGAATTGCCAGTCAAAATGGCATTCTTCATTAATTTATAACTTACCTGATGACGCAACATCGACCACACGCAAGGAGGGTTTCTTCAGGAATTTAGATATCTACAGGCAGAGTTTGGAAAACTATCCGTATGGTGGAAGTTTATTGATGAGTACCGCATGCCAAACCCAATCGAATGCTTTAGGAATATCCAATGAAATTGCATGACATTTCAAATTATTTGAGATCAGAATTCAAAAAATGTGTGACGTATGTGAGAATGTCGCCAGAACATGAGCTTTGACGAAAGCCGTATTAGCATTCACTTAAGATATTTGATTTTTGTGTTTTGTGTTTGCTACGATAAGATTAAGAAAATGGACACCTATGTCTAACGTTGAAAGAAACTCTTCTACTCACTTCTACTTCTTATGACACGTAGCAGCAAAGTTGTCCGTACGAAGAACTTTTATGTTTGTTTTTTCTTTACCTGTTTGCTAAATTTAAGGCAAGGCAAGCACGTTCGTGTCCTGTTTAGTGATTCGTTTCTCGAATAAAGTAGTTTGTCGTTTTAAAAATTCGTTTCATCTGAAAGTTCGGAACTTCCGTAATGGCTTTACACTTTGAGGAGTAAATGTGTTCCTCTTTTGAGGGAAGTTGCCATCGCCTTGGATTCTTGTAAGTTACTTAGGCATCATTTGTCAGCCTGTACAACATAAATCCAATACATGTTCGCAGTTTTCGTAAAGACTCGGTTAGTTTCACGTTGCTTCCGACTCCGAACTCACGTTTTTTTAGGTTTTCTCTCTCACTTTCGTGCGATCGCATTTCCTTTTCTGTGTTACTCTAGAATGGGCTGCTACTTTTAAGAGAAATGATGAAGTATACATGGTCGGACGGACGAAGAACGACCGGCCTATGATAGCTTTTGCAAGTTTTGTTCGCGCTTGAAGGAGTATTATGTCCTCCTTTTTCTCATTTTCATTCCGTTTATATTGAAAAGGAGATTGATCTGAGAATGGAAGTAATACGTGTAAAACGTTTTATTCTCTTTTACTAGCCCCTTTTATTGCCTTTCATTGGTTTACCTATTGTGTATATAACTGCATAGTTTTGACTTTCATACTTAAAATTAATTCGCTTTGTATTAGAACTTAACTCTAAGTGACACTATATTCAAAGATGATGGTTTTAAGTTTTCGTAAGATTCTCTAAAATTCAAAAGAAATATTAAACCACAGACTATAGTCTGTTATCCAGTTTCCTGCGCCAAGTTATATTAAAGCGTAGCTAACAAATAAAAATGTATTAGAATTCACCTATTATATAAATATGACATGGGCGACATAAATTTTTAAAAAAAATCGCTTAAACGTCGTAAAAAAGTATCAAAACGTATAGAAAACATGATTGGAAACGATTTTTTTTCTGTAGGTTTGTATGTCTATATGTTTGTAGCCACGATAACTTTAGAGCGAATTCAAGTATCGTCTTAAAATTTCGTATACAGTTAGCATCTGTCAAACGAACGGTTCGGATTGTTTTTAGGTAATATCGCTCAAGGGACTAGGGAGTAAATGGATGGTAACTTGGTAAAAATTAACCATTTTTTCGTAAAAACCCGAGTAATATAACGTTTTATCGTTTGTTTATTAGAAAACTTTCAATTTTATCAAACATCTGCTATTCTGTGCTGAAAGTAAATCAGGGATTGAATCTGTCGGTAGGTCTGTCGGCCTGAACGTTTGTCTGTTAGTAGGCGCAATAACGTTCAAACGAATTTAGATATCATCTTCAAATTTGGTATCCAGTTAGCACCTGACACAGGAACGCTTAGAATTCTTTTTGGGTAAAATGGCTCCGGGGGTAGGGGATGAATGGGGGGTGATTGGGTGAAAATTGACAATTTTTCGTTAAAACGTAACGTTTTAGAATTTGTTTATTAGAAAACATTCAATTCTATCAAACAACTGGTATTCTGTGCTGAATCTAAATTAGGGGTTGAATGTTACACATTCAGCACAACGACCCCGGCATCGTTACCAAACCCAATTTTTGATTACACGAATACGCCAAACTTGTTACTAAACCTTAACATGACTGACATCAAATAAAATATAATTAAAAAATTAATCACTACTAGTTGTTATAAGCTTCTTTTGCGGACTACCCATTTTGTACAAAACACACAAACATATGAACAAAAGTGAGGCTACGATTACTTTTATGACGCCGCTTCAATTTTTCTTGATAAGTGGTAGTACCTATATCATATGTGATTTGCTCAAGAACAAGCTTTAAAACGACGTTACGCTCGCGGGGAAAAATTCAAACCGTAATATCAAATATGATGCCTAGAAACTGAGGAGGTTAAAAGAACAGTTGTTTTCTTAATAATAACTGTGATGAATGCATTTACGTCATTTCTTAGGTACTTTAGACTAGGCCATTACCGCTATTTTATCATAATTTTTTTGGTCGTCTATTCACTCTTATAATTTTTATATATTATCGTACAGTGTAGAGAAATAAGTTGTTTCTTGAGTGATGTTTGCTTGCAATGCCATGTATACAAAGAAAAACAGAACAGAACTACCTTAGCATAGATTATAATGGCCTGGATATGCTTCACTATGAAGTCAGCCAAGCATGAAGAGGTTGATTATCTCAAATGCCGGCAAATATCATAAACGAAGATTGTGTGTTGCTATTTTGGTCTCTAGCTGTTGTTTGTTAGCAAATTAAATTAGTAGAGCATATGCCATAGTCAAAAGTTTCATGTTGCCAGCTACAATGTGCAAATAGCTCTAAATTGTAGGATTAATTTGTTGTTAGAAAAGTAAAAAAGTCAACGTTTATTTGGGTTCAAATTCCTTGCATTATTTTTTTCAGGCTACGAGGTAAGCGCCAAAATTTCCCGGCCTGTCTACGAAATAAACGGCGTAGACTCGCAATTAAATTTTATTTTTAAATATAGTCCCCTCTCACATTAATGCACTTACTACATCGTTTCAGCAATAATTCGATAGCCCCTAAAAATATTCTCTAGGTTTGTCCTCAAAATGTGCCCAAATTGCAACTTTCACTTCTTTTTTGTCACTGAAATGGCGGCCAGGAAGGTCCTTTTTCCAGTTTCCAAATAAAAGCACTAGGTGCTATATCTGGACTATAACGAGGGTGATCAATTTGTTCGAAGCTGCAGACACGAATTAAGCTTGTGCAATTCCAGCAAGTGTGCACGGATGCATTGTCATGCAGCAAACAAACGCCTCTGGTCAATCTTCCACGTCTTTTCTCCCGAATATTTTGTCGTAATTTATGCAGGAGTGTTGCATAATGTTCCCCGTTAACGATGGTGTTGCGTTCTTTAAAGTATGTAAGAATAATACCCTCACAAGCACAAAAATCGTAGCCATCACTTTTTTTGTCGACTGACAAACTTTGAGCTTTCTTGGCGTGGCTTCTCCTTAATGCCTTCATTCCATCGACTCAATTTTATCCAAAGAATCATAGTAGAGAACCATAGTTTCATCCTCTATGACATTTGTCTTTAACACGTCATGGGGTTTTCTTCACGGAGGTCCAAGAAGGACCAGGAACATTCAATAGGACGCTGCTGAAAGATGCTTGGGGACCCACCTTGCACTAACTTTATTGATGCCTAAATGTTCATAGAGGGTTAGGCCAGAGCTTGAGTCTAAGAGGCCTAATTCTTTCACTTTCAAGCGTCGATCGCTTAATACAAGATCCTCAACAAGGATAATCTTGTTGTGGGTCACCATTTTCATCGTCCTTGCTGCTCTACTCCATTAGAATCCGTTTTGACCAATCTTTTAGTACATAATAATACCGGAAAATTTCGCCGTATACCCCATCCAGCCGATCTTTGATGCTTTGAGATGGAAGACTTCTCTAGTAAGAAATTTTATAACAGCTCTATACTCAATTTTTCCGCTAAAAGGAAGCCGAACGTCAACCGAGTGGGGCATTTCACAAGTAGAATGAATAAATAACTCGAGAAGTAATGCCATGATACAAATTACTTGGCGTTTTAAACGCAAAATACTCTCTTCAAATCTGCTTTGGTCAATTGGCGTCACTAAGATAAATATTGAAGTCGTAAAGTATTTACAGCAAAAATGTTGGAAAGTTCGCTAAAGGTCAACAAATCTATTGTAAGTTTGTTGCTAAAATTGTGTCGCAATTTGTTTGAAATTTTATATTAATAGCTACCTGTATTAACAATAGTAACAGCGAGGATGAAAGTGCGCCTGTAAGTTTTAAAATTAAACTTTTAACTAAGCTGAGATAAACATTATACTGTAAAATAGAAGAGCAAATTTCACTTGGAAGGTCAACATTATTATTGTCAAGCATAATAATGGTAATAATAATATACCCAGAATGACAAACATAATAACCAGGTAAATAAAGTTGTGATCACTCGCAGACTGTAGTTGAAAAAGAGACCAATTGAGGTATTATAAACCCAGAATATTAACAAACATTAAGAAACATAACTGTTAATGATGTCTGGTTCGTGGATTGTTGTTATTGCGGTTACGTATTAAAGTGGACTGTATCATGTTATGAAAATTAAATCACTTGGAAACGCTTAATTTAGTTATATGTTCAAAGTAATATAACCTAGTTACAATTTATGTACATTAATATAGGCGGCGCGTGTAACGCTAAAATGCGTGGTCGAATATGAATTATTATTGTTACACCCGGTGCAATCACTTGGAAACGAATAACGACTAACGAACACGAATATTAAGTGTAGCTTTTCGAAGCTGACGAATAAATAGGCTTAACATACCCAAACTATGGTACTCGCGTTACGAGAAAGCGCGACTTAGAGTTGTACTTCAATTGAACTTCATAAAGTTAAATTTATTTACTTGAAGTTACAGTACAACGATATATATATTAAAATTTAAATAATATAAAAATTACAATAAATACATATGAGTAATCTAATACCATTAAGGCTGGATGGCAAAGACTAACTGTTGAATATTAATGTTCGACATATATTTATAGACTATTAATTGCTGATCAATTTCCCCTCGGCAATGTCGCTGCACTTCAGCCGGACGCTGAGTCGACGGAAAAGCCGGTGTAGCGCAACGTACCCATATGTGCTGACAGTAGCCTTGGTGTGTGTAGTATACCGGGTGGTGCAACCATAACTCCTCCGGGGCCAGATAGAAAATTTAGGGGAGCTAAATTTTCAAAGTGATATTCTCCAGGGGGATTTCTTCCAGGGGGCATCTTTGTTGTTGTTGGTTGGTGTTGGATCTTGTTTCTTTGGTTGGTTTTCTTAGTCTCCATAAAGCATAGACTGCTATCAGGGCAACAATCACGTACAACAGGATGGTCCAGATGCTAGTAGACAGGCTTACTTTCGGATGCTGAACTGCATTCAATAATGACCGTTGGTGTTGTAGTTGATGCTTTGTTTTTTGTAATTCATCCAGATCTATTGATTCTAATTTGATTGGGGCTGTATTTACTACCTCTTGTAGCTGAAAGTTGGTAAGCTTCAACTTGGGTAGTTGGATGTGGTAGGTAGATACTATCTCATTGTGAGATGGGGAGAACATTTGCTTATTTACTGTCATTTGACATCCTTCGGGGATTTGAACCAAGTAGCTTCCTTCTAGATTTGTGGTTTCTTGTCGGCTACGGCATCGTTGGTGTGCTGTACTTTCACGGGGGAATACCATTATCCATTTGTTTGCACTTATCTTCTGGCTCTTCATCTGCTGTATGTTGACTGGGTGGTGTTCGCAAGTTTCGTATCTGGTGGTGAACTTGACCAATTGGACTTCACAAGGGCTGCTATTGCTGATCTGATTCATCGTTTGACCTCTGCATAAGTAGTCTCCAGGGCTGAGCCAATGTGAAGATGAAGACGATTTCTGTTCTTCTTTGCTTCAGCATCATAAGATACAGCGAATAAGGCAGACAACTTCGTAGGCAGAAGTTCCGTATCAAACCTTATTTTCTCTTATGATCGCTCGCGCACTCACTGTTTTTTAATTGAAAGTTACTTAAATTATTTTTATCAACTTGGACGATGCTGTGCTTTGTTGACTTTGAAGCTGGTTCTGAGTTTTTAACGATAAAAATCGAAGTGCGGACTTTTGCGATTTTGTCAAAAGGGCACTAAACTTATCCTACCGACTGCGCCACTTAGAGTTGTACTTCAATTGAACTTCATAAAGTTAAATTTATTTACTTGAAGTTACAGTACAACGATATATATATATATTAAAATTTAAATAATATAAAAATTACAATAAATACATATGAGTAATCTAATACCATTAAGGCTGGATGGCAAAGACTAACTGTTGAATATTAATGTTCGACATATATTTATAGACTATTAATTGCTGATCAATTTCCCCTCGGCAATGTCGCTGCACTTCAGCCGGACGCTGAGTCGACGGAAAAGCCGGTGTAGCGCAACGTACCCATATGTGCTGACAGTAGCCTTGGTGTGTGTAGTATACCGGGTGGTGCAACCATAACTCGCGGGTCCTATACGAATTGTTGCACTCGGTGCAAACGACTAGAAAACGAATAAACGATTAACGAATACGAAGTCGTGCTGTTCAAATGTGACTGACAAATAGACTGAATCCTGATCTTGATTTCTGCAGGTCCCATTTTTCGTACGTTAGGACATGCGCGCAAGACATTTGTGACATCCAGGACTCCACTCTTATAAATTAAAATTGAGCAGTAAAACTAAACAATAACTTTGAAAATTAATTATGTAGCTTCTGACGTTGTGATAAGGAAACAAATTGACAAAAAATCCATTTTTGTTTTTCCCAAGGCTAATAAGACTCGAACCAATGCCTTCCCAAATTTGGAACACTGCGATACCCTGGATCTGTGTCAGGCCGGGAAATTTTGGCGCTTACCTCGTACATTTGAAGTGTAAAACTTTTAAGGCCATGCTAAGCTGGATTTTAGAAAACATTTCAGATTCCACAGAGTAGATGCTGTGTTTCCGCCAACTGCGAAAACGTGGACACTCCGCCGGCGAGAAAACTTGTAATTGAATAAACTGAATTAAATTCTAACTATCTGAAATTGAAAATAAATAGACTAAACGAAATCGAAGTTGTGAAAACATAGACTCGATAATCGAATTCATATCGCCACTACTCGAGCGTAGTAATAACCGACTGCAAAAATGAAGGCTGAAGGGGAAAAAAAGTCGTTAATCTAATATCCAATAAACGGACTACATAAGCGAGGAGGTAAACGAGTCTCGAAACTTGGAATCACGTCCCCGTTAATTGACGATGTTTTAGTCATTGCATCATCAATCGCAGGATACGGGCTCGTAAAACGACTAAATTTATCAGAAAATGGAGTCTGGTGTCCGTAGTTTCATTGTTAAATCGTTCAAGTCATTTAAAAGTGCCATTACATTAGGCGATCGAGGGATGTGTCGAACTCCATTACGGAATTAAAACAGGCGACGTTAACAAAGTTACATCTTAGGTGTTGTCGATTGGGTGGGTACCTGCCTACTCACCTGACAAAGTTATCTTTTTAGATTTAATATTTGACTCCACGGAAAATATCTATTCGGAAAAAATCCACTGTTGAGGAGATCGCGACTGAAAATCCTTGAAAGGTGTTCCTTAGCTTTACTTACTGCTAACTCAGAAAACAAAATTATTTTTCATTGAGTTATTCAGCCCACTAGGTGTGGTAGAAAGATGTTATTTTTCCTATCACCCTGAGTTAAAAATAGATTGGTTTTAGGAACGTAATTTCAAAAAAAGCTCGGGACGCAGCAAGTGCGTTATGATAGTGAATTTTTATTAAATGCTTCAAATTTGAATAACTCAATTTTCTATAAACCTACAAAGTTTAATTTTGGTACGTAGTAAGGTCTTTCCTAGGGCAAAATATACACGAAATTTCATTAAAATAACTTTGTAATTTTCGGAGAAAAAAAATTGTTTCAAAAGAAAATTTTAAATTTGAAAAACTTAATTTTCTATTAACTTATAAAGTTGAATTTTGGTACGTAGTAAGGTCTCTCTCAAGGCAACATAATTAGTAAATTTCATTAAAGCAGCCTTGTTATTTTCGGAGAAAAAAATTATTTTTTAAAGAAACTCAAAATTTTCCCGGATAACGAACTCATCCAAGCCATTAATAAAAGAAAGGCACTCGCCGAGTTTCATTGAAATAGGTTAATTATTTTTTGAGTTATCAGACGGATACATACATATATATATATATATATATATATATATATATATATATATATATATATATATATATGTGTGTGTGTGTGTTTATATATATATATATATAAACACACACACACACACATATATATATATATATATATATATATATATATATATATATATATATATATATATATATAAACATATAAAAATTGAAACTGGCCCCGGATATGGGTTCTAGAGTTCCCAATTCGCGCTCATTTGAAAAAAAAATCCATAGTCTCACCATCGATACCTCTCTATTAGTGAATTTTTTAAAATAAAAATTCACCAATAGATCACCCAGATTAAGAAGGATTCTCTTAAAATTCAAAAGGGTTTCACTCATATCCAAAAAAAAAAAGTTTTTGAAAACAAATTAGTATCTTCGAAACTAATCACATTATTTTTGTACAACTTATACCCATGCTGCTAGGGCAAATTATCCACTAAATTTCATTAAAGTAACTTTGTAATTTTCGGAGAAAAAAAATTGTTTCAAAAGAAACTTTAAAATTTGAAAAACTTAATTTTCTATTAACTTAGAAAGTTGAATTTTGGTACGTAGTAAGGTCTCTCCCAAGGCAACATATATAGTAAATTTCATTAAAGCAGCCTTGTTATTTTCGGAGAAAAAAATTATTTTTTAAAGAAACTCAAAATTTTCCCGGATAACGAACCCAGCCAAGCCATTAATAAAAGAAAGGCACTCGCCTAGTTTCATTGAAATAGGTTAATTATTTTTTGAGTTATCAGACGGATACATACATATATATATATATATATATATATATATATATATATATATATATATATATATATATATATATATATATATATATATATAAACATATAAAAATTGAAACTGACCCCGGATATGGGTTCTAGAGTTCCTAATTCGCGCTCATTTGAAAAAAAAATCCAAAGTCTCACCATCGATACCTCTCTATTAGTGAATTTTTTAAAATAAAAATTCACCAATAGATCACCCAGATTAAGAAGGATTCTCTTAAAATTCCAAAGGGTTTCACTCATATCCAAAAAAAAAAAAAAGTTTTTGAAAACAAATTAGTATCTTCGAAACTAATCACATTATTTTTGTACAACTTATACCCATGCTGCTTTTTTAGAGGCTTTACTATGTATCAGAATTGAAAATTCCTGTTTAATGGAAAATTCAGTTCTTAGAATTTAAAATATTTTCATAAAAATTCCCTATCATAACGCATTTGCTGCATCCAGACTTGTTTCAACGTTTACTTAATATTCAACTTATAATTAATTGATGAGAACAATTGACAAATATGGATGTGGAGACTTCTCCGGTGGCTTCAAAATTACTTGTTTTATTCTCTGTAACCGGTTTCCCCTAATTGTGGCGTCGTCGCTGACGATTACAGATGAGAAAACAAGCAATTGTGAAGCCAGAGAAAAAGTATCTACATCTGCATTTAGTAGGAACGATTTCACCAAGCAAGCACAAGATAAGTAAGTATAATAAAGGGGGGGCCTTAATTAACATTGGGGCTACACAAACTTAAAAGTAGAGAAGACATTTAGATCGTGTCTGTGTGCACAGAAAAAATACTAAAATACATTAGAAAATCTAATTTAAAAAAAAAAACAGTTTTACGATATTATTTTAAATAAACCAATAGGCATACGTTTCGCGGCTATTTCGCAATTCGCGAGTGTATGAATCTAGGTTTTGTCCAAGACTACACTGAAATTCGGTCGACGCCGAAAGCAAGCACCTTTTAAATTAAGCTCGGTGGGGTTGGACGCTAAATAAACGTAGGTATGTCTAATTTTAAGACGGACTGTACCTGTTTGAAACGTTCAATATGAGAAATACAGAAAGTGATATTTACTAAACTCACTAAAAAAACTAACCTGCGAAATCATCAATAATAAAAATGATGGATCTAATAACTTATATTTCAGTATCGTTCTCATTTTTTAACAGGTTTTGATACTTGCAGAGAACATTGTCGCATGCTAAAATTTAGCGCTTTTGAAAGCAAACATTGTCCCGGTATTATAAAAGAAATGGGCCAGGTCTGACATCTACAAAATTGTTAGTTTATTGTACAAATGTCTCCATCTATAACATTTTGTGCTAACTAGAGCTGTTGTGACAACACAATACCTGGTTCCGCACCGAGATGGCGTCCCTGTCTACGTTCTGGCATGTTGCAATAATACTTGTGACTTCTATTGTTTAGATTTTTATCGACCATTTATTTAAATATGATAGCAGTCCAGGTAACATCATCTGTCTTTGTCCAACATTGTAGATATTGCATTACAGAATTTGAAGTGATGTCGAGGATTATTTTAATTTCGAATAACATTATTTGTCTTTAATCACAACACTTTAAAATTGGTACAGAACCATGTCTGGCTTTGTTATTTTAATTTGTAAATATTTGTTTCAATCACTTAAATAATTTGAGAGATATTGCGTTTTAAAAAATATTTTTTAATTTTTTTGTTAGGAACAATTGAGTGTTAAGATCTGATGAACGAACGCATCCAAGCCATTATCAAAATAAGGGTAATTCCCAAATATCGTCCAAATCAGTGAAGTATTTTTTTGAGTAATCGGTTGGATACATACACACACACACACACACACACACACACACACACACACACACATATATATATATATATATATATATATATATATATATATATATATATATATATATATATACATTTTAGCTGACTATGGAAGTAGGTTCCAGGGATCACATTCATTTAAAGTAATTTTCCGAAAGTCGCACCATCGATACCTCTCTTTTAGTTAATTTTTTTAATGAAAATTCACTAAAATATTTTGGTCGCAATTTCCACATCGATTTAGGAATTTAGAGGACTCGGGATTTCATTTTGCTTTTGCTAAGAGCAGTAAACCTCCACGGTTGTACAAAATACACGCAGAAGAAACTAATTACATCAAGTCAAAAAACAGAAAAAATATGGCTTGAAAATGAACGGGAAAACAAGCCAAATGAAGAGGAAACAACACTCAGCAGCACTTTTTACTTGGTTTGTTTGAATTTCCACCGAAAATTATGGAGATTAGCCTGAATAAATTACGTTATTTTCTTACATCTATTATGAAATTATACAACTTTTCACAACTGAAATTAAAGCAGAAATAAACGTCCCCGAAAAGCGTAATAATTTCGGCTATATCGCTCTTCTGCTGACTGGCACAGAAAGAGAGTTTTCCGTTTTCTTTTGCAGCAGATTTAAGGAGGACGAAATTAGATCCCCAGCTCTGTCTCCGGGATTCCCTATCAACATAATTTTCTTAATGTGACAAACGGACAAGCTAATAACAGCCAACGAAAACTTAATCTCTAGGAATTTATCTTAACAGAGGCGCGCGGTGGATTGAGTGCCAAGGGTCTTATGTTCTCTCTCTCGCTCTCTCTCTCTATCTAAGTGGTCCGGTTCCAGCTTGTCACTGGAAAATTCACGTTACAGAGCCTATAGAGAATCCACCATAATCATAAAGATTAAATACAGCGTAATACAGGCTGCGAAAAGCTTTCTCTTTTAGAGCAACTGAACGACCGATTAAAGTAATAAAAACAACGACGTCTAGGCTTTGTTCTCTGCACTTCTATACAGTCAATTATCGGATATATTGATATCTGTTTGGAAGAGGGGTATAAAAGGGCGATATAACTAAATAAAGATAATGAACGTTAGCTACAAATGTATTGCTGTTTTGCTTTCAGAGCAATATGGATGTACAAAGAGATTCGTTGGAATTTGGAGGGATATCTTTTATTATTTTTTAATTGTGGGGGGAATTATTATTCTGAGTCATGGCAATTTGAGGGGATTGAACCAATTAATCGAAGAGTTTATCTAATAATACAATAAACGTTTAACGAGTTTTTCTTTCGACCTAACGCTCGCTTGTGTGAAAAATTTGAAAAATCTGCAAAACCGGAAAAACCGTTTCTTGCCTTCATTGCTCTTGTTTTGATCATGTCAGTTTAACTTGGCACAATATATCTGGTAGTTATTTTTTTTAATGCTAGTAATAAGTACCTAGCAATTATGACGTTTATTTAGTTTTTTTCTTAAGTTAAAAAAATTAATAAAATTACATATTTTTATCAGCGGTAACACAATAATCAAACAATAGTGCTATTGGAATGTTTCAATTGATACCATTGAAACAAATACATTTTTTTTAATTATATCGTTTAGCTATTTCTTAAGTTTTAATGGCCGCGCTGCTGGTTCTTAAGTATCTGACCGTAAAACTATAAAATCTGGTTTGTAGTTTTAACGGTTTTTTTTCCCTTAGGGCTCGTCCGCATCTTGCCGCCCCGATAGCACCGCAGCCTTTGGTTTATTGTGCATGCCGTTTGTCTTTTATACTCCACCCATTCCAAAATCACTGTGTCTTGAACTAGTCTGCACAACAATTGGTAGGGTGCAGTTTTTTATTGCTCTGTCTCCGGTCTAGGCTGTCCGCAGATCAGTTGTCTTTTGCGGTCCAGAGCTGTACACTCGAACAGGATGTGCCGGGCGGATTCCTCCCCCTCACTGCAGAGTCAGCATGCCAGGTCCCCCCCTCCGAACTGCCCCACTTTATGCATGTGTTGTTTCTCGATGGCGATGTGTCCCATCAAGAGCCTTGTTATGTTTCTGAGCTGTCCTCGGCTAAGATTTAACAGCTGCACAGATCTCTTTGAACTGGGTTCCTCAATTACTGACTTGCCATGTCTGAGCCCTGGACAGTTTTCCCAGTACACCTTAAGTTCGTTTTTAACCCAGGACATAATGTATCGCCTGGCAGTGCTCTTCGTCACGCCCAGGGCCGGTTCTGGTCCCAGAAATTGTTCTGCTAACCATCTCTTCGCGAGACTCTCAGCTTCTTCATTGCCTTTGACCCCCAAGTGACCCGGCACCAAGATGATGGTGACCTCATTATACCCAGCCAGGTCTCTCGTCTCGTCTCGGCACTCACTTACCAGCCTGGAATCAATCAGTGTGCTAATTAGGGCCTTAAGGGCTGTCTGTGGCTATGAGAATCCGCTCTCGCACGCAGTGCAAGATGGCGTATTTTTCGGCCTGAAAGACCGTTGCATGAGCTCCGAGGGAAATATGGTGACTTACTTACCCTCGGTCCTTCCGAATAAACGCCTGCCCCCGTCCAACGCTCCCCGTCGGATCCGTCCGTGAACCAGACGAGCGCGTCCCGTGCTAAGCCGAGCGTCTCCCCTCGCCATGCCTCGTGGTCGGGGATTTTCACTGTAAAATTGTTTCCCTTGAGATTCGCGGGCTCGTGAAATCTGACCTCATTTCAAGCATGGGCTCCTTCACGATCTCCTGAATTTTGTAGTGGCCCCTGCAGCCTGGGTTAATCTTCAGTTTACCTTGCAGGCTAGTCTGTATAGTCCTATCCTGGCCTCCCTCATTATAACTAAGTGTGTGTGTGTTTGGGGGGGGGGGGGGGTTGTGGTGGCAGATCCAACAACACCTCCATGGCTGCTGTTGAGTTTAAAGTCATGGCCCTTGTGATGGCCAGGCAAGCAATCTTTTGGAGAAAAATAAGAAAATAATTCTATTCATGTACCCATAAACTTCTGAAACGTTATATTACTCGAGTTTTAATAAACAATGCAAATTTTTTCCAAATCACCCCTCATTTATCCCGTACCCCCTGAATCGAACTTAACCAAAACGATACGGAGCGCTCCTTTGTCGGGTGCTAACTGGATACAAAATTTGAAGATGATATATCAAATCGTTTGAAAGTTCTTGCGCATACTAACAGACAGACGTGCAGGCTGACAGGCCAAAAAATGTTCGTTCCATAATTTTTTTTAAAGTTTTTTATTTGTTTTGAGACTTTTTACGCCGTTTTATATTAAAAAAATCGAAATTTCTGTCACCGATATTCCACCCACACACATTCAACCCCTAATTTAATTTCAGCACGGAATATCAGATGTTTGATAAAATTGAAAATGGTCTAATAAACCAACCCTAAAACATTACATTACTTGAGTATGTCGATTTTCACCAAAGCATCCTCCGTTCATCCTTGAATCCCTAGAGGGATTTTACCGAAAAACAATCCGAGCCGTTCGTTTTTCAGGTGCTAAGAGTGTACCAAATTTGGAGTTGTCTCAATTCTTTCTAAAGTTATCCTAGCTACTAACAAACAGACATACATTTTTGATTTTTTTTTTCGTCGATACCACACTTCTACACGTATTGACGATGTGGAAGTAAAATAATTTCTATGAATCTCTATAGAAAACGATTGTTTTATTTTTCTATAAGAAAATTTATATATTTGCAACATCGGTAACACAGGTAAACGAGAGAGTGCTGTTGCAATGTCTTGCTGAAAAATGTAACCTTGAACTGGAAGTGAACCACAATAAATGGCAGTTGAGGTTGTCCTGGTTAAGGACTTGGTTAACAGAAAGAGATGGGGCATAAAAGGGGTTTTTAACTCATTAAGTTTATGGCAATATTTAACTGTACTCATTACAAATGAGCCTTATCTATGTGTGTACGAGACATAGACACCCACTTCTATTATTTGTCGATTTCACTGATACTAGATGTACTTTAGAAAATCTATATTGAAAGCACAGCCGAGTTCTTTCCAGCTCGAGGTTACATTTTAATCGGTTAACGTTTGGCTTGTGTAAAAAAGTACAGAAAAGTATAAATTAGAAAAATCGCTCTTTTCAATCAATAGACCGATAAAGAGACAAACTATTAAACCATTAACGAGCAGTAGAGATTCTGGCGCAGCAGGTGCGCATTTTCATATACATTCTTTGTTTTCTTAGTTTTATATAGCTTAATTTGCGCCTAACCTAGAAAATCTAATTTTGTTGCCAAGAGCCTTATAAGGGGAGATGTGTACAAAATTTTATACAACCAACGTTATCATCTAAGGTGATTCTTTTTAATATGTTGCGATTTTTCGTGATTTGGCAGTGATTTATGAAAATTCGCACTAACGCATTTGCTGTGGCCAATTTTTTTATATTTCGTTATACTGTGGTAAGTTTTTAACATATAGATTACAGTTCGTAGCTTAGTTACAAACAAGTTAAGTTTACCCGGACTCACTAGGCGTATTCCAGATTACTCCTGCTTTCAAAATGCGTTTGATTTGTAATCAGAGACTTCCCGCAATCACAGTCCATTCTATTAGAAATAGAATCGTTCCTGCTAAGCTTCCAGAGGTCTGCACAGTCGGCAGAAGCGTCTCCCAGTCGCCTCCTAAAAACACCAGTCAAATCCCCGATATCCTTTTGAACGACAGCGCGTTTTCGAGTTAATTAACGACGAAAAGCAGGCGAACAGAGTCTGTGATGACATCGTGCAGCAATGGCGCCGATAAGCCCTACCAGATAACACCCGACAACTGTGCAACATACAAAAGGACTCTACACACATACACACACATAGATATATTTTCCATTGTTCTCTAAAGTGGCGGATGTAACAGCTTCAACGAATTTCATATGTACTATGTACGTGAATTTACAGGGGCAATTTTTACCTAAAACTACCGACAATGCAATTTGCGCGCGCCAGATAAAATTAGTTAAAGTTTAATTGGTCTCAGTTGGGCTATATATAATCACTACAAGTACATTCGCAGCCACTAGGTGAAGGGTACAGGACCATAACGATCGATCCCATGGGCGTTTATTAAATATCATGACATTGTTTATTCATCCAGTCCTAAGAGTTGGTGTGTGTGCGCGCTCTATGGCTTTTGGTACGCGTTATTCCCTCACTGCACATGAAAAATTATGGTGGTAGTTTTGGTGGTGGAATTTGATCTGAAAATACTGCAACAGATAAAACGGTAACAGGGTATACGCATCAGCTTTATATCCGCGAGTTATTTTATGGGCAGAATTATTTAGATTTAACAAATTTTCTTAAAACAGAGGGAATATCGTCTAAAATATATAAAAGCCCTGTTGCAGCAAGTACATTATGGCCAGTTTCATTAAAATGTTTCATGTTAAAAAATGTTATTTAGTTGTTCGCTCGATGTATCTGTCCAATGACAACCTGATGTTATCTGGCAGTTTTTTCATGAAGTCATTGCATTTCTTTCTTAAATTGTTCATATCTTGTGAACAGGGATGTGTGAAATCTCTTCCAATTTGTATGTTCGTACGGCATGGGAAGTCAATAATTGACGGACCCAGTTCAAATAGAGCTGTGGAGCTGCTAAATCTTAGCAGAGAACAGCTCAGAAACACAACAGGTCTCTTGACGGGACACATGGCCGTCAAGAAACACCTGCATAAAATGGGGCGGTTCGAAGGAGACCTCGCATGCAGACTGCGGCGAGGGGGAGGAATCAGCCCAGCACATCTTGTGCGAGTGTAAAGCTCTGGACCGCAAAAGACAACTGATCTACGGTCAGTCTAGACCGGAGACAGAGCAATATAAAACTTCACCCTACAAATCGCTGTGCAGACTAGTTCAAGACACAGTGATTTTGGAATGGGTGGAGTAAGACTAAGGGTATGCACAATCAAACAAAGGTTGCAGTGCTATCGGGGCGACAAGGCCGCGGACGAGCCCTAAGGGAACAAAAAAAGAGTTTTCAATTATCTTTGAAGTGCCTCATACTACAAACTACCTTGTGCCTTTATATTTCTGGTTCTGCTGCTTCCACTGTTTGTTTTAATTCTGATATAACAATTTCTTGTTATTTTATGCGCATGTTCTGCTCCTTCTTTCATTGATTGGTTACTTAACCTACTTACAAGGACTGGATTATATTGTCGTTGGTTGGTATAACTAATCGCCCTTCTTTCCCTGCATGATATTGCTTTAGTGGGCCCTGTATCGGCAATTGCTTGATTTGCTTCGTGGATTCTTTTTGGCCTTGTATTTCTGGGCGTTTCTATACCTGAATCACGTGCTTTAATGGACCCTATATCTACCCCAGCTTCGTTTCCTTGCTGGTCCCTTCTGGTCCTACGTTTGTGACCATTTGGTTCCTGGGCTACTATATTTACTGGACCCAGTGTGACGCTTGTTTTCATTGTCTTTTTACTCTGTCTGTCCTGGATATAAATTACTTTACTTGTTTGTTCAACTTGTAAGAATAAACTAAATCTTGAATTGTTTACTTGACTACTGGGGTATATTTTGGAGACCTGGATAATTATTTAAGGAATTGTTGTATTAGGATTGCATTACCTGAAAGGCAACCCCATGTGATATGGCTTGGGCAATAGCACTGGTTTAAAAGGATCAGAGGACCGTGTTGAAAGAACGTTGTTTTTTTTTTTCGTTAAAGATGTTATATATATATATATATATATATATATATATATATATATATATATATATATATATATATATATATATATATATATAGTAAGTCTATTTAATGCATGCTAGTATTTTATCTATTGGTTTAAGCTATTTGTTTATGCTTCTGTATTTTATAGCACTTAGTCTGAAGCAATAATGGCTCGTGCCTTTATGCATTGGGGGTGTGCAAGAAAAAAAGTTCGGGACGCAGCAAGTGCGATATGGTAGTGAATTTTTATTAAATTCTTCAAATTTGAATAACTCAAGTTTCTACGAACCTAAAAAGTCGATATTTGGTGTATAGTAGGGCCTTGCCCCGGGAAACATATCCACCAAATTCCATCAAAATAACTTTGTAATTTTCGGAGAAAACTTTTTTTTTACAAAGAAAACTCAAAATTTGAAAAACTCAATTTTATAAAAATGTAGAAAGTTGAATTTTAGTGTGTTGTAAGGTCTTTTATAAGGCAACATATCCACCAAATTTCATTGAAATAGCTTTGTAATTTTCGGAGAAATAGATTTTTTTTGAAACAAAACAAAACTTTCCCCGAAAACCTTATCCGATTCTCCTGACTAACGAACTCATCCAAGCCATTAATAAAAGAAAGGCACTTGCCGAGTTTCATCGAAATCAGTTGCTTGTTTTTTGAGTTATCGGTTGAATACACACACACAAATATATATATATATATATATATATATATATATATATATATATATATATATATATATATATATATATATATATATATATATATATATATATATATATATATATATAATATATAAAAATTGAAACTGACCCCGGATATGGGTTCTAGGGGTCCTAGTTCGCGCTCATTTAAAAAAATTTTTGCAAAGTCTCTCCATCGATACCTCTCTATTAGTGATTTAAAAAAAAATTAAAATTCAATAAAAATGAAGGGCTCGCCTATTTTTTTCCCGAAAATGTATTATAAAAAAAACCTACTTACTAAACTAACTAAACTTAATAAATAATAACTACTTACCAAGTTTTCCTCCAGTTAGTTATAGGTTATAGTAGTTAAAAAGTCCCTTAAAAAGTTTACCTTTAAATTTAAAATATTATACACTGAATTAATCACAGTATCACAATTATTTTGTCCACTTATTAATCAACCCGAACTAGTAGCCCTCATAATAATAATAATTGTCTTGTTAGAGCATGTAAACAACAACGAAATGATCTAATTAAAATCAATCCGACGCGCAGCACTACAGGAAAATTGCTGGACACGCTCTGCGAAAAGTCCACTGCAAACTGCAAGTGTAGAATTTGAAATCCGCCAACCAGATTGCTTATTCGGTCGTTTTTGACGAAGATAGGCGATCATTTCGCATTGAAGTATCGCATTTCGTCAGCGCGCGGAAAAATACACACCATCGCGGACTGATGTATATGGATATTTGGATATGGATGTATATAACGATAACGTCTGCAACCATTAACGCTATACTTATTCTGATTATGTATTAATGGCTGCCGACTCTGCGATCCTCGATCCTCGATATACTAATTTTGTTTGTTGAATGCAGGAGGTAAAAAAGTATTAAAAAATTTAGTAAAATATAGCATTGCAAAAATATTATTTTCTCCACGGCAGACGACAGTGCGCGCGCACGGTAGCACTTATTGGGGAGCCGCCCCTGGTCTGAAGTAACCTATCTTTAAAATTTGGCACGTCTCCGGGAAATTTTTACAAGATGTTTAACCGATGCACTCTTTTGTAAGTCCCTGTAAAGTACAGACATATATTTTTCTAACAGGGAGCTTAGCTTTTTCAAGTAGAGCTTAGAGATAGCAAAATGTCTATCAAAGAAGAGTAATTTTAGGGGTTCTTTGATCTACAAACGAATCCAAATTTTTTTGTCATATAAGGAAACTTCCAAACCAAGTAGCTTACTAAGAAAAACGTCTTAGAAATTGCTGCTTTATTAGGGAGCTTGTTTCAACCGGGAGATGAATTTTATAGTGCATTAAAGTTGGATTACTTAGAAACCGCCTTTTTGAACCACGTAATGTATTATTTTTTTGCTGGGAAACCCAGACATTAACGTTGTATTGTGGAGTAGATGTCCTTAGCAATAAACGTTAATTTATTACGTACGTTATGCAAAAACGTTTTTGTCTGTTGGAACCAACATTGTTGCCGAAGCAATCGTACAGCTTGTTACGGTAAATGTGGTCCTTATGGTGTACTTGTTAAGCGTCTTAAGCCACTAACACTGCCTATTTTACAAGCTTGATACTTTTCTGTTAGATGATTTTAAAATAGGAAATATGTATTGTCGAAATGTATGTAGTGTTTAATGAACGCTTCTAGAATTTTTTGAAGTGTTGAAAACGAGCGACCTCAAACTAAATCATATTTCTCTTTGTTTCTTAGCCTCTCTTTTTGTGAACCTTCCAGGGTGAGAATTATCATATCGTTTAGCCGCTGAAGGGTAGTCAAGTAGGCAGCATGCTAGACTAGCCAATGAAAAATCGACTTTATTATGCCGCTTCATCAACTTCATGGATATCCTCTTAGGAATAAAGAATATAAACGATGATTCGCTTCTTATTTCAGAATATTTGCAGATACAAATCGTTCATGTCAGATGGGATTATGTGGAAATATACAGATTTTCTTTCTTTTAGTATTAACTTTAATAGACCTACAAAATTAAATTTTACAGCGAATGCATTACCTGACTATTTTGCGATAGTATTTATTTTTTTAATTTCCAAAAGACACCACGAGGGTTTACAGCCTAAATACTATCGTACCGTGGGTGTTGACAAGGAGGAAAGAGGCAACTTGTTAATTCTGGACTTGGAGGTTTGGAGGTTCGGAGGAGAAGGAAAAACATGTGCCAGCAAGGAATTCCACAACTTGGAAGTCCTCGGAACAAAAGAGCGGGCATAACAAGATGTTCTATGTCTGGTGACCTGGACAGTAAAAGGGTGCATTCGCTCTGTTTCCCTGGTAGATCTGTTGGGGGCGGCAGGTGGAGGAACTATGGAAGATAGCTCCTCTGAACAGTGCCTGTGCAGATATCTATAAAAGAGAGAGAGGCCACCCACGTCACGTCGGTGGGCAAGGGATGGCAGCCTTTGGGTGGGGGTAGGGTCTCCGATGAGACGTATAGCTCTCTTTTGAATGGAGTCCAGGATAGCGAGTGTAGAGGCGGCAGCTGCACCACAGATGTGGGAGCAGTATTCGCGGTTTGGCCTTATTTGTGAAGTATATAAGGTATAGAGATTAGCTGGTGAAAAGTATTTGCGAGCCCGGAAGAGGAAACCTAATTTCTTAGCAGCCGCTTCTGCAATTGATGTGACATGTTGGTGCCAATTGAGATTTCGATCCACAGAAATGCCAACAAGAGAAAAGGACTCATTACTTTGAATAACTTGGTTGTTCATTGTGATGGGTCTAGGGCTGGTGTATCTCTTATGAGAAAGAAAGCAAGACTGAGATTTGGTGTGGTTGAGTTGTACAAGATTTTTACTTCCCCAGTCTAATATTTTTTGGAGATCCACGGAGACAGAACCCTCCATGAGTCTGCGATCCTCATCTTATTGGGCTAAAGAGACAGGCTTAGAATATTGTATATTTGAGTGGAGGGTGCTGTCGTCCGCGTAACTGTGAACTGGGTTGGATGTGCTAGAGAGGAGGTCATTGATGTGGAGAAGAAACAAAGTAGGAGCTAAAGCTGAACCTTGAGGAACTCCTGCATTAATTGGATACAGTTTAGAGGAATTGCCATCCACGACAACTGAAATGCTCCGGTTGGAGAGGAAATTTGCTGTCCAGGTACAGAGTTTTGGTGGTAGGCCATAGGACGGAAGTTTATTAAGCAGAGCTGCATGCCAGACCTGGTCGAATGCCTTGGGTATGTCTAAAGCGACAATCTGGAATTCACCGTGTAGTTCCATAGACTTGTTCCAAGAATGGGTGACAAAGGAAAGGAGGTCGGCAGTTGATATGCGCTGACGGAATCCATACTGCCTGTCGTGGATTAGATTGTGTTTTTCAAGAAATTTTAATTTCGGTGTTTATATACTTTTCCATCACTTTAGAGACGACTGAAAGGGGAGAAATAGGCCTGTAGTTGCTAGGAAGCGCTTTGGATCCTTTTTTAGGGATGGGTTGTACTCGAGCAGTTTTCCAGTTTCTAGGGAATATGCCTATGGAACGATTTCACCAAGTAAGGGCAATAATAATTAGTCATATTTGCAGTCTGACGTATAATATATTGGAAAATTAATACGTATGGTTAATTACTTCCACATCGTCACAACGTGTGGAAGTATCGCATCGGCGGCAAAAATTTCTAATTTCTTTTCGCTTAAACCTTGTAAAAAGTATCAAAACGTATAGGAAACATGATTTGGGAACGATTTTTTTGTCTGTCGGTCCGTCGGTCTGTATGACTATCTGTTTGTAGCTAGGATAAATTTAGAACGGATTGAGATATCGTCTTTAAATTTAATATACAGTTAGCACTCGACAAACTAACGGTTCGTATTATTTTTGCGTAAATCGCTTTAGGGGGTAGGGATGAATGTGGAGTGATTTGGTGAAAATTGAAATTGTTTAGTCAAGACTCGAGTAATATAACGTTGTAGGCATTATTTATTAGAAAACTTTTAATTTTATCAAACATCTGCGGTGCTATCGGGGCGGCAAAGACGCGAACGAGCCCTGAGGGAGAAAAAAAAACAGAAAAAATGGCATCGGCGACAAAAATTTCAATAATTGTTTTTCGGATAAATGAGGGGTGATTTGATGAAAATTGACATTTTTTCGTTAATACTCGAGTAGTATAACGTTTGTGAAATTTATGGGTACAGGAATACGAATATTTTCTTTGTAATCAAGGCATGGACCTTAAATCCATTTCATGAAAATGTCTTTCTGAAGAGAGTAGATTATCAAAGCTATGTGGAAGTTATGATTCAGTTTGCAGCATTATTTTTAATGTGACGTAAGTAACAGAACCTGCTGGGTTATACTAAACAAAGAAAGTTTAACAAGCTCAACTTGTAAACAACACCACCTTAAAAATATGCTAATTAAAATTTCTCTATTATTATAAATTATCTGGCAAACAACCCACACAAAATTAATAACCATTCAAAAAAATTTA
Organism: Tillus elongatus; assembly: GCA_964006375.1. Lineage (NCBI taxonomy): Eukaryota > Metazoa > Arthropoda > Insecta > Coleoptera > Cleridae > Tillus > Tillus elongatus. Next base: position 155,291,655 of record OZ023265.1, read on the forward strand.
AAAGAACCGCATGTATCTATGAGTTTTGTAACGTAGGAAGTAAGCGAAATTTTAGTTGAAAACTTCAGCATAATAGCTGCAGGTTGAAACTCACCCCACTGTGACAAACTTTTGTGGAAAATCTTCTTCTAATTTTCCAGACGAGTGGGCCATGCAATTTCTTGTGACCGCATCTGGTACCTCACCTCGGTGCAGCACATGTGAAAGAGCCAAGCCACCAGGACACGGACTATGAAATAAAATTGACTTCTACGAAAATTTCTAAAAGTTTTTGCGAACTAATATTGTAATAGTGACCTCAGTTTTGTTATCAATATGCGAAAGGGGGTTTGTATCTATTACATTTATAAGTTTTACCAAGAGCCTGAGATATCAGTCGCCTCTTTTGTTGTGGTATTGGAGAATAATAGGCAGGGACATCTATATTATTTTACTTGAACTCAAACAGAAAAGACAAGGGGCTGTTAATATCACTTGTCATTTTCTAGAGATATTTGTAATCCTTATTAACTTATTTCTTGCTGAAATTAGGAAAATGTGCTACTGAAATGAAATAGCTGAAGGCAGCAAGTACATTATGGTAGCGAATTGTGAATATACAATAAAATAAAATACGATTTAAAAAAATTGTATTTTCGATAATAATGAACTTGTTTTGTGAAACTTTGCTACAATTGTTGCCTGCATAGAGGCCAATATTCCTAACCCTTATTAACAGTTTTTTGCCTCAATAAAATTAAGGAAATTGACTATTGGAATGAAATAGCTGAAGGCAGCAAGTGCGATATAGTAGCGAATTATCATTAGAATCTTTTCCACAATTATTGTTGTGTCCCGTGCGATTATTGTGTGTGAAATATAAAACCGGTAAGATGTCTCACTCTTTGTGTGTTTCCTTAGTGGCAGATTTTTCACCTTGTTCAGGTTTCGGCTCCTGAAGATGTGCCAAAAAGGGTGTGAAATATAGAGCACGTTTTAGCAAGGAACTTGCAAAATTTGCTAAACTTTCAATGCCTATGGTCTAAGGTCGATAGCCCTTAACGAAACTTTATATATATATATATATATATATATATATATATATATATATATATATATATATATATATATATATATATATATATATATATATATATATATATATATATACACTGTATTTGTTTGCTGTACGTTTGTGATTTCTTATTGGTTTGCGTTGACTGCAGTTTCGAACCGTCCCGGTTCATCATCAGCACGCTACTGACTTTTATCGCTCCTGTGTGGTCTACGTCTGAGATTGTACGTGGCGCTTGCGCCAACGTACAGCAAACGCAAACAAATACAGTGTATATTTAAAAGTGATTACAGTGCAGTGCAATATTCCAAAAGTTATATATATATATATATATATATATATATATATATATATATATATATATATATATATATATATATATATATATATATATATATATATATATATATATATATATATATATATATATATATATATATATATATATATATATATATATATATATATATAAACAGAGATCTCCTCATTAGCGAATTAAAAAAAAATCGCTAAAAGGACATTTCATAATGTTCAGGTGATAATGCAACTTGCGTTGTGGAAAAAAGCCTTAGTTTATTTATGAAATTATGACGTTTGGCTAACAGATTGGTCTGTCGATCCGTTGGCAGTTGAAGTTGAAGTTGCAGTTAACCTATAATCTATAATATTAAATAATGATAACATTAACGTTCCAAGGAAAACATTACAGATACCCCTTATTTGTTAAAACCCTCTAATGAAATTTTCTTGCCATAATGCACTGACAGACTTTTTATATATAAATAATTGTTGGCCTTGAACTTTTACTGTTTCTCTGAACAACCCGTGTTTTATTGTTGGTTACTAATAAATATTTATTCTCTAAGGTAAAAATGCAGCGACATTTTCTTGCTTCTAAGATCCCGGAATTCGGCACCAAATACTGAAAAACATTCATTTTATTCCCGAATATACAAAAGTTAATCTGAAAACTTTAACACCAAGTATTGGTGAACAATTGGTAAATTAGCTTTTGAAAAGTTTTTCCTACTCCAGAAAAAAAAATTGCAAGTGGCTTAATGCTGCTATAGTCTAATTATTTTATTATGATTTTTTTGATGTTCCGCCTAAACATCTATAGTAACTAGCAGAACAATCTTCATTTTAAACATCGTACGAAAGAAAAAGTACACCAAGAACACCATTAAAAAACTCCCTAAATCTTCTTCAAATGTGTCGATTTGGCAACATCCTTATGAAACGCTTGCTTACCAGATCTAGTAAAACGTTATAAATGATTCCAAAAACAAATAAAACGAATCCTGAGGGCACAAATTTATTTTTTCTATGAAAATTCGCCAATCCGTAAGCAAAGCTGCGATATTATCTCAGTTATTCAGGCAAGTGTTGCCCTTGGGTGACCTGCTTGATGTACAGAAAGTGAAAACTTGTTACTAGGTGGGTGTGCCATTTTCTTTTATTAATTTTTTTAGCCCCAACGCATTTATTTGGTCGGATTTTTCATTAACAAACTAAACAAAGATCACTTCGTTTACTGCTTCTCACTTTTGCCGCTAAATTTTCAGCGCGCGTTAACAAATAGCTAGTTCCAGTCCCATTCCCTGTTGAATTACAGGAGGATTGTCGAGTCGCAACTTCTACTTGTTCTTTCGCTCAATTTTTTCTCTCTTTTTGGGACATTTTTCGCCAACTTTCAATCTCATTTACACTTGTCTGTATTCAAGACGGCTTCCCATGTGAGTTGATCACTGCAGACGCAGCGATACCATCAACTTCGGATTACACTGGCGACGACGTCTCATGTTTGCCGTCACTCACTCTCTCCTCAACTCCCGCCAAGAAAGCAAGCGTTTTATAAGGATGTTGCCAAATCGACACATTTGAAGAAGATTAAGGAAGTTTTTTAATAGTGTTCTTGGTGTACTTTTTCTTTCGTACGATGTTTAAAATGAAGATTGTTCCGCTGGTTACTATAGATGTTTAGGCGGAACATCAAAAAAATCATAATAAAATAATTAGACTATAGCAGAATTAAGCCACTTGCTATTTTTTTTTCTGGAGTAGGTAAAACTTTTCAAAAGCTAATTTACCAATTGTTCACCATTACTTGGTGTTAAAGTTTTCAGATTTACTTTTGTATGTTCGGGAATAAAATGAATGTTTTCCAGTATTTGCTGCCGAATTCCGGGATTTTAGAAGCAATAACATGTCGCTGCATTTTTACCTTAGAAAATAAATATTGATTACTTACCAACAATAAAACACAGGTTGTTAAGAGAAACAGTAAAACTTAAGGGCAAACATAATTATTCATATTTATACAGGTTGTTCAGAGAAACAGTAAAAGCTAAAGGCAAACATAATTATTTATATATAAAAAGTCTGCCAGTGCATTATGGCAGCGAAATTTCATTAGAGGGTTTCAACAGTTAAGGGGTCTCTGTAGTGTTTTCCTTGGAGCGTTAATGTTATCATTATTTAATATTATAGATTTTAGGTTAACTGCAACTTCAACGGATCGGCAGAACAATGTGTTAGCCAAACGTCATAATTTCATAAATAAACTAAGACTTTTTTCCACAACGCAACTTGCATTATCACCTGAACCTTATGAAATGTCCATTTAGCGATTTTTTTTAATTCGCTAATATATATATATATATATATATATATATATATATATATATATATATATATATATATATATATATATATATATATATATATATATATATATATATATATATATATATATATATATATCTGACCGATAACTCAAAAACAATCCACCAATTTTGATCAAATTTGGTGAGTACCTTCCTTTTGCAAGTGGCTTGGATAAGTTCGTTAGCTAGGAAAATCGGACCAGGTTTTCCCGGAAAATTTTGTGTATTCTTTCTAAAAAAATTCATATCCGGAAAAAACAAAGTAAGGTTTGGTAATTTGGTACGCGTCTTTGTGTTATATAGAGTGAACTCTATACCACTATTTAGGTATCTAGCTTTAAAGACAAAGGAGTTTTCCTCAAAACGTCAAACTCGCAATTTTAAACGTCAAAATTGGCAATGTTTAGGCAACGAACGTGAAACAAATACGGATTGTGAAAAGAAAATGTTGCAAGAAGAGTGTTCTGCAAACCCTTAAGTTTCAGATTCAACCGTCATTGCCCTTCATTTTACTAAAATATTTACAGAAAATTCATTTCAAATAGACCCCTTCTCTGATGCTTTGGCTGTCGGTTTAATTAAGTTGATGCTTTCGCCGTAGGTTTAGTGAAGTTTATGGTTTAACGGTCTATAATTTTTTTAGCCAATTTTCGTAGAACAAATTCTTTAATGCATTTTTGCATTTTTTATCGAAATGTGATGCGTTTGTAAGAAAAAAATCTGGACGCAGTAAATGCGTTTGGGTAGCGAATTTTCGGTAAATTTGCAGTTTAGCTCCCGAACGCTTAAAAAAACTGTTTTCCGAAACCTGCCAAGGGCCCCCACTGGAAATCACAAACCCCAAGAAAAATTTCTTGTTCACAACCCCCAAGGATGTTACAGGAGTGAGTAGGTATGCTGGGCGGGGTAGGTAGTAAAAAGGAAATATGAACAGAAAATTCGAATAAAACGGGCTTGAAAGCTGTGTTTTCACATCTTGAAGCCATATTACCCTTAAACCCCGCCTACCCCGCACAGCACCCTTAACCCCAGGTGCCGTAACTTCCTTGGCGAGTAGGTACAAGACATTTTTCTTGTGGTTTATGCAGCGAGGGTGGTTGTATGCACGCGAGGGGGAAGTAAAATCTCCACGACGAAGCAATATAGTAGGTACATTGTTTCTACTACATAGGCTATACTGGTAATCAGATTTATGCCTGCTCGCATTTGCTATTAAAAACATTTTTATGGAAATTCACTTCCATAACACACTTGCTGCATCCAGACTTTTGAAAAATGTTTATATATGTTCAAACAATAAAGTTATTTGGATGAAATATGGTACATTGTTTCTACTATATAGGCAACCAAGGTTGATCCCTGCTTTCATCAAAGAAAGACATTTGCTATTAAAAATATTTTAAAAAAAATCGCTACCATAACGCACTTTTTTAAATTGAGTTCATCTTTAAATATAAGCTTCAGTCTGTTGTAAATATACTTGTTAGTGTTGTAAATGAAAATTATCTTGTAAATACGTATAATCGTCCATTTTCTTATTTAAATTTTATTAGTAAAACATTTTGATGCAAAATTCAGGCACTTTGGCAATTTTGGAAAATACTTTATAATATTGTATATCTAAATATGTTTTAACTGTTATTCTACAGTTTTGACGATTACAGCACGAGTTTTCAACAACTATATTAAAGCTATAATTATTTATTATTGATATTGTTTAAGTTGTGTTTACTTTATCTCATTCTAGTAATGTACATACTGAACAAGGATATTTTTCTGTTATTTTCATATATAAACTTTTAGGGTCTTTACTTAGCTAAAAAATATTAGTCGTCAAGACGTGAAGTTGATTTTGCAATTTCAGAAATTCTCAAACTTGTTATCCAACAAAATCAAAATATTTCTCAGTGTTTGTTTGAACACAAGTGTTCTATGTTGGAAGGTCGAAGTAAAGCAAAAGCAACGTCCAGACATGAAAGTACGTTATCGTTATTTGCGAATGACCGAGGCGAAATGTGCAGGAAAGCATATTACACATAAGGGTACAAAACTGAAGGAAATAACACAGGAGCGAGTTTCACATTAGGACCAGAAAACAGTAACAGCGCCGGCCGAACTTTACTAATGGCCCTGCTTTATTATATCTAATATTATTTCACTGGCCACTGCTAGATAACGCTTGTTTTACGGCACACATCCTCCCACATTCTTCCTTCCTGTTTTATTTTAGCTACAATCTAGATTTTGCACGACAAATAAATAGATCTTTAGTTGATACAGGAAAGGCTATTGTAGCAAAATTAGTTTTCGTATGTAAAAGCTTGAGTACGTACATACGTAAGCCCGATCTTTACCACACATATGTTTACGCTTTAAAATTATTTGATATTAAAATATGTAAAGGCTCTCTTAGCAGTACTTTTTTGTTATTTACAGTTTTTGCCGATTTATTAGCTCTCCCTTGCGCACGTTTCGTCTTGGAGTATCGTCCAGCTTTGGTTTTTTGTTTGATAAATCTTTACCGTAAACTGGAGCTGAAATATAAGTGCTAAAAATCAAACCTGAACCTAACAAGATTAAAAGCTCCCATTCTATAATCTGAAACCTTTTAACAGCGTAACATTCGGTGAAAATTCATTTTATTTCTAGACAAGAGCTGAAAAAGTAGTAGTAAAAATTAAAATTAAACTTAACAGGATTAAAAGCTCACATTATAAAATCTGAAACCTTGTGACAGCATAACATATGGTCAAAATTCGTTTTATTTCTAGACAAGAGCTGAACCGCCAGCGGATGTAAAAATCAAAATTAAACTTATCAGTATTAAAAGCTCCCATTGTCAAATCTGAAACCTTCTGACAGCGTAACATTTGGTCAGAAATCATTTTATTTTTAGGCAAGAGCTGAACCAGCAGATGTAAAAATCAAAAGTAATTTAACAGCTCCTATTTTCAAATCTGAAACCTTCTGACAGCGTAACATTTGGTCAGAAGTCATTTTACTTCTAGACAAGAGCTGAACCAGCGGATGTAAAAATCTAAATTAAACTTAACAGGATTAAAAGCTCGCATTTTCAAATCTGAAACCTTGTGACGGCGTAACATTGGTCAGAATTCATTTTATTTATATACAAAAGCTGAACCAGCGAATGTAAAAATGAAAATTAAACTTAACAGGATCAAAAGCTCCCATTTTCAAATCCGGAACCTTTTGACAGCGTAACATTTGGTCAAATTTCATTTTATTTCGAAACAGGAGCTGAACCAGCGGATGTTAAAATAAAAATTAAACCTAACAGGATTAAAAGCTTGCATTATAAAATCTGAAACCTTCTGACAGTGTAACATTTGGTTGAAATTTATTTTATTTCTAGACAGGAGCTGAAGCAGCATTTGTAATAATCAAAATTAAGCTTAACAAGATTAAAAGCTTTCAAAATAAAATCTGAAACCTTTTGACAGCGTAACATTTGGTAAAAATGTATCTAGTTTCTAGGGAGGAGCTGACCCAGCAGTTGTAAAACTAAAAATTAAACTTAACAGGGTTATAAGATCCCATTCTAAAATCTGAGACCTTCTGACGGCACGAAATTTGGTCGAACTCCATTTTATTTCTAAACAGAAGCTGAAACAGCAATTCTAAAAATCATAATTGAATCTAACAGGTTTAGAAGTTTTCATTCTAAAATCTGAAACATTCTGACAGGGTAAGATTTAGTTAAAATTCATTTTATTTCTAGACAGGAGCTGAACTAGCAGTTGTTAAAATTAAAATTAAACTTGACAGGATTAAAAGCTCCTATTCTTAAATCTGAAACCTTCTGACAGCGTAACATTTGGTTAAAATTTATTTTATTTCTAATTTAAACATTGAATTAAAAACAATTTGACTATAACCGTAAAACCCATATTAATGAATTTTCTTTTAAAAAAAATTACCAATGAGAAGGTCGCGAATTTTGAAAACATGTCTTCAAATAAGCGTTAATTAGGCCCCATAGAACACATATCCTGGGTCAGTTTCGATTTTTATATGTTCACATATATATATATATATATATATATATATATATATATATATATATATATATATATATATATATATATATATATATATATATATATATATATATATATATATATATATATATATATATATGTATATGTATATGTATATATATATATATATATATATATATATATATATATATATATATATATATATATATATATATATATATATATGTATATATATATATATATATATATATATATATATATGTATCACACCGATAACTTAAAAAATAATATGCCGATTGTGATTACATTTGGGGAATACCTCCCCTTTGCAAGTGGCTTTAACAAGTTCGTTAGCCAGTAAAATGTTGTGTTTTCTTTCGAAAACCATTTATATCGACGGAAATAACAAAGTAAGGGCAACCAAAACATATTAAACCCGAAACTGACCTCGGTGTTCTAGGGGGCCTAATTAGCCCTCATTTGAAGAAATTTTTTGAAAATTCGAAAGTCAAGTTCTCCTCATTAGTAAATTTTATTTTATCACACCGATAACTCAAAAAATAATGGGCCGATTTTGATTAAATTTGGCGAATACCTTCCCTTTGCAGATGGCTTGGATAAGTTTGTTAGCCGCAGGACAATCGGCCCAGGTTTTCCCCGAAAATTTTGTGTTTTCTTTCGAAAAAAAATATATATCTGCGGAAATAACAAAGTAAGGGCAATCAAATTTGGTACGCGAGTTTATATCATTATAGGTAAATCACCTACCAAATTTTAGCTTTGTAGGTTAAAAGATAAAAAAGTTATAGGCATTTATGAGAAAATTGGCGTTTTCCCCAAAGTCACGATTTAAAACGTCAAAATTGGCAACATTTAGGCAAATAACTTGAAACTAATACGAGCTATGGAAAGAAAATGTCTCAACAAAAATGTTTTACAGAGCCTGAAGTCTTAGTTTTAACCGTCATTATTCTTCATTTTACTAAAATATTTGTAGAAAATTCATTGCAAATAGACCCTTTCTCGGATGCTTTGGCAGCAGTCTTAGCTATAGAGTTTATGGTTTAATGGTATATAATTTTTGTCGAAGTTTCGTAAAAAATCTATACAGCTCAATATATCCGTTATTATACAAGATACGAAAAAATGGTATACATTAATTATAGGGTGTCTCACGCTACGAAAAAATGGTATACATTAATTATAATTAAAAAATATTGCTATAATTACAGGATGACCCATAAGTCGTTGGTGATACAAATGTTCTTTTTTTTTAATGGAACACCTCGTTTGTTATGTGTAAGTGCGTTTTGGTCGCGAATTTTAATTAAATGCTTCAAATTTGCATAGCTCAATTTGCTACTAACCTATAAGGTTAACCAAGAAACCAGTTTTTTCGCCAACACTTTAAGTTTAGGTACTTTCGAAAATTGTTGTACATTTTCAAACAATAATCTTATTTTGACGAAACATGGCACGTTGTTTCAACAATATAGGTTATACTGGTAATCAAATTTCCTGCCTGCTTAAAAAAAAACACATATGTGCTGTTAAAAATATTTTTATGAAAATTTACTACCATAACGCACTTGCTGCGTCAAGACTTTTCTATTTTTGTTTCGTAGCTTTTGGCATTTTTACACAACTGTATCAAAAAAAGTATCAAGTTCCATGGGGATACTACAAATAGCTTCACTACGTTTCTTGTGACCATTGTTTGTGTTAGTAACAGACTGCGAGACATATCTCGCACTTAGGCTTTCAAATAAAGATACACGTTGGAGAACTTTTCCTTTTGATACATGCCAAATCGAGTTACAGGTCTGCGGGAGCATCACGTTAACTTAACATTGGTGTTTGCGGGAAGCCGCCCCTATAGAGCGTTCTCCCGGAAACATAGAGAGGATGTGAAAGGCACTCAGGGATGGAGTAAGCTGAATTTTTTTATTTAGATCATATTTAAAAAAAGCCTCGACGCAGCAAGTGCGTTATGGTAGTGAATTTTCATAGAAATGATCCGGCACAAAATATTTTATTATAACTTTTTTTTCTTGTAACATAGAAATCAAAATTTTGGTGTATAGTTTAATTTTTATATCGTAAACCTACCTACCAAATTTGGTTATCATAGATTTTTTATTTTTTAAGATAATTTTTTTTTCAAATAAAAACTCAAAATTTTCCTGGAAAACCTCGTCCGATTTTTCTGATTAACGAACATATCAAAGGCATTTACAAAAGGAAGGTACATGCCAAATTTTATCAAAATCGGCTTATTATTCTTTGAGATAAAAATTTTGTTCAAATGAAAACTCCAAATTTTCCCGGAAAACCTCGTCCTATTTTTCTGACTAACAAACTTGTCAAAGCTATTTACAAAGGGAAGGTACGTGCCAAATTTTATTAAAATCGGCCCATTATTTTTAGAGATAAGAATTTTTTTCGAATGAAAACTCAAAATTTTCCCCGAAAACCTCGTCCGATTTTCCTGACTAACGAACTTATCCAAGCCATTTACAAGACAAAGGTACATGCCAAATTTTATCAAAATCGGCCCATTATTTTTTGAGTTATCAGTGTGATATATATATATATATATATAAAATTTAAGTGAAAAGAAAATTTAAAATTACACTGTGTTTTTGGTTAACAAAATAGTATGGAAATTGCTTAACAAGAAAGGAGATATAGTTTAACAAAACTGGAAGTGTTAGCCACTGATGGAACTATACTGGTGAGAAGTGAGAATAAATTACAATTATACTGTCAAATCTGACAGTTTTTAAACACGACTTTGGATGAAAATATTATTTTAGATACTAAGCTTTAAAATTGTACATTTAATACAGCCACAAGCCTAAGCTTATTTGTATTGTACATTGTAAAATTTATGTCATAAATAAATAAGTAAATAAATAAATAAATAAATAAATATATATATATATATATATATATATATATATATATATATATATATATATATATATATATATATATATATATATATATTAACATATAAAAATTGAAATTGACCCCGGCTATGGATTCTAGCGGTCCTAGTTCGCGCTCATTTGCAAAATTTTTTCAAAATTCAATTCAAAAGTCTGGATCTCCCCAATAGTGAATTTTTTCTACGAAAATTCACTAATAGCGACTTTTTCATCATTCTAAAACTTTTTTATCAACTCTGAGATCAAATTCGCAATTGCCCGTAGGTATAAAAAAATTATTCAAAGTCATTTTTTAAGGGAATAAAAGAATTTAATTTATGAAAGCCACATTTTCAGCATAACAATAATTCTCAAATTACTTAATATAAACATTCTGAGATAAGAGTAATCGTGTTTAAAAGGCTAAAACTAAAATATTCTATTGCGACGGTGCGATTGCTTATGTTTTGAAATGTCAAGCAAATACATATTTGCAAACGCGTAAATGCCGAATAAGAATAATGAATTTATAGATAAAAGACATTTCAAATATTACATTTCTTTTTTTAAATCTTGAGCTATTTCTGCAAGTTCTGTAGTTTCTTTCCTTTTCCTACTGTAACCAGTCACCGACGTCAGTCAGCAGTTTCACCTCAGTAGTCTGAATATTCTGTAAGGAAAGTAGAGATCTTTAACGTGGCCAGCATTGCGTGGTACACGGGACTGACAACTTTACGCCCTCTCCGAAGGACCGGACGTGCAGGCATTAAACTTGCGCAAACACAACCTAGGTTAATGTTAATTTTGTAGTATGTACTTAACAGTGAAATCGTCCCCCACTGGAAGGTGAACCTAGGACACTTGGGTTCAGAGACACGCGATCACCGGGCTGACATTTGCTTCCTTCTTCTTTCTTTAGTGGGTATCTAGATTTGTTATGTTTTCTTTATATTATGGCAGCTTTTTTTTTATAAATATTATTATTATTATTATTATTGTTGTTATTATAATACACCCAGTTGTAATTCAAATGTTTATAATAGGCAACCAGTAATATATACCAATTGACAGAGCAACTGCTAGATATCGATGAGATTCATATAAGAAGTGGATTTAATCCCAGTGACAACAATACTTACATGTGACACTGGCAACCCAAGTCAAGAAACTAAATTCTTCGAAACAAAATTAAATTGTGATCCGCAATCTAAAACTGCTTGACACATGTGTTTATTGCCGTTTGAATCAAAAACAGCAACCTTAACTGTACATAAAAACACATGTGACTCTGTAAGACTGGCAAGAGCAACTAGCTCCTCAGCACCATGTAATAATCTGCTGTGGTTTTCATTACACTGATAACATGGACCCGAGTTATATCTCTCGGCTTCGTGTCCCTTTACAGAAACAATTCATACATAAACTGAAGTTTTTTACCTTGCTTAACCTTTCGGCAACACTTAAGTCACGAAACTCTTTACAACGATTAATTTTGTGATCTTCCTTGCCACAGCATTTACATCTTATTTCTAAAGCCCTATTTGTGTTAGTTAAGAAACTTTTAACAGTTTTACGTCTAACGTTATCTGAAGATTTAAAATGTTCACCCTTGTCAAAATCCTTTACTAAACTCATATGCCCTAAATTGAGGTATTCTTCAATGAATCCTTTATAATCCCTTTCTGAATCAACATTCCTTTTAAACTTCCACTCTAGACTCAACAATCTTTTAACAGCAAGATCTTTTGAATCATCTAACCTTGTGACATCACCTTGAAAGGTATTCTGAGTACAAAACGACCGTCTGGGTCACCGGCAAAACTATTTTGAGAAATTTTTCAGTTATTATTATTATCATTATTGTTATTATTATTATCATCATCATCATCATCATCATCATCATCATCATCATCATCATCATTATTATTATTATTATTATTATTATTATTATTATTATTATTATTATTATTATTATTATTATTATTATTATTATTATTATTATTATTATTATTATTATTATTATTATTATTATTATTATTATTGAAGCGAAATATGCATAGAATACCTTAAGAAATGTTGTGTCTATCTGACCCAGATTTACTTATTCCGTCTCTGCATCTGGCCCTTTTTCACCTCTCCCTCCGGAAATTTCAGACAAGGCGAATACATCTTGTCCCATTTCTTGGCATCACTCTTCATTACGCACACTGGATGATGTCGGGCTTTTGATGCTTTATATAAAAAGAGCATTCGACGTTGACGCAGATGGTTGTACGCGGCGTCGGCACCAGCCTTGCCTTCCTTTTTACCAGAAGAGCTTTAACTATTCACTTTAATGTCAGAACGCACTACGAAAGCATTTATATTATGTGCGACCCGAGGTAGCAACAAGTCCGTTGGTGTTTCATTTCATATTCCACCAACATTTTTAGCATGGTTTGCGTCAGATAAAGTAGTTTGCTTTCAACTTCGGTAATGTTGTTAGGTAATCACTTTTTTAATCCTGAATATCGACAGTGTAAAAAAAACATATTTTATTGAGTAACTTCATCAGAATTTTATTTCGATAGTCTGCTTTAAGCTAGACAATCGCAGGGACAAAATTGTGTCTTGCACATCCTTCTTTTTATGCTGCTACTGGTTTTCCTGCAAACGTTTGCATCACAATTTGGTACTAAAATGTATACTGTGTCCTACAAATATAATGTTCGTCATTTAAAGTACGGAGACTTAAACACATAGGGATTCAACATTTTTGATCATGATTTGACTGCAGTACGTGCCGGTTTTTAAAAGAGCCAAAATTTATCGGAAATCTACTTTTAAAAACAATAAGCTTATTTTGAGTTCGGAAGTTTAGAACGCTAGCTTTTTGTATTCTTACCTTTTAATATTATGTATCGACTAATGCATTTGTTATTTTTGTCTCTTGCGTTTCTGTATTGATATCTTGTTGTTGGAGTCACCAACTGACTGAAGGTAGTCTCTTTCAATTACATTTTTCAATGTAAAGGCTGCGTATATAAAATGATATCGGTGTTTTATCTAAAAGCTTCTGCCACCCAAGGAAAACAAATAAGCAATAATGTGTTTTCTTTCTTCCGTGCAGGTCCGGAAGTTAATCCGCATATTTACGGCAAGCAAGTCACACTCGCATAGCCGACTATGATGTATGGGCCGGCATCAGACCCATTTCTCTCGTCTAAACTGACATCCCGTAACACCCTAAGTTCTTCGCCAAACTTATTTAACTCACTGCGATTTTTGCCTTCCTGTCAACTTAGGCCAAAGTTGATTTGTCTGCATAACAACCTGTCTCGTCTCCAGGAAAATGGAAATTTCACCGCAACCCGTCTTGCTTAGTGCGGCCTACTTCATTCCCGATCCTCGCATAGTTTATCACCATCTGTTTATTACTTGCGCTCGATAATGAAATGGTTTTAAAATAGAATAGCGCGCTCGAAAATGGGATCAATCAAATCTGTCATTCGTTCAGGCATCCATCGACGCCGCGGATAAATTGAAAAGTGTTTATTCTAATCCTGAACGCGTAAACAAAAATAATCACGCTGCTGTAGATTTGGCCTTCATGTTAAAAACAACTGGCGGGTGAAACATGATAAATTTAAATCCATATGGGTAACGGGTGTTTTAAAACCACTTGCATGAAGTAGTTTTGTGTTTAAAAATGTATATCCAACTTTACCACCCGAAATGCAATTAAATATGATATTGGAATTTCCAGGCTCAAATGTTTTCCGACGGATCGTGTCAAATAACTTACCATTAGCGGTGTTGATGATCTGAAGGGTTTAAAACAGTGATATTTTGATTTAGTTCTCAAAGAAAAGAAATTTATTTTTCTCAGCCTGAGAGCTGAAGATACATCGGAACAGATGTGTCTGAGTTAGCAACATCACGTTAGCTGATTCGTTCACAAAGCTACGCCGATTTTTAGTGAATTTTTATTTTAAAAAATTCACTAATAGAGAGGTATCGATGGTGAGACTGCAAAAATTTTTTAGGATCCCTAGAATCCATATCCGGGGTCAGTTTCAATTATATATATATATATATATATATATATATATATATATATATATATATATATATATATATATATATATATATATATATATATATATATATATATATATATATATATATATATGTATGTATATGTATGTATGTATACAACCGATAACTTAAAAAATAATATTAACCGATTTCGATGAAACTCGGCAAGTGCCTTTCCTTTATTAATGGCTTGGATGAGTTCGTTGGCCAGGAAAATCGGACAAGGTTTAAAGAGTTTTCTCTCGAAAAACTATTTTTTCTCCGAAAATTACCAACTTATTTAAATTAAATTTGGTGGATATATTGCCTTGGGAAAGACCTTACTACACACCAAAACTAAACTTTCCAAGTTTGTATAAAATTGAGTCTTTTAAATTTTGAGTTTTCTGTCGGAAAAAAAAAGTTTTCTCCGAAAATTGCAAAGTTATTTTAATGGCGTATGGCCTTGGGTTTTCCGACAAAATGTTGAGTTTTCTTTCGAAAAAATTTGTTTTTTTCCGAAAATTACCAAGTTATTTTAATTAAATTTGGTAGATATATTGCCTTGAGAAAGACCTTACTACACACCAAAACTAAACTTTCTGAGTTTGTAGAAAATTAAGTGTTTTAAATTTTGAGTTTTCTCCGAAAATTACAAAGTTATTTTAATGACGTTTGGCGGATATGTTGCCTTGGGAAATGCCTTACCACATACTAAAATGCAACTTTCTAAGTTTATCGAAAAGTGAGTTATCCAAGTTGGAAGCATTTATTAAAAATTTACTACCATAAAGCACTTGCTGCGTTCCGAACATTTTTAATGTCAGCTTAATACTACATTTTGACACTAGTTTCAGCTTAATGTTCTATTGTAAGGCAAGCCGAGAGATTATTTAATTTCTATAAGATATACCAGAAGATGTGTATATGCACTAGGCAGTAATCAGATTTTTAAAGGTGAGATAAGGAAGATGCTTACTCCATAAATTCGTGGAAAGAAGGCGAAATTTATTGATCATACTTTAAAAAAAAAATTACGTCATTATCTGAAAGGCAAATGCTTTAAAGAAAGGGAAGAGATAAATCAAGAAGGGAAAGTTCTAAAAAACTTGGCCTTATTGTTGAACTGCAAAAGTTCCATTGATAAGGTGACATCGACTTCAAAGTGTGATGATGATTATGATAGTGGTAAAAAAATGTTTCACCGAGCATGATTTTATCAAGATAGCTAGCAAATACCCAAAAAATGACGATGTGGAACTTTACCACTGTAAATTATTTTAAATAAACAAAAATGTATTTCACAAAAGGTGCTTGGATAGCCAATTTTACAAAAAATGGATACAAAAAAAAATATCCCAACGTTTCACTTTAGAAACTGCGTCAATCTGATTCTCCACAACGAACTGCAATGTGATTGTCTTTCAAAATTCGGCATTCCCACATGCAGCGCCAGCGATACTAGATTTTTTGTAAGGATTTCTGAGATCTATTCAAGGTAGATGTTTGATAATCAACACGTTTTACCCACCCAGGTTTTACTACTTAACGCATCTATTTTTCTTTGTCTTTCCACTTGAAAATGGGTTCTAAACGTCTTGTTAATAATTTGAAATATAAAATTGTGCCTATAGGTGAGCAATTCAAATCCGAAACGGTTTCGAAGATCTAAAACGGTCACAAAAATTTCATTACAACCCTTCACAACAGGACTTGATCATAGCTTGAAGTACTAGGAAACAATAAAACCCAATGGAAAGTGAAGAATCTCGCGTACATTTTTATTATGTATTATAAAATCTTTGTACTTTTTTGTAGAGGACAAAAAATAAATGTAAATCCCCAAATTGTAATCTTGTGCTTTTATCTTTGAGGGTCATAAATTTTGGTTTAAATAATTAGTCACACGATATATCGTCAGACTGCGCCAGATGCGATATTTTATCGCAATATGTTTTTAATTTTTTAATCTTTGATTTTGTTTATTTTTTACAAGATTTATTTGTGCTATGCTTTTGCGACCCTCTTTTAAGAGAGTGGAACTTACTGCAAGTATATGTTGTGCAACCCAATTTTTGTGGCGTTTGAAATAGTATGATATTTTATAAATGGGTTTTTAGTGTCTTCTATCTAAGAGCAATGTAGTAATTATTGTATTTTTTTTCAGGGTCGCTGTAATAGAGAAAAGCCACCCTGCAAGTATTTCCACCCACCACAACACCTAAAGGACCAGTTATTAATCAACGGCAGGAATCACCTAGCTCTGAAAAACGCCCTCATGCAGCAGATGGGTCTATCACCAGGACAAGCACTTGTCCCTGGACAAGTACAAGCGGTGGTAAGAATTTATAAATAGTTTGAAATGCTTCCTAATAACTCATCATTGTCTATACACACATAGCTAACTGAGAACTTGAGAATTGATTGAGATTCAGGCAATTTCATGTGGACGTCAAAATAATATTATTGGAAAAACCATGATCAGAAAAGTTTTTGTTGCTGATAAAAATAGTGATGCAAATTGAATCATAACTTCCACATAGCTGTGATAATTTATTTTCGTCAGAATGGAATGAATTTAGTGTCCATGACTTAACCACAAAGAAAATATTCGCGTTCATGTACCCATAAACTTCTCAAACGTTGTATTACTCAAGTTTTAACGGAAAAATCTCAAGTTTTACCAACTCACCTCACAGTTATACCCTACACCCCTAAAGCGATATTAGCCAAAAACAATTCTAAGCGTTCCTTTGTCGGGTGCTAGCTGGATATCAAATTTGAGATGATATCTGAATTCGTTCGAAAGTTAGTGCGCCTACAAACAGACAGGCGTACAGACTGACAATTTTTTTGTATGTCGGTTTTTCGGCCTGTCGGTCTGTAGGTCTGTCTCTTTGTAGCCACGATAACTTTAGAACGAATCGGGATATCGTCTTCAAATTTGGTATACAGTTAGCACCCGACAAGCAAACGGGTCGGATTGTTTTTGGGTAAAATCGCTCAAGGGGTAGGGGATGAATAGAGGATGATTTGGTGACAATTCACATCTTTTCGTTAAAACTCAAGTAATATAAGGTTTCAGAAGTTGATGGGTACAGCAATACGAATATTTTCTTTGTGGTCAAGTCATGGTCCCTAAATTCATTTGATTAAAATCTCTTTCTGTGGAGAGTAGATCATCACAGCTATCTTTCTGAAGAATATAAATTGTCACAGGTATGTGGAAGTCATGATTCAATTTGCAGCACTATTATAATTTCTAGTCAATGTTTGCTCTGCTTGACAAAACCCAATTCAGTATCTTACAACTTGGTCGCTGATTTTTATTTTCATTTTGATTTTTGTAGTTGTCTTTGTATTCAATTAGCTGAGGCAGCAACTTAATCACAGCAGCGTTGCACCATTTTAAACAAAATGTAACTTCAGAAAATGATCGATATGTTTGCATTAATAAAACAGTTACAGACTATTTTGTACACAAAGCCGTTGCAGACAAATGGTGTTAATTTGCAAAATGTAAAACAATTCAGAGGCGTGTTGTTGACATGATTTTGACAAATGACTTAATTGAAATGTGCACGTATCTGCGAACAGTTCATTTTTCAGTTTTGCAGATAGAAATCAGTTTCGTTTTCATCTCTGTTCCGTTTTAATGTAAATAGTAGTGTTTATTCAAAATTTGCAAACAGTTTTTGCCAACACCAGCCGGCTTGATCACCCGTTCTACTTTTATAGACTTGCAGCGGAGTCGGCTGTGAATTTTATAAAGTTTATATTGCCTTTAAAACGTTTAATAAGCCTGCTATGCTAATTAAAATTGTACAGTAATCCATCGTCTCGTTAGGATGCATGCTTTTTAATTACAATCAGCAACGACAAATATTTATTTTATCTTTTTATCTGCGTGTTGGCACTTTATATACATTTAATATGTTTCACATTGTATAGGTATTACAAATTTTGTTTTATACGAGGGCTACGTCAGAATTATTAAGATTACCATGATCTACAAAGAAGCAAATTATACAGAGTGGTGCAGAGAAAACGCAACACCCGATTTTTTATACTTCCCTTTTTTTAAATCGCTGGCACACATCAGTATTATTTCGTGTGTGTGTGTGGGGGGGGGGGGGTGTTGATATATTCATATATGTCAGTTCATCACTCCAGCGGGTCAGTTTAACCCTTTAAATTTTGAGCGGGAAGGGACATTCAGTGACACCTTATTTTGAGGCTAATCAAATTATATGTTTTTCAAAGTATCAGTTTTTAAAAATCGGTTCAGTAGTTTTTGAAAAAACGCATTTCAAAATGTTGTCTGTCAGACAAAACAAGCAAGTTTCTTACATTATTACCTCCACATCGTCATAACGTGTGCAAGTATCGCTTCGGCGATAAAAATGTCAATTTTTTTTCGCTTAAACATCGTAAGAAGTATCCAAACATATAAAAAACATGATTTGGCAACAAAAATTTTTTGTCTGTTGGTAGCCACGATAACTTTAAAACGAATTGAGATATCGTCCTCGAATTTGGTATACAGTTAGCACCCTATAAAAAATTGTTAGGATTGTTTTTGGGTGAAATCGTTCGACCGGGTAGGGGATGAATGGGGAGTGATTTGGTGGAAATTGACATTTTTTGGTTATTAGAAAACTTTCAATTTCAGATAACACTTTTTTTGTCTGTCGGTCGGTCGGTCTGTCGTCCTGTATGCCTGGCTGTTAAATAACTGTCGAACGAATTGAGATACAATCTTCAAATTTGGTATCCAGTTAGCACCCGACAAAAGAAGGCTTCGATTTTTTTTGTGGTAAGATTACTTCAGGAAGTAGTGGATAAATGGGAAATGATTTAGTCAAAATTGACAGTTTTTCGTTAAAACACGAGTGATATAACGTTTTGGAAGTTTATGGGTACAGGTGTACAAATATTTTCTTTTTGATCAAGACATGGGCCCTGAATTCATTTCATGAGGATGTGTTTCTGAAGAGAGTAGATTATCACAGCTATATTGCCTAGAATTCTGGCCACAAGCTTGAAGAAAAACGAATAAACCATTTTTAATCCATCAATTAAAACCTTAATTGTTTGTATATGTTAACCCCCTGTATCTCGGTAGCAAAGCGCTTTTCAAGTTTTGTTGATAGAAGTTACCGACCTTAATTTCATAAGTCTAGCACCCCCTGAAATTGTCCAAACGATTTCGTTACAATCACCGCATTCTCCAGTTAAAACCTTTGGATGTAGAACTTATAACTATAAAGCCGAGGTTTAGCAAAGAGCTATTGAAGGAAAGATCTTTAGAACAAAAATCAAATGCCCTAAAACCACTGAGTAGAAAAAGAGCACAACGTTATTCCAAAATACATACCAACAGGACAATTTGCTTCAGATGAGGTTGGACCGGAGATGCAGATTAGAATACCAACAATTTTAATGTCAGGGTAACTCCATAGAGACCATGAAGAGGGATAAGAAACATTAGCAGACCTCAAAAGACACCTGAAAGGCTATAACAACTCGGAGACAGGACGGCGAAAATTGACTAGCTTTAAAAGTCGCTTAGATCCAGAAGGTAAAAAGCGCTTGGCAAAAAGGAATCTCTGTTTTATCGTCATGACACATGACAAATTCGTTCACTTGAAAATCAAAATTTAGGGAAAACCAAACAACTAGAACCAAGACTAAACATTAATTGACAAAAAAAAGAAGGTAAACCTCATTTGTGGGCACCGAATGATTCATCTAGTACCATGTTGCAAGAGCGCAAAATCTGAAAACATGTCAGGGACGCCTATATCTAGAAGGAAAAGAACTCTTGGGATTCCTGTTTTGTCGGCATGACACAGAACAAATTTGGCGACCTCAAAATCGAGATTTAGGGAGAAGCCGAGAAACTAAAACCTTAACTAAATACAAATAAAATAAAATAAATGATGTCGCTAATTTTGTAGGCTCAAACTGGGCACCAGGTGACAAACCGCGAAATTTGAAACGGTTTAACGGGCGCCTATATCCAGAAGGTAAGGAACTCTTGACAAAGAGAATCTATATTTTATCGGCATGATACATGTCCAATTCGACGACCACAAAATCAAGCTATAGGCAAAACGAAAAAAAAAAACTAAAAAAAATACAAAATAATTAAATAAATGATATGGGTACCCAATTTTGTAGCCACAAAATGTTACACTGACGCACTATACTGGCACACTGCGTTTTTTTTTAATATTGCGAAAGCCATATTACTGTTAGAAATAAAAATTTAGTCAGGTCATTTCTTCATAGGACGTAAGAACCTAAATTTCCCGGCTTGACATAGAACCAGGATATCGCATCGTGTCAAAATTTGGTTCAAGTCTTGTTAGCACTGGAAAAAACAATAATTTATTTTATGTCAATTAGTTGTCTTATAACTTGCACTTTTTCACAACGATGTCAGAAGTCATGAAAATTTAGTATAGAGCTGATTAAATTAAATTCTTTACTCGAGAAGGTTCTCCACTTGAAAGCATCAGAGACTAGCTGGATGGGGTGTATGAATGAAATCCCCGTTATGTAGTAAAAGATTGTTTAAAACAATTTCGAAGTGGGCAGAAATGCTTGGAAGATGATGACGCAAGAACGCGAAGGGCGGTGGAGGTGATGACGGACAACCAGATTGTCATTGTTGACGATCTCTTGAAAGTGAAAGAATTATAAAAAATGTCTGGGCTTTTAAATACAATCGTTTGCCGAATCCTCCACGAACTCATGAATTAATGTTAGTGCAAGGTGGGTCCCCAAACATTTTTTAGCGTCAGCGTAATTTAGATTCTTACGGACAAGCAATTTTGGATATAATATTATATATTAAATTACGTTACTGTACAGCAAAAGTAGTTAACTTATTGTATTAGCGCACTGTATAATTTACACAAATAAACAAATAATAACGCACTTACTGCGTCCAGACTTTTTTTTTAATTTGTCATAACGAAATCTTGATAATTTTGGTACCGCCCTCGTATAAGCTGCTCCTCTAAGCGGGCTAATTAAAAAATGAGAAGTAGTAACAAGGCCGTAAATTAAATGTTATCCAAGCGAAAAATTCTTCAGTTCTCTGTTCAGCAATTAACGAAACGCATATGCACGGCAGTAATTAATTAATTTTTATATATACTTACTTTTTTTTCTGTTGAGGATTATTACATTTTTTATTTGCCTTCAGTAGTTACATGTTTGTAGCACAATGCATGGGGTGATGGCATCCATATTTTTGAGGTGTGTGTGTACCTGTTGATTACTAATTGGGTTTTATTTTGGAGGTGGATACGCCAATTGACTGCCTTCCCCTGACCTTTTTCCAACAATTCTCCATGTCTGTAGATGAGCAGTACGCACTTATGGTAAAAACATGCATATAATCCTTGTATTGCTACCCTAGCACTGCTAGATGCTTTTGCTTACTTGTAGCTTTAATTAAGTTATTTATAATATTTGTTTTCATTAAAGTTATAATCCATATTTATATACAGGGTGTTACAAATTCACCAGTTTTATAGATTATCTGAGCAACCAGCCGTTTTACACAAAACCTAATTTTGGTAACTGTGTGGGCTTAGTTTATCACGATGTAGAGACATAATGCAAAAATGTTGTTTTATTTGAAATACAGGATTAAATTTAAAATGCGCATTTATTTTTCTTAACCAATTTTGCAAATTGTAATATCGGGTCATCGTAAAGTAAGGAGTATACTTCAAAGTCTTATATAATTTAAGAAATCAAGTCAGTATTAAAAAATAAATGGGATCAAGTTGCTTAAATAATTTGATTTTACTGTATCTACGAGGGCGGATCAATAAGTCCGTGACTTTTTGAATGAAACACAGGTTTTTTGACAAAAAATCATTTTCGTTCTCAACATAGTCTCCTTTGAGCTTGTTCAAGGAGCGGAGGATAATTAGAGAATAACTTGTAGAACTAGGACAATTTTGACATAGTAACGATGTAATATGTTATAAAATTTAATAAATAATAAAACAAATTAACATCCTTTTAAAACTAACTTAACCGAAATAAGTTTAAAATCAAATCTGTACATAATTAAATTAAAAAGTCTCGCGTCTTTACATTTTAAGAATCTAATCAAAAATCTCTGATATTTGTTTCTACATTTTCAAAGCAAAAGTCAACAGTCAAAAGTCATTTAATGTTTATCAACAACACTACTTATAACCTTGCTTGGTCTACATAATTTTGCAAATTGCAAACCTCATCAGTCAGCATTCCTTATACTGTACGCTGCAATTCCAACTTGTTTATTATTCATCTAAACATGTAATATGAGCAATTCCAGGTCAATAGTTATAATTTCTATGCGACCTACTTAATTGTAAGCGATATTACTTGGATTTATGCTAGCGAATTTTCGTATAACTATTATCATATAAAATTAATATTAAATATATTTTCACGATTAGGAATGCCCTCTTGGATAGTTTTCTGTTCTATGAACAGAGTTCTATACACTTCGTCCAACGTTTCTCCAATCTTTTTATCGCTTCCAAAAAATAAGATTTGTCGAGGTCCTCAAAATAGGTATTTGTTTGTGAGATGATTTCATCATTGGAGTCAAATATATTTCCGCCAAGCCATTTCTTTTAGTTTGGAAACAAGATATAGTCACTCGGGGCTAAATCCGGAGAACCGCCCTATTCAGTTTGTAGCCCAATTTATGCCAAACATGTGTGCACCCTTGCATTGTCTTGGTGGAAAAGAAGTTTTTCTTGCCCAAATGCGGTCGTTTTTCTTCAAATGTCATTAGATCGGTCCAATAAGTTGGTATAATATTCGCCATTGATTGTTATTCCTTTAGAAGGTAATCAATGTGAATTATACCGCGTGCATCCCAAAAAACGGTCGCAATGACTTTATTGGCTGACAAACCCACCTTGGCCTTCTTCGGCGCCCATTCGAACGGAGAAACCCACAGTTTTGACTGCTGCTTGATCTCTGGTTTGTTGTGGTGAATCCATGTTTCGTCCACGGTTACGAAACTGCACAAAAACTCGTCCCTATTACGGTTGAACAACGCCAAACACTCCTTCGAAGTTGTCACACGATTGCGTTTGTGATCGATTGTGAGCAAACGCGACACCCATCTTGCGGATAGTTTTCTCATACCCAAGTGATCATGCAAAATCGAAACTACTGAGCCATGTGATATGCCTATGGCTTCCACAATCTCCGCACTTTCAATCTCCGATCGATCAACACCATGTCGTGAATTTTTTCAATTGTTTCGGGTAAAGCGACCTCAACTGCGCGTCCAGAACGTTTGGCGTCATTTGTGCTTGCACGGCTGCAACGAAATTCAGTAAACCACTTTTTTTACCATGGAATTTGATGCTGCGGAGTCCTCATAGTATTTATCAAGGTTAGCCTTGGTTTGAGTGATGGTTTTTTTTTCATAAAAAATAATGTTTGATGATCACATTTTTTTGCATTTTCTTTATAACTCAAGAGGTTGTCTGCTTTCAATGGCTATCTAGCATAAACTAAATGACACAGCTTGTTCAAAATTTGACAGGAGTCAACTGACAGATGCTTGTTGACAGGTTCAGTGTTGCCCTTCCTGTCAAGAGGCGAGAAATTCAAAAAGTCGCGAACCTATTGATCCGCCCTCGTATGTAAAACAAAAAAGCTTTCGTGTCAATTGCTGATACAAGTGTCAAATATAATCATCACGATTTAGAGATTTGTTCTCTGAACAAAACTCACGTAAATGTACATACCGATTTAAACTTCAATAACATTAATCTACAAACAAGAATTGGTTTACTACAATGTTATTACGATTATGGTAGAAATAATACTGCTGGATTACGAAGATTTTGTACGAAATTGGTTTTGAGAACCGGGGAGCCTACCGTAGTGTGATTAGCACACTTGGTAGAGCAGGGCCTGTCACGGATATACCGGAGTCAGGATGACCAGGGACGAGTTCCAGTTTTTGTGAAAAATCAGAACATAACCAGCACTAATCCGCTAGCAATACTGGAGTGAATTCGATATTAAAACGATTCCAAATGCCATATACCACGGTTTGGAAGGTTTTCGCAAAATCTCACAATTGTATCCCTATAAACTGAAACTGTTGTTTGAATTAAAGGATGCAGAATTTTCTATCAGGTGTGATTTTCTTTACGATAATTGGCGCAGTTGGAAATTGAACCCGAATCATTATCCCGTATTTTATCAACAGACGACGGCCATTTCTCTCTAAATGGTGGAGTCAACACTCAGAACTGTCGAATATCGTCAACAGATAATCCACATAAAATCATCGTTATCGTTCAGGAAGGTCTTCGTGGCAAGAATGTAAAATGTACAGGATCTCCTCTTGGATTCCATAGTTACTCTTGCCATCTTCGTCTTCGCAATGACAGCTGCTGCTTTACAATTCTTGGATTTACTTGTATCCATTTATGCCTTTGTATATGGCTACACGTAAAGATAGTTAAACCTATAATTTTCATTACCAAATATCTCTAATTTTTCAAAAATTGATCTGACTTAACCTAAGAATGTCACAAGGCAAAATAAATTATAGACAGCAAGAGCTGTGAAGATGCTGAGTAAAAGCAGTAGATAACAGAAATAATATAAAGTCTGGCAATAACAAGATGGTACACAGCAAGAGTGAATTTTTAAACCAGGAAGAACAGCCTCTACATTTATGTTAATTTGAAATAGAACAGTGTTTCTAAGTCGAGGCAGGAAAACAAAAAGTCTGGACGCAGCAAGTGCGCTATGGTAATGAATTTTCAGAGAAATGATCTGGCACCAAATATTTTTTATAACTTTTTTTTCTTGTAACATAAAAATCTAAATTTTGGTGTATAGCTTACTCTTTATATCGGAAACCTACCTGCCAATATTGGTTACCATAGTTTTTTAGTTTTTTAAGATTAGATTTTTTTTTTCGAAACAAAACTCAAGATTTTCCGGGAAAACCTGGTCCGATGTTTCTGGCTAACGAACTTATCCAAGCAACTTACAAAAGGAAGGGACTTGCCAAATGTATCAAAATCGGCCCATTATTTTTTGAGATATCGGTGAATGTACTTTTGTTAGTTCTTCTTTTTGCGATTATAAGTTTGTTTTTAATGCATTACGCACAAAAAAAGTCCCACATTTTATATATTTGGTTAGAAATTAATATCCGTCTATATTGTCAGGTAGTTATGTTAAAAAAATACTTTTTTTATTGGCCAATTTACAATTAAAGACTAACGTTGGAAAGTCGGTATTTCTGTTCTTTTCTCCAATACTAGGTTAACCTATTTTGTCTCTTTTTCTTTTAATGCAATTATGCACTTTGGTGACGTGGTTCAAAACGTGTCAACTTTACTCGATTGAAATTAGCAACGTCAGATCTGGACACAACTAGGATGAGCCACCGTTCTGGGATCCCGTCCGGTTCTTGTGAGCATTTTAAGAAACCAATATGTCTCTTAATAACCAAAGCACCTCGTTTGATCGGTTATCAATTTAAAAATCAACCAAAAAAAGAATCCTATAAAAAAATTAGTCGGTAAAAATTGTTTGCTAATTTTCAAAACACCTTATATATTTTCAAACCAAACATATGTATAGTCTTGTCAATTAATCTGATTACTTATAGCTTTTTTGTTATGCGTGATGTGTTTCCTATAGCTGGACAAGTTATTAACAAAGAAAACACTTTATTTATGTTTTTCGATAATACAGCAAGTAATAACTGTCAAAGAATTTTTGTGACACCCTGTATAATTTTAAGTAAAAATGTATAAGAGCAGCTGTTATTTGAAATTTAAATACAGTAAACGCCCAATAAGCCGGCGAGACAGCTAACTACAGTCGAACCTCATACAAGGTTTTCGAATATAAAATATTCTAGCTTTACAATGTATATATATATATATATATATATATATATATATATATATATATATATATATATATATATATATATATATATATATATATATATATATATATATATACTTTACAACTTTACCAGCTGCTCACCGCTACTGTTCAATTAGCTCTTTGGCCTTCTTGTAACCGGTTTTGCCTTAAATCGAAACTGGTTGCAGAGAAACAAAGAGATTGCTGAACACTAGTAATAAGCAGCTAAGTAGGCTAAGTGGGAGGATTGGCACATCAGAACTGGAAAGTAACTCTGAAAGCCAGCTGAAAATTATCTAGGTTCATGTTTGTTGTATACAGGTTTTTCTAAATCAGAGCAACAAAAATTAAATTTTTGTGTATTATGATTTCCTTAGTTGGAGCCTTATTTCTGTGACTTATTAGCTACACTTTGTTTGTTGCTTTTACTGTACAAAGAAACACTTGTATTTTACTTTACAACAGCTTCGGCATGAGCAGCTTTTAGTGTTTTGCATTCTTAAATCCCATCTTCAAATGTATTAATAATTTATTTTTATCTTTGTAGGCTAACCCTTACTTGACCGGAATGCCGCAAGTTGGCAGCACGTACAGTCCCTACTTTACACCAGGACCCATAATGCCCACAATCATGGGCCCAGATCCCACAGGAGTGGGATCACCACTAGGAGTCGTACCACAAACTGTAGTAACACAACAAAAGATGCCTCGATCTGATAGATTAGAGGTATGGGCACCATTATATGTACCATTTACACCTATTTATTACGAAGTAAACCCTGACTTTATCGATTATTGATTGTTAACTCGACACGTTACAGATTTTGGGAACTGAACTATTTTTATTACGATTTGTTTTTTGTATTTGCTTTTTATCACTTTTTTATTTAGTTTTTAATTATTATTTATTTCTGTTAGTTGTTGTATTAATCAATTGATAATACGCATTTTCTAAATTTCCTACATTCTTGTAAATAACGTTTAGTGTAACTAAATTATCATATTATATACTAGATTTTTTAGTGTATTTTAGTGTCTAGTTCACGTAATAACTTGTCTTTTTTAATCTGAAAATTGAAATATAGCGGTTAATTATTGCACGAACAGTTTTGGTTTTATTTATATTTTATTTATTTTTAGTTTTCTATTACTTTTTATTTCCGCAGGTTTTTGTTTAGTTTTGGATTTTCGTTTAGCTTCTACTGAATCAGTTGAGGTAATAACGCCCCCTTCATCACAACTAACACAAAACATACACTATGTTAAAGCTAACTTAGCCAGTATAGTTGTAGTCAGTCCCCTTGTGTACATATGTTTGTTTTTGTATCATGTTTTTTATTTTTTATTATTTATTTTTTAATTTATATGAAACACCAGTTGTCCGCTGTATATATATCAGAAAAAAAACTATGACGCTATTTAGTTGATTATTACTTTTTTGAGCACTTGTAACTTTCTATCGATTTTTTCATTATGCACGGTGTGCTATCATTGGAATTTTCTATGTAGTTAGTACCCCCTACTCTTTTTATAATAAGCAAGCAAGTCTTTTCAATCTCGCTTTTTCGATAGAAGGTTATTGATTTAGGTGATCATTTAGCTGTGACACCCCTTAAATTGAACCATTTTGCACTCAATCCTTTAGAAAGCTATTAGTACCAACCATATCGCAAAAATGCTTTTATTATTTACTTTAGCTCACAAGTGGTACCGTTACACAAACCTCGAGACACTAAAAATTAATAAAACCCAATTGATTTGTTACTATAATGATTACTTATTTGGTTACCTAAATTGTAACACACCCATTATTGACTATGTATTGTGTGTTTTAAATTTTTTCTTGCAAGTTGGCCGCAAACAAAATTATAGCGAGGAATTTTGTAAAGAACCCAGTACAACCGTTTAGTAAGTGTAGAAAATCTAACGCTGCTGATATTTCTTCTCGTCTTTGATTTCTAGTTAGTATTTTAAATGCAACTATCTTATGTGTTGGTCTGATTGTTATAAAAGTAAAATATATCGCTTAATTTGAACATTGTTAGTTAATTAAATGTCGACTTTGAAGAAAATGTGAGACTGTGCCAGGTAAGGTTTGGTAAAAGTCACAGTTTAAAAAAAATTAAGAGTGCCACATATTCAGTTACTAAAGTTAACTTAGACAGCCACAACAAAGAAGATAGCAGAGAATAAAAGTATGATTACGTCACAGCTTTTAGTGTTATACTGTGAAATATACAATGTGTTCAAAATTCCAGTCATTATATTGGGATCTCACTTATTATCAGAGGTACAGGGTTATGAAAGTTTTTATGGGAATTTGATGCTCATTTTAAAATGCGTTTGTTTTGTAATTTTACCTAAAATATTCAGTTTTGAGTATATTAAAACAATAGCGAATATGGACGATTCTTCTTAAGAGTAGATAGCATTTTTCCAAACATTTAAATAACTAAACAAATTGATTTACACAATTTTATAATGTATGGATGACTGCAGTTTTGCTGAAGTTCTTAACTTTGTCAAATACAGAATGAAAGTAAGATTTCAAATTTCAATATCTTCTGCGTGTTGAATCAACCTTTTTGTCTCCTCAAGGAAACTGTATCGACTCAAAACTACCTGTTTTTATGACCCCCTGTGGGTCCGGGGACTAAATAAAACAATAGGCCCAAGGTAGCTCCTGCCTGTCGTAAGAGGCGTCTAATCGGTGTCAAGCAGGTGGTAGTGGACTTTTCCTTTACGTGATAGTAAAGGATTTTTTCACGCCCGAGGAGGTACCACCGCTTACATCAAGAGTGAAGTCCCGACGGACATTTCCGGTTCTGGTGTATGAGTCGGTTTCCCTTATAAACAAAAATGATGATGGCCCCTCCATGTACAAAAGATTCCGGAGATAAAATACCCCTCCATTCGGATCTCCGGGAGAGGGGTATACAGGGCGCGCCGGCACCAGGATTTAACATATCATCCTTGAATATATGTGGCTTAAATTCTAACCTGAACTCCGTTCACCATTTTCTCCAGGCTAATAGGCCCCAACTCTTCTTCCTCACGAAACCCAAATCAGTGCCAAAACAACCACTAAACACCTTAATTTCCCGGGGTATGAGCTCCTTACTTCCTTTAGATTGCATGGGGCATGCGCGCATACGTCCGTAGCAACCTACCCTGCACCAGACTCCCAATTTAGAAGCTGGAAGAAAATACATACTTTGGATAAAACTCTCTCTCAGGGCTGCAACTAAATTCATCTGTTGCATTTACCGGTCACCTTCTGACAAAACTTTGTCCAGCTATTCGACTACCTTTGTGAAAAAACCGACCATCTGATTTCTGAATATCCTTCCTCCGAGGTCACTATTGTTGGTGAGTTCAATGTCCATAATAAGGAATGGCTAGAATCTTCAAAAACCGATCAACAAGGGAGAGCAGCGGAGGCCTTTGCAGTCAGCAATTCTTTAGCCAGTATGGTTCAGCAACCTACTTACTTTCCTCGCATCCCAACACACAGGTCACATCCCTTGGATTTCCTTCTTACTACAAAACCTGAATGCTATAAGATATCAGTCATCGCCCCCCTTGGTCGCTCAGACCACGGCATGGTCACTGCTTGCTGAGCAATGCAACCCGAGGTCACACACCCATGTATCGTTTGGCACTACAACTCCGCGAACTGGGACGAAATGCGAGATTACTTTTCCTCATTTCCATGGGCGTCTGTCTGATTCTCTCATCCTGACCCCTCTGATATCTCACAAAACGTCACCGCAACTATCCAAGCTGGCATGGAATTATTTATTCCACGTACACAGAAAACCTCTTCAGCCACTCAAAGGCCCTGGTTCTCTAAATCCTGTGACAAGGCCAGACTTGAAAAGGTCAAAGCTTGTGAGCTTTGACCTTTTCAAGTCTGGCTGACACAATCCCAGTCAAGAAAACCGTCAAGCATTTAACGACGCAAGAAACCGCCATGTCCGCATTCTTTCTGAGGCAAAAAACTCGTTTAATAACCACATCAAAAACAAAGTCCTCTCAAGCTGCAACGGCAGCAAACCCTTCTAGAATCTTGCTTAATCTATTGGGAATAATTTCTGCAAGAGCACGTTCCCACCTCTTGTTTCTGGGGATGAAATTGTTTCTACAAGGCTGAACTTTTTGCCTCGTTGGTCGCCGGCAATTCTATTCTCAACCCACCTCGAAATGTTCAACCACCAACAGTCCCCAATGTCGCGCATAAAATGACGGATAGCATTTTCAAAACTAAAAAGGTACGAAAGATGCTCTCTTAATACCAGGAAAGCCTATGGCCTTGACGAGATCCCAGCAAATTTTCTCAAAAAATGCGCACCAGAACTTGCTCCTGTCCTGACTCGTCTGTTTCAGATATCTTACAATAGAGGCATATTCCCTAGTAACTGGAAAACTGCTCGAGTACAACCCGTCCCCAAGAAAGGATCCAAAGCGCTTTCTAGCAACTGCAGACCTAATTCTCTCATTTGTTGGCTAGTTCTTCTATGTATGGTTTTTTAGATAAATCTAAAAACGGTTTAGAGACTTGAAGTTACCTTCGTTGACTAGTTCGTCTGTGATGTTGTTAAATTCATAACCCTGGTGCACCGGAACCTACCTTAGTGTCATTTGTATCCACTTCCTCGCTTTATTGGGGGTTTTAGACAATTTCATGCTACTTTTAAATTGACCGACATGGAACTTAGTACCTTAAGGTGTCGCTTGGGCATCAAATTACATGGCTGTTTACTGTTACGTCGCTCCTTGCTTACTTTTTTTATACATAGCGCCTCTGATACTAAGCGAAAATCCAGTATAGAGACTCGAACTTCGGACAAACTGTATATCATAAAATTTATTACTTATATTATTCCAAATTCCTTTGATAAAATATATTAGCAAAACAGCTTTTGCCTATTTCAGTTTACCTAAAATTTTAATGACGTACCAAAGAATGTTTGGCTTTGTTGCCTTTCCTATCCAAGACTTTAGTTTCGAGGCATTTTTTGCTATTTGCTTTTTGACCTATAATACAGAAGCTGTGGATACCAATTAAACCAGTGTTTTAGTGCTACTAAACGTTATAAGTTCAATGACAAGACTTAGAGAATTTCCAGGTAGTAAACGCTGAAATTGCTTCCTTTGTACACATGATTTAGTCGCAGTGGCATCTGATCTAAAAGGTTCAAATTGTGTTAGTGTTTAGTGATGTTCCAAATTAGATTGCGAGATGTTATGATTCTTAAAAATAATATGAATAAAGTTATATAACACTGTAAAGACAAATCAAAGAACAATGTTAGTGGATATTCCCAAATATTTACTTCTATTTTCGACATGGTGCGAGTAAAAATTAAATGGGGTATATCATTTCGAAAAACGTTAACCATAACATTTTACACTTGCTTTGGCACCCTAAATGATCACCTTAGTCAGTAAATGCTCCTAATTAAAAAACCTGTAGGTTATTAGAATTTTAGTAAAACTGCGTCCAATGGGCGAGCGTCGAAACTTGGACTATTCATAAAATTTTGCATTGCAATTTACTTCAAATCTCAACTTTTGCGTCCCTTGGTATCGACGTTCGCTCGGGCAGTGATAAAGTGCAGCAATAGCTTGTGCTGATAACAGCCGGGTGTCTGCTGTAGGTGTGCCGCGAGTACCAGCGTGGAGCGTGTAAGCGAGCAGAGTCAGAGTGTCGCTTTGCGCATCCCGCTGACTCTGTGACTGCCAACGAGGACGGCACTGTCACTGTCTGCATGGATGCAGTCAAGGGCCGCTGCAACCGCGACCCCTGCCGCTATTTCCACCCCCCTCTGCACCTCCAAGCCCAAATCAAGGCCGCACAGTCGCGGGCTAGCGCGGTATGCTACGCAATCTTAGGGCGCACGCTCGCTTGTATCTATTCTTTTCTATGTAATGTTTGTCTGTTTTATGTTTTTTCCTGGCCACATGATCGTCCTGATCTAAAACCCTTAGAGGATTTGTTGTTAAAGAATTGGACCATCATGGCGGACAGTTCTTGCAAGCTGATAGCTATTAGACGTGTGTTGTTTTTTTACTAACAGCAAAAGTGTCCTAAATTACTTTAGAAACAAAAACGAATAGTTATATTATCTACTATGGAACCTCTTTATTGTTTAAAAAATATTTTATAAATAAAGTAGATTTAAATATTCCAAACCACTCTAGTATGCAGTTAAATGCCATCAACCCTAATGAAATCTTTTATTACATAACAAAAGTTAGTAAGTGACTGTTATAATTTTGTTCTTATATAATCATATTAACTATAAAAGTGTTTAGGGCGCTTTTGTTAAAAGATTGTTTGGTGGTGTTCTCTTTTTATGTTTTATTTTATGTTGGTTGTTCTTCCTGTGATTGTTTGCAGACTGAAACATTTTTGCGTCTCTTTTTAGATTCTCCTAATGTTCCAGTCTCGAAGATATAAAACTTGAAGCGCCCCCTTGAATGATTTTTTTCTATACATATATATTTAGCTAGGACATGCATGCATTATTCTATCCAATAGTGTGTTTTATTATTTTGCCGGCAGACAATATCGCAATATTCCTGATGCAATGACCTGTGCTGCAATGTCTTTTCTGCTAACCGGGGTATTTGGGGGCGATAGCCTATTCGTACTTTAGTAGCTCAAATAAGCGGCATATTCGTATCAGGCTTGAGACTTACTGCATATGCACAAAGTATTAAGTGTATTGTACTGGGGCACATTTTATTTCGACTGGATCATGCCATACCAAGTATCCAAATAACTCTTGTGAGATAGCTTTTTATAATATAAAAATCTCGGGACGCAGCAAGTGCGTTATGGTAGTGAATTTTCATAAAAATGTTTTTATTGCAAATATGTGTGTTTCCTTTTTAAGAAAGCAGACATCAATTTTGGTTACCAGTATAACCTATATAGAAAAAGCAGGCATCAAATTTGATTACCACTATAACATATATAGTAAAAACAATGTGCCATGTTTCATCAAAATAACTTGATTGTTTGAAAACGTACAGAAATTTCCAAAAGTAAACCAAAAGTGTTACTGAAAAAATCCGTTTCTTGGTCAACCTTATAGGTTAATAGCAAATTGAGCTTTTCAAATATGAAGCATTTAATCAAAATTCGCAACCACAACGCACTTGCTGCCTCCAGAATTTCTTAACTTACAAACATGCATTATATTTCGATGGAAAATGCAGAAAAATAAGGCGTTTTCGACAAAAAAAATTATTTGTATCACCAACGACTTATGGGCCACCCTGTGATTGTCGCAATAATTGTTTAAGATGTAGCTCAAAACACCGTATAATTAATGTATACAATATTTTTTCATATCTTGTATAATAACGAATATATTGAGCTTTATTGATTTTTTACGAAAATTCGACAAAAATTATATACCATTAAACAATAAACTCTATAGCTAAGGCTACTGCCAAGCATCAGAGAAAGGGTCTATTAGAAATGAATTTTCTGGAAATATTTTAGTAAAATGAAGGACAATGACGGTTGAAACTAAGAGTTCGGTGTATGTAAAACATTCTTCTTGAGACATTTTCTTTCCATAGCCCGTATTAGATTCAAGTTATTTGCCTAAATGTTGCGAATTTTGACGTTTTCAATTGTCACTTTGACGTTTTGAGGAAACCCCCAATTTATTTTTCTTTAAATGCCCATAACTTTTTTGTCTTTTGACCTACAGAGCTAAATTTTGGTAGGTGGCACACCTATAACGATATAAACCAGCTTACCAAATCTAGTTGCCCTTACTTTGTTAATTTTGGAGATATAAATATTTTGCGAAAGAAAACACAATTTTTTCCGGGAAAACCTCGGCGCATTTTCCTGGCTAACAAAATTATCCAAGCGACTTGCGAAAGGAATGTACTCACTAATTTTGACGTTTAAAATCGCAATTTTGACGTTTTGAGGAAAATCCAATTTTTTTTTTTTTGAATGCCTGTAACTTTTTTATCCTTTAAGCTACGGAGCTAAATTTTGGTAGGTAACTTCCCTATAATGATATAAATCCGCATATGAAATTTGGTTGCCCTTACTTTGTTAATTCCGGAGATATAATTTTTTTTCGAAAGAAAACACAAAATTTTCCGGGAAAACCTGGACCGATTTTCCTGGCTAACGAACTTATCCAAGCCATTTGCAAAAGGAATTTATTCACCAAATTTAATCAAAATCGGCCCATAATTTTTTGAGTTATCGGTGTGATACATATATATATATATATATATATATATATATATATATATATATATATATATATATATATATATATATATATATATATATATATATATATATAAATATATATATATATATAAACATATAAAAATTTAAACCGACCCCGGATATGTGTTCTGGGGGGCCTAATTAGCGCTCATTTGAAGAAATTTTTTCAAAATTCAAAAGTCGGGATCTCCTCATTAGTGAATTTTTTTTAAGAAAATTCACTAATAAACATAATTTGCGTAATAAGATTCTTAATTTAAATACTATGAAGTCTAGGTTACTGTAAATTTGGAACCCATATGACATAAGTTTATATTTGGGTAGGTTATTTTTACCTAAAGTTGTGTGTAGTGGAAGTTCTATGAACGAGAAGAAATCTTTCTTATAGCCACATTTCAAAGTAATAGTAGGGTTGCGTTCTTATTAAATAATTATAAACTCAGAAAATACTTAGAAAACAAGAAACTCAGAAACTACTTAGAAAAAAGCAAAGGTGTAAAGTAGGATGCGAAATCTCTCTCTCTCTCTCTCTCTCTCTCTCTCTCCTCTCAGTCGTCTCTAAAGTGATGAAAAAGTATATAAACACCGAATTACTAACATTTTTTGAAAAACACAGTCCACGACAGGCAGTATGGATTC
This sequence comes from Tillus elongatus, assembly GCA_964006375.1. Classification (NCBI taxonomy): domain Eukaryota; kingdom Metazoa; phylum Arthropoda; class Insecta; order Coleoptera; family Cleridae; genus Tillus; species Tillus elongatus. The sequence goes on from OZ023265.1 coordinate 155,327,237, forward strand.
CGTGAGCGCAGATCAACTGCCGACCTCCTTTCCTTTGTCACCCATTCTTGGAACAAGTCTATGGAATTGCACGGTGAATCCCAGATTATCGCTCTAGACATATCCAAAGCATTCGACCAGGTCTGGCACGCAGCGATGCTTAATAAACTTTCGGCTTATGGCCTAGCACCAAAACTCTGTACCCAGAGAGCAAATTTCCTCTCCAACCGGAACATTTCTGTTGTCGTGGATGGCCATTCCTCTAAACTGTATCCAATTAATGCAGGAGTTCCTCAAGGTTCAGCTTTAGCCCCTACTTTGTTTCTTTTCCACATCAATGACCTCCTCTCTAGCACATCCAACGCAGTTCACAGTTACGCGGACGACAGCACCCTCCACTCAAATATACAATATTCAAAGCCTGTCTCTTTAGCCAAATTAGTTGAGGATGGCAGACTCATGGAGGGTACTATCTCCGAAAATATTAGACTGGGGAAGTAGAAATCTTGTACAATTCAACCCCACCAAATCTCAGTCTTGCTTTCTATCTCATAAGAGATACACCAGCCCTAGACCCAGCACAATGAACAACCAAGTTATTCAAAGTAATGAGTCCTTGTTGGCATTTCTGTGGATCGAAATCTCAATTGGCACCATCATGTCACATCAATTGCAGAAGCGGCTGCTAAGAAATTAGGTGTCTTCTGCCGGGCTCGCAAATACTTTTCACCAGCTAATCTCCATACCTTATATACTTCGCAAATAAGGCTAAACCTCGAAATCTGCTCCCACATCTGGGGTGCCGCTGCCGCTTCTACACTCGCTATCATGGACTCCATACGTCTCATCGGTGAGCCTACCCTCACCCAAAGGCTGCCATCCCTTGCCCACCGACGTGCCGTTGGTGGCATCTCTCTCTTTTATAGATATCCGCACGGACACTGCTCAGAGGAGCTTTCTTCCATAGTTCCTCCACCTGCTGCCCCCAACAGATCTACCAGGGGAACAGAGCTAATGCACCCTTTTACTGTCTAGGTCACCAGACATAGAACATCTTGTTATGCCCGCTATTTTGTCCCGAGGAGTTCCAAGTTGTGGAATTCCTTGCCGGCACATGTTTTTTATTCTCCTCCGAACCTCCAAACCTACAAGTCCAGAATTAACATGTTGCGTATTTCCTCCTTGTCGACACCCGGGCTACGATAGTATTTAGGCTGTAAGGCCTCGTGGTGTGTTGTTGAAATAAAAAAAATAAAAAATATTTACAAGCTTGAAAATAAAAACTCTCAAGATACCTATATTCAAACCCTAGTCGAGGTTTTTTGAAGTTATGCGTAGACGAAACAATCAAAATAAGCCTACAGAGAGAAAACTAATTAATGAAAATGCTGACGGCGAAACTTTAAAAAGAAATCATTCTTACAAATATAATTTAAAAATTAATGGTGAATTGAAACGCGTTTGCAAGAATGTTTTTATGGCAATCCATGGTATTTCACGTAACTGATTGGAGAGAATCTACTAGTTATTAATTAATTCTTAAGTATGCACAAGCTAATGCATTAATATTTGATAGGCTGTATAATTGTCCTCTGCAATACGGTATAGGTATAAGTATTAGTGGATAAAGATGCAAAAATTGAAACTGATTCCGAATATCGGTTCTAGAGGTCCTAGTTCGCGCTCATTTGAAAAAAATTCTAAATTGAAAAATCTCGATCACATTATCGAAATATTTATACGAAAATTCGCTAAAAAGTATTCATGACAACCACAGACTATCGCAGACGTTTAAAATCCGGCTTTTAAAGCATTACAAATAATTTTTATTTATTTATTTATTACCGGCAAACCATTTAACATACGAAGAAAGGCAATGGACCTTTTTAGTACAAAATAAGGGACCATTTAGAAAAAAAATGCTTGTTTTCGAAAAAAAGTAGCGGCGTATAAAATGTTTCATTAAAAACATTTTAAGTTATATTCATGAGAGTGCGATTGATTAAATTTGAAAATTATGTATTTCAGAAACAACGCGCAAAGTTTTTTCTTTAGTTTAATCATAAATCAGCTTATATCATTATTGGCATCATGGATATTAACTTATTATGCGATAATTTATAGACAATTACTGAGTATTTGAACACTATACAAATACACAAAGTGAAGATTGGAAGCTATAATGAGCGCTGAGAAGTACACTTGGAGAACCCAAATCACCACAACACATTTTAAAAGACCTGACAATCGTTTCACTAACCAAGTTAGCGTCATCAGAGCATGAAACATTCTAAATACTTAAAAAACTAACATCAACTTATATACCGGATTTTGGGTAAAGAGATCGAACTGAGATGGCAAACTAGTCGCAGGCAAATTCCACAGTGTATTGTATTTTTATCGCCGGACAAGGTCTTTGCGCTGTCCCTACTACTTCATCTAAAAAGTGTCCACCTGTAGTAATTTTGAGAAGGTTCAACGACAGCTAAATTAACATCGATTCCTTTGGCGGCAATAACTGTATACTTATGTTATCTTTAAAACGTGCCGAAAACGTGGGAATTTTATTTAACAAAGCAATCGATCAGGTGACTCGTAATTGGCGGTGGTGAAGCGCTCATACATTTTTTGTTGTAACTATATTTCGCAATATATACGCTTTCGAACCCGTTTAGCTGTCCTGGATTTCTAAGATTTTTGTATTAATTTCGGATTATCTTTATTAACGTGATCGTTATGTAGTTTTTTATACGGTCCTGTCGCTATGGCGCTAAAAACTCTATGATTATACTCATTTTTGTCCAAAATCTCTACCTTATTGCCTTTATCTGCTTTAACATAGAAACAATCTTTCTCTCGCAATAGTTTAACTATTTTCATTTGATTACAATTTAGTTTTTTGTAGACTTATCTTCTTTACCACTACTCTAAGCTACATCCCGAACGACTCACATCATACGTACGCACAAAAAATGGCCAGTCTGAATTTTTGAGTAAATCGGTTAATTAATGTTCCTTTAAACAAAAGTAGATATATCAGAGAATTAAATTATATTAAGAACGTGGTCGAATATTACGGATACACTGCTTGCCTAGTGGAAAAATTAATCAACAAACAAAAAACAAAGAAAATGTTAACGGAATCAACGACGTTCAGAAGATAAAAATCGGAAAAAAACTTTGTTTGCTTACCATTTGAACCTAGAATCACGAGGGGTCTAGACAGCATTTAAAAAAAAATCAACTTACAGCTATAATTTTCAACAACAAATACCTTAAAAAACTTGCTAGGTAACCCAAAAGACAAGGATAGTGCGGACAAAATGTCGGGAATTTATGAAATAAGTTGTAAAGATTGTAATCTTAAATACGTCGGACAAACAAAAAGATCGATTGGAATTAGATTTAAACAACACTTATCCCAATTACATTACGGTACTGTAGATAAGTCTTCCGTCGCCCGACACATTTGGGATAATAATCATCACGTTGATAAATTAATAAAAAATGTTAGAAATCCAGGACAGCTAAACGGGTTCGAGAGCGTATATATTGCGAAATATAGTTACAACAAAAAATGTATGAGCGCTTCACCACCGCCAATTACGAGTCACCTGATCGATTGCTTTGTTAAATAAAATTCTCACGTTTTAAAGATAACATAAGTATACAGTTATTGCCGCCAAAGGAATCGTTGTTAATTTAGCTGTCGTTGAACCTTCTCAAAATTATTACAGATAGACACTTTTTAGATAAAGTAGTAGGGACAGCGCAAAGACCTTGTCCGGCGTTAAAAATACAATACACTGTGGAATTTGCATGCGACTAGTTTCCCATCTCAGTCCGGTCGCTTTACCTAAGATCCGGTATATAAGTTGATGTTAGTTTTTTAAGTATTTATGTTTCATCCTCTGATGACGCTAACTTGGTTAGTGAAACGATCGTCAGGTCTTTTAAAATGTGTTGTGGTGATTTGGGTTCTCCTAGTGTATTTAACTATACAAATAGACGGAGTGCTCAATCCGTTTATAAAAGTATTTGTTATGGCAGAGTCCTGTCTAATTATCAGTGTCCAGTGCAGACATACACTTCAAGCTTTACGATATGCAGTAATGGTAAGCTAATAGGAATATGCGCCGAAAGCTGTCGGATGGTCTTCCGGGTCACTTTGTGGTGAACCGGAAAACTATACGAACGGTTCTAAATAGTCGCTCATGTGTTCGTAGTTTCGTCCCTTTGCAGTTATCATCACAGCATATAGCATGGACGCTGCGTAAAATCCTGTGCTCTAAAATATGCCCTGCTCTCTTGTATAACTTCACCCAGCGCATCCATGCAAACCGACACACATTACTTTAATAAAAATTAGACATTAAATTATTGATAAGTAGATTCGAATCTAAAATAGTATGTTTTAAGGTCATTTTAAAAGTTTTTATATGTGTTTAACGGTGAATCGTCTAGTCTTTTTTTTATGAATTTCAAAGAACGAAGAGCTTTATTGTCAAAAATGCGACAGAATGTTTGAGTACTGTGAATTTTTATCCAAGTTTTGTTTTGCCTTGTAAAATTATGCAACACAAGAAAAGTTAATTTTACGTTTTATTTACTTGTGTTTGTCATCCTTGTTTTAATATATTAGCCAACAAGCGATCACAGCCATGGTAATTGACAAATCTATAAGGATTTGTTTAATATTTTCGGAAACATTGGTGAAGAAGCGTATTTTATGGTTTCGAGAAAAATGGAGTTAAAATTGTTTGTTCACTAAAGACACACATATATTAATTCATATTTTTAAACTGAAAGTTTACGTTACTGTGGTTATAACAAAAATTGTCAACACCAGTTTAAATTGTCAAACAATAAATTGCGGATAGTTTTATTAAATAAAAGAGAATAAGGAAGATTTTGACTTAAGTTTGTGGATACAATTAATTAATATAAAAATCCTGGATGCAGCAAGTGCGTTATGGTAGTGAATTTTCATAGAAATGATCTGGCACAAAATATTTTATTATAACTGTTTTTTCTTGTAACATAGAAATCTAAATTTTGGTGTATAGTTTAATTTTTATATTGTAAACCCATCTACCAAATTTGGTTATCAGATCTCTTTTAGTTTTTGAGATAAATTTTTTTTTTAAATTTCGAATGAAAACTCAAAATTTTTCCGGAAAACCTCGTCCAATTTTTCTGACTAACGAACTTATCCAAGCCATTTACAAAAGGAAGGTACATGCCAAATTTTACCAAAATGGGCCCATGATTTTTTGAGTTATCGGTGTGATACATATATATATATATATATATATATATATATATATATATATATATATATATATATATATATATATATATATATATATATATATATATATATATGTATATATGTTCAGAAAGATTTCCGCGGTCTTTAATGTGAGACATGCTTGGTTCTCGGGTCTCTCTTAGACCTAGGGTTGAACACACTGAAACCTCACAAACGATCTCCGGCGAGATTTGGGGAGTAGGCAGATTGAGGCCCCGTAATCGAGCTACAACAACCCAACCTACCTTTATCCACCGCTCTAAGGAGTAGGCAGATTGAGGCCTTAGAGTGTCCTTACATATTTCCTTTACCCACCTTTGTCCACCACTCTAAGGAGTAGGCAGATTGAGGCCTTAGAGTGTCCTTACATATTTCCTTTACCCACCTTTGTCCACCACTCTAAGGAGTAAGCAGATTGAAGCCTTAGAGTGTCCTTACATATTTCCTTTACCTCTTGAAAATGGCTCCAAAAGAGGAGTCGAAACGTCGAGTTTCCATAACTTCTGGACGCGGTTTAACCCGAGAACCAAGCATGTCTCATATATACATATATATATATATATATATATATATATATATATATATATATATATATATATATATATATATATATATATATATATATATATATATATATATATATATATATATATATATATATATATATATATATATATATATATATATATATACATATAAAAATTGAAACTGACCCCGGATATTGGTTCTAGTGGTCCTAGTTCGCGCTCATTTGCAAAAATGTTTTTAAAATTCAAAAGTCGCGATCTCCCCTCTAGTGAATTTTTTCTACGAAAATTCACTAAAAGAAGTGTGAATGTTACAATAACCGTTATTATGAAATGTGTCTGTAAAGCAACAAGGAAGCGCGAAGTGTTTTTACTGACAAGGAATACATGATTTAAAAAGAAAATTGTAACGAGCAGTTCTAGAAAGACCGGATGTCTACGAAAATCGACTTCCTTCGAAAACAATTATTACTTTTTAATCAATAACGCCAACTTTAATGCGTTTCTTGTGCTAAAAAGTCTTTCAGGACACTTGTGAAAATGATATAGTTATTCATCCTAGGGCTAGTACGTCTCTGGATTCCATAGTGGCCTAGACCTCCGTTTTTTGATAACGCGGTTAAACAGCTTAGCGGGACGAATTATGGCACAGTGTGATATCTAACGATTTTAGTTCGTTACCAAAAAAATATTTTGCTTAGTCTGGGACACGAACCCAGATCAAAACCTGTGTGGAAGATAACAAGCAGCAGTGTTTACAAACGCAACGCGACATCTCTTACGTTTATTATGTCGTTGATTAATGTATATTCAGTCAGCGTACAATAATATATTGAGCTTTTAAACGTGTGTGTATTAGAAAGTACTTAGCCTAACGCAGTATTTTTTTTAAACAAAAATATTTATTCAACATAATCTCGACTTCTACGTTTATCAAAATGTTCATAAAGCAATTCCGAAAGCTTTGAAAAATTCTTTATATTGTCTTCAAACTTTATTGTTTGTCAAAAATCATTTACCTTTTAAATGTGCTTTGAGCTCTGGGAATGAATGATCTTCTAATAGTGTTAAATCCGGAAATGGAGCTGGTGGTCAAACAATTTAAAACCTCTTTTATTAAATGTTTGCAGCGCAATCAACGACTTTTGAGCGCAGAAGCGTTGTCTTGTAAAAGCAACACACCTTTCGCCACTTTTCTGGGGCGTTTTTCCACAATTATCTCGGATAGTTTTTTAGAAACTCACTATAGTATGCTACCGTGGCAATTATACTTTGTTCCAAAGTTTCTGACAAAATCTTTCTCGGTCCCAAGTCGTAATGAACAATGGATAACACATGTTGATGTTCAGCAAATGTGCAATATTTCTCCCATACGTTACAGCCCTATTCGTTGACCCTATAAAATGATTACTTGGAGGGAGCCAATGTTTTCTTGAGTAGTCACAAAAATTGGTCTCCCAGAACAGTGTTTATTTTTGACACGATCGTCCTGGTTTAAATACCGCATTCCAGTTGTTAATAGTGGCCTACAAAGGAGATTGATCATCTACCCAACTAGCACCAAAGAGATGGCACTTGAGATCGGAACTTGGAAAGTGTAGTTTTTACGTAATCCGCACTAACTTTACAACTCGGTGGTGAAAATAACTTTATATTGCAAATTAGCAGTGACAATTACGTAATATTCACTACATATAACTACTTTACAGTTACACAGCTTTTTAGCTGCTTTCAAGGTATTAAGAAGGTCGTTGTTACTCGTAGAGCAAACGCAGAGTTTCGGGAACTTCAAGGTAGGAAACGACAGTAGCCAAAACTATATTATGTTACTGAAATGCTACAGTCACTTTAAAGTAGCATTAATAGTTGCCGGCCTCTTTATAGTTGTTAAACTTCTTGGTAATATATCCCGCTATTTGAAGAAGTGAATGGTACTATTTATAGCTAGAAAGAGTAGATAGTGATAGGACCCGTGGTAGTGGCCGTCGCTACGAATATGCTACAGTGTTGAAATGTAGACGGATAAGTTCCCGATAACAGGCCGTAACGTTGCAATCATTCCCCATTTTGGTGGTTGCTCCATGATAGGAACGTTCCTATAACAGACGACTGACTGGCGGAAAAACACTTAGAAGTTACCACGATGGTCGCTTCCACATTCGAGTGACTAATTGTGCTAGTTGAGAAGATTTCTACCATATCAGCAAAAAATCCTGAAGCCGATACCGCTCTCATAAATAATTTCTAAATAGCTAAATATATCAAAATCTAAATAAAAGCGATATATATATATATATATATATATATATATATATATATATATATATATATATATATATATATATATATATATATATATATATATATATATATACAGGGTCGCTGATAAGTCTGGAAACGGTCGATTATCCGGGAAAATATACAAGGTGTCGAAAAAAGTTTTATACAAAAGTTTTTGGGTTCTTCAATGTCTACTAGGCGGTGATAATTTTATTTATACAGGGTTGGTCATACAGGCGTGGCACACCAATATTAATTTTTTTTTAATGGAACACCCTATATATTATTCGATATTTCAATCCTTCTCTTAATTTTGAGCAACATTTATGAGAAGCATAATGTACCTAAACTCAATCGTTTCCGGGTAAAAAAATAAATAAAAATAAACGCTACCGTTTATAAAATCTATTGGATGAAGAACAAAAATAAATGAAAAGTAGAATATCTCTTGAAAACAATCTGTGAGTGTGAAAAGAACCGGTTGCGATGTTTTTAACATTGTTTGGAATCCCAAGATAAGATAAGATGCCCATAAGAAACGCAGTATTATTCTTTTGTTTTAAAATGTTTCCAGGACAACGAATGTCAAACATTCATTCAGTGTCAACAGTTTTGAAACATTAGTAATTTAGTGTCAACAGTTTTTGTGCAAAATGGCAAGTTTAAGTGAAACCGAACGTATCGAAATTTTAATGATGATAGGGTACGGTGATAGAACACGAAGTTTTGCTCAAGTGGTGATTATGTTCAATGAGTTGCATCCTGAGCGGGAATCGATCTCCAAATCCACAGTTTCGAAAACTTTGCATCGTTTTCACGAAACTGGCGGTATCAAGGATAAACCTAGAACTGGAAGGCCAGTAACCGTTACAAATGAAGAAAATTCTTTGAATGTAATATTGGATGTGGTGGAAAATCCGAAAACTTCGGCACAGCAATTGGCTTTAAATCACAATATGAGTCGATATTCAATTCAAAAGATTACGAAGCGGGAAAATTTCCGTCCATATAAAATTCATTTATTGCAAGAACTGAGTGAAGACGATTTTGATCGCAGAATCGAGTTCAGTGAACTTATTATGGAGAAGTTACGCAAAAATTTTAACTTTGCCAACCACATTTTGTTTTCCGACGAATCTACATTTTGTTTGAATGGACAAGTCAACCGACACAACTGTAGGTACTGGTCAGACGAAAACCCACATTGGATGGAACAAATTCACACCCAAAGACCGCAAAAAGTAAATGTTTGGTGTGCTATTATTGGTGGACATATCATAGGACCTTATTTTATACACGGTAATTTGAACTCTGCTGGATATTTGACACTTTTGCAAGAATCAATTGTTCCAGACGTTAGTCGATTATTTCCGAACAATAACGACCCAAATCTACCAGCGGAAGAAATATGGTTTCAGCAGGATGGGGCACCCCCTCATTTTGGAATTGAGGTACGGGAATATCTGAATCAAACCTTTCCTGGCAGATGGATAGGGCGCAGGGGAACTATTGAATGGCCAGCTAGGTCTCCCGACATGACGCCGCTTGACTTTTTTTTGTGGGGTCATGTAAAAAATTTAATTTACCAAAATAGACCGCAGAATATTGAAGAGTTGCAAGCAAGGATTGTGCATGAAATTAATAACATTCCTCAAAACGCTCTTGTAAATGCAGTGCAATGTTTTGTTAAGCGAATTCATTATTGTCAGGAGGTCAATGGAGAACACTTTGAACATCTTATAAAATAGGATTTCAAACAATGTTAAAAACATCGCAACCGGTTCTTTTCACACTCACAGATTGTTTTCAAGAGATATTCTACTTTTCATTTATTTTTGTTCTTCATCCAATAGATTTTAAAAACAATAGCGTTTATTTTTATTTATTTTTTTACCCGGAAACGATTGAGTTTATGTACATCATGCTTCTGATAAATGTTGCTCAAAATTAAGAGAATGATTGAAATATCGAATAATATATAGGGTGTTCCATTAAAAAAAAATTAATATTGGTGTGCCACGCCTGTATGACCAACCCTGTATAAATGAAATTATCACCGCCTAGTAGACATTGAAGAACCCAAAAACTTTTGTATAAAACTTTTTTCGACACCTTGTATATTTTCCCGGATAATCGACCGTTTCCAGACTTATCAGCGACCCTGTATATATATATTTATATATATATATATATATATATATATATATATATATATATATATATATATATATATATATATATATATTTAATACCTCGATTGGGTTTGATAAACATTCAGATTTTTGCATGAAAGTCTATTTTTCGCCATCATTTTTTTAGCATATTGACGTCATAAATATTATATTTTTTTATTGTATTTTTCGAAGTATCTGATGTTTTCTAGAAATCACGTAGGTGAAAATCATTACAAATTATCAGTTTAGTACTGACTTTCAACGTATTACTTGTACAATTATTTTAAGTATTATGATGCATTTAACGGCCACAAAGGAGTGAATGTTAATTCTCATCGGATAGAAGGATAAGGCCAGAACTCGGCAGGAAGTATGCGATTTGTTTTATGCAAAATAGCCATATCGCCCTATTCGACAATCCACAATCAGTATGATTGAGTTTAAAATTAGAGAAACCAGTGGTGTTGAAGATATTCCAAAACCAGAACGTCCAAAAGTTGACGAAGATTATAAACTGGACATTTTGTTAAGTATGAAAAAGAATCCTTATATTGCGCCTCGATTGGTTGCATTAGAAAATGAAGTTAGTCAGATAACAGTGCTACATGTCATGAGAAAGAAAAAATATCATCCCTACAAATTCAACTCCTACAGGAACTCAACGATGACAACCCCGACCCACTACTACAGATTTGTGAAATTATAATGTATTTGTGCCCAGTAAATTGACGTTTGCACCGGAAAATAATTTTTGTCGGTGGGGCCACGTTTTGTCTCCATGACGCAGTGAACAGTCGAAAATGCAGGTATTGGGGTCAAGTGGATCCTTATTTGGTGGTCGAGGCACATACCTAACACCCGCAGTAATTTATTACGTGAGCTGGAATAGCTGACAGAAGAATCTACTTTAACGAACCCTCGCTGGATAGGGATATTAAGAGTCTTGCAGAATTACTTGTTTCAGCGCGTGCAGCAATTTTTAGAAATGACAATGATCCTGACCTTCCAGAGAATACAATATGGTTTCAGCAGGATGGCGCACCCTCTCACTGTGCTCGCCTTCTCTGAAAATGTCTGCACAATTGTTTTACTATGAGGTGAATTGGCAGGCGAGAACCAATAGAATAGCCTGCGAAATCCCCAGACCGTACAACCCTAGATTATTTTTATGGGATTATTCGAAGTCCAAGGTCTACATAAAGAGACCAAAAAAATTAGCTGAACTGCAAAATCAAATTTAAAGATAAAATGTGCAGAATTAGCTCAGAAATGAATTAAAATGTACAAGAATTTATACACATACAGGTGTATTGTCAAGAAGCCAGTGGATGGCAGTACGGATACTAAATTTAACAATTGTATTTTTTCGGCTAATGACTTTTTGTTTCTTTTTTTAACAATAGAATTTACTCGAAAATTTTCTTATGCAAAATGACAACATCTTTATAGTGTCGATTTAACAATGAAAAGATCTCTCGGAATAAAAGAAAACGTTTTTATTTAAAAAAGTTTTGATGAACAAACAATGGCGAAAAATCAACTCTTACAAACGTGTGTATTTTTCGAGGGTTTTTTCAACAACAAAAATTGCTCTTACTTATTTTATTCCAGACTTTACGCACGCACTGTAAACTTTACAATGTGTTATTCCTTATTTCGCGCATGTTTCAAGTATTCGCGTAAACATTAATATGATTGGTTCTCCGGCATATCCTACCAAATGAGGTATGAGCGAAAATTCTACAACGAAAGTAATCTACTAAGACCGATTTGTTCCCTAATAAACTTTCGTTGTCTTCCAATCCCTTCAAGTAAAAGTTTAACTTCAAAGCCGATGTAGCAGACAATGCTAAAACTTTATTGATAGGAAACTAGTCAGAGCTAAAATTAATCTTCTCACATCAAAGTGAAAGATTGCCAAAGCAGAAGTGACTTACTCAAAAAGTCTTTATAGTTAATTTTAAGGAGATAAGAAGAGAGAGGGAGAAGAGAAAGGTAACCAGAGAGAATTTTGCGTAGCAAGTCTGGTGGACACCGAGATAAGCCTTCCCAGTCAAAACATTTAGCGAATGTTTTGTGTATAAAATCCGACGTTGCCAATTTGAGCGATACAACTTGTTGCTTCTACTGATTGATTCTACCACTATTATTATATAAACTGAAAGGAAAACTTTCAACAGTGTAAGGTTTCAGAATTATATCACACATACGGCCTTTGATGTGCAAGGGTGTGAGCGAATAGTGTATAGCTAATTAGTTTGAGGGTCTTGTTCATTACCTTCGACATGGTCATCGTCTGGAGATTTAGTTTGTCGATTTACATACGTGATTTATAGTTTCAATTTGTAAGGCTTAACAGTATTTTAATAATAATAATATTGTATCTACTGTAAGAAAGACAACTTTTGAGACTAGCTTACAACCATCACCACATCCAATCATAATACGCAGATGCATTAAAAAGAATTGTACCTAACCAGAAAAGAAAGGATTAAAAGAAAAAACAAAATTTGGTTTATCAAGATATGAATCTTTAACAGTTACAGATTTACTCCAGCGCTTCTTCAATAACGTGATACCAACAAAATTTTATATTATTTAGACAATTCATTTAAAAGTCGGAAATTCCTTCTTTTAAAATCGACGTCCTCGGAAGCGTCTCTTAAGCTTAGGAAAAAGGTAGTCCGATGGAGGTAGGTAGTAACTAACCAAACCCGCAGTGGTTGATTGATTCCTGAACTTTGTGAACCTTGTGAACTCGGTAATGGTCGCGTAGCAATAAACTTTTTTTGGATATAATTAGAGTACGACTTTTGACGTATAGCAGCATCTAGATTGGACATATGAGGTACTCAATCAAAACCATGCTCATTACAATACGTAATTATTATTATGTTGATTACTATTACCCAAAATAGACTATTTAAAATCTGCGACTTGTATTTTTCGCCCTTCTTTGTAGTTCCTTAAAAGTTGATTTTATTTTTATTATTTTTGTGGGGTATCTGTCATTTTTTATTTATTATTCTCAGTGGCGGCAACATTTGTCGGCGTGTCTCAGTTGTCAAAACTGACCCATAAATTTGCCATTTTATGCGTAGCGAAAAACCTTTTTAATATTGAATTTCTCAGAACGAAAAATAAAATATAAGAATATTTTGTCACCCTTTTTGGCCATTATATCTTATTGAAAAACTTTTATCCTTTGGCAGAGGGCTAGTAAGGTGTTTATTAAATGATTTTGTAGCGAATTTCCAATCCCCTTTTTTAGTGATTCGCTGTTTCCTTCGCTATTTCATCTTGAAAAAGCGCAGTAGCCATTTAGATTGTGTGAGGTATTCTGTGGAATTCAGTAGAATGGTTGGGTAGCGAAAAAATTGTAACATGGTATACAATCATTGTGAGTTTAACACTACGATCGATAAGTTTTTAAATGTCCGAGAACTTTAGCAAAAACATCACATCCAAACACGCGTTTGTTTGATAAATTTGGTTTTTTATTTGTCCATTTTTCAAATGGGGTGACTTCAACACCTGAATTAAGATAAGCAGCCACTCTGACAACTTCTCCCTACATATTTTTATCCACATTTACTTGCGGAAGTTTGCAGGCTATACGTGGCAACACTGCACAAGAAAGATTGCAATTTGTTTTTGTGAATAAATGAATAGCGATATTTGCCATTTTGTTGGAACAGGAACTAGACTCCGAAATACCTGATATCTTTATAATTCTCTCCTGTGTTTGTAATTGTAATCGATCTACGAACCTTTGTGAAATAAACGAAGTTTGACTGCCGCTGTCTAGCAGCACCCTTGCAGTAAAAGCGAAACCACGGGCGGGAAATATGAATACTTATGCCGTGTTTCATGCAAAAAAATATACGACCTGGAAGAACCGAATTTAATGGACAGTATAAAAACTGAATATATACAGCTACTTTCAAAATAACATTGCCTTAACTCATTCTGTACCTGGACATTTTCTTGCTATAATCTTTTCAAAATTTAGAAGCTCACTTTTTGCTTGTCCCATAGACGATTTAATACACCAAAAGAGCTTAAACTGTGTTTTCGAAAAAACTTAAGTCTTTTCCAAATTACTGTTTATTATGCCTAACTTGTTTATCTGTTAATGTCTCTTTCTTACTTTTTTCATGTTTCACGCATGGCAATGTTTTAATATTAGGTTATTTTAAGAAAATTCGAACACCCAGTAAGACAAACAAAAAGATCTATTGAAATTTGATTCAAAGAACATTTAGCACAACATCACGTAGATCTGGAGAATCTAAAATTAATAAAAAATGTTAGAGAACCAGGACAGTTAAATGCTTTCTAAAGTATATACATTGCTAAATACAGAGTTGTGGCTAATGACAATTCTGTCGAGGCCATACCACCTTTTTTACCACCTCCACCACCAGCACGCTAAATATAGTAATAACAAAAGTTGTATGAAGTTGGCTCCGTCGCCTATGGGGAGTGTATGGATTGACCACGACACTACTACCTGCACAAGAATATAAGCAGAGTTGTAGATGTAAGATACTTAGAATTGTCAATCCCCTGATGACGCTAGCTTGGTTACTGAAACGATGGCCAGGTTTTTAAAATGTATTGTGGTGATTTGGGTTCTCCAAGTATACTTACGAAGTAAGACTTGAACACTTTCAATAAAATTTATAAATAATGTGTTTAATTAAACTAAAATATTAAAATATAACAAAGTTATTTAATAATGAGTGGGTCCGCCACGGTTTCTTATGCATTCGATAAATCTTCGAGGCATCCCTGAAATTAAACACTTTATGATATCCTGAGGAATGTCATCCCCAGCCTTCTTGAAATCATAAACGAAAATTAACTAGGTTATCTGCTGGTTGGGCTAAATTACCCAGTCTATTGCCAATCATATCCCACACATGTTCGATTGGTGATAAGCCCGGGAAGCGAGGAGGCCACGGAAGCAGGGTTGCGGTATTTTCTTGTAAGAACCTTATACTAAACCTTGCTGTATGAGAACGTGCTTTGTCTAGTTATAAAAAGGGTTGAATGAACCCTTGTAAGTATGGCAGTGCAACAGACTGCAGTACATTTCGTATGTAATCATTTGCATTCAAATTTCTGCCGATAAAGGCTAAAAGTCACCTGCTACCGGATGTTATCGCACCCCATACCATCACCCCCCGTGTAAGGGCTGTATACCGTTCCACATCACAGTGAATTCTAAATTTCTGCGTTCTCCACGTACCCGTCTTACTTTCCTGCAACCATATTAAACCCGAAAACAGAATTGGGACTCGTCAGAGAATACAATACGATTCCATCTCAGCATCCCAATTTGCTCTGGCGTTACACTCGTAAAGCCGAGCAACACGATATCGAGGTGTCAATGGGAGACATAAAAATGGTCTATACGAACGAAGCCCAAATGCACGTATTCTGAGATATATCGTCGCCATAGAGACTATTTGTTTCAAAACTCCCAACCAGTGGTAAGTTTTTTTTAGTTTCACTGTTTCACATATTTAACTGTCTGCGAATTCACGTAAAAAATCGTTTTATAACTTTCGTGAAAACAATTTGTTTAGCAAAATTTCGTGTAAAAGTCTTTTTTAAATTTTAGCTTTCTGTGAATAATTATGTCTTGGCTGGTGTAGTTTTTGTGTTAATTGATTGGATAGGTTGGTTGGGCAGGAAAGTGAGACGAATTTTTCGGAAAAATTTTAAATTCATGTTGGGGAAATGTTTGTACTTTTTCTAACAAAATTTATTTTGATAAAATATCGTGCATTAGTTTCTACTATAGAGGTTATACTATCTAGTAAATTTGATATCTTTCAAAAATTGCGTATTTATCGTTAAAAGACTTCTATATGACGCTACCATAAGGTTCTTGCTGCGTCCAGTCTCTTTTCGTTGCCACAATTTGTTACCTAAATTATACACGGGAACAACTACTGGAATTTTATTTCTGAACATCGTGGGTCTTTTTACTATCTACAATTAAGCTGTGGTAAATTAGTTTATATAGTAGTTTTTTTCAGCCAAAAACTGGCCGCTGTCCCGTGTGATTTTTGTTAGCAAAACCTGTATATCTTGTTAACAAAACTTTTTAAAGATACAGTACACAATTCTATTGTTCGTTTATTAACAGATAATTGGATGTTACTGATATTTTAAACTATAGCAAAAACTTCAACAAATCAAATGTGGTTTTAATCTATTGTCTTACAACCACACACTTGGCGGCATAAGGCACTTTGTGGTATCACGAGGGCCAAACTGGCTGAGCTACAGGGACAAGCTTGTCTGATGATATCGGACGCGATAAGCACCGCACCATCAGTAAGTACTCCTAAACATTCCACCTCTTCACATTTGGCTGGCGAGGGAGGCTAGGTGGACAACCTACAGATTATAACAAACGACCGACAGCATGCGGAAGGCAATCAGTTTGGGAAGGACCGGACGCCTCGATGACATTGAAAGTCATGAGGTTCTGGAAATGGTCTCAGACCTGATGCCTACAAAGATCAGTAGATATCTGTCTTTTAAGACCGTCCTTCCGGAAAGGGAGGACTAGGAACTAAACCAAACGACCATATTGAGCGCAGATCTCTGCTGGTACACTGACGGCTCCAAAACCGATTGGGGGAGAAGAGCTGGCGCTAATGGGAGGAACACCGATGCACACATTGTTAAAAATATATTCAGATAGCCAAGCTGCAATAAAGGCACTTGGTTCCTACCGTTGCAATTCAAAAACGGTATGGCGCTGTAAATCTGCCCTCGACGAACTGGAATGCTGCAAAGAGGTATCGCTGGTCCGGAATCCGGGTCACTTGGACTTTGATGGGAATGTAGCGGCCGAAGCGCTTGCTAGGGGTGGTGCCCAGGAGGACTTTGTCGGACTAGAACCTGTGCTGAGGACATCATCATGCACAGCAAACCTTTAAAAAAAGGTAAGATGCTTACTGGCAATTAGGCCATTGCTGACCCTTTTTGCTCATCTAAACTAACCTACCCTCCACCTTGAGCTCGATCTCAACGACGACAGTGATTTTGAAAAATCATCCGCCGCCGGTGAGGATCGAACTGTCGACCCCCGAGTCCGTATTGGAAAGTGTGAATCGACTTTCCCGCACGGCCACGGAGGCGCTTAAAGTACCTTAAAGAACACATAGAAAGACAATCCAGCAATGGCAAAAGCTGCCAGGATTAGCACACTCTTAAGGCCTTTATAAATGAATTTTCAGAGTCGAGTGCTAAAAAACTTTTAAAGCTACAGAGACAACAACAGAATTCTAATCGGCCTGTATATATGAGACTGCTGCTTGCATCACCTGATGCACCGAATTGGTCTCGGTCAAGAGACTGAGTGCCGGCTGTGTATGGAGGTGTCGAAACAGCAGATCACGTGCTATGTTCCTGTCTGACTGCGGACAGGACAAGGGGCCTGTTCTTGGGCAAGACAAAGCTTGCACGTGAAGATCTGGGTCAACTTTTGCCCACAAAAACTGTTGATCTCTGTAGGAGGCTAGATTTGTTGGGCAATTAGGCGTGAGCACAATGAAGGTCGCAACTAAGGGACCGTTATGGCCCACTCACAATTTAACCTAACCTAACACTACAACCAATCCCGTGCTGAAAATGCTCGAGGTCGTCCGGATTCATGACAGCGGTTATGGATTCCTTCTTCATACCACCTGGACCAACACTGTAACACTCTTGACACACTGCAGTCAGAGATTCGTCTGATTGAAAAACCACCTTCCCTCGTACCAAAAATGCGCCTCCTTTCGAATGCACTTAAATGATTGTAATTATTTCATAAACGGCGCCTAGATATAATGATTTACTGACTTAATAAATTGAGCACAAATCGCTAGGAAATATTACCTTGAACTGAAGGATACCCAAATTTAAAGATATAATTTTGTGACCAAAAAAATTTGACGAAGTGTACACCTGCTAAAACATTTTTGTGCATATTGTTGTCATTTCTTACCAGAGACAAAACCAGCTACTATAGAAAATTTGATTGCAATTGGTCGACTCTTACTGGGTGTTTCTTGGACCGTCGGTAAATTTAGGATACAATAAAATATATATAAGTATTATAAACACATATATAATGGAAGATTTGTTTTTGAAAATAAAATGTAATGTCTGAGTTGATTAGCAACCTTGTTCAGTAGCTTGGAGCAAAATTTACTTTGCGCTTTTAGTTTTGTATATACTTTTAATTTATTTTGTAAATACACATATACACAACACCACACGCTTCTGTGAAAATTATTTACCATTCATGGATGCCATTTCTTGTCAATATTTGTTGTGAAACTTATAAGTACACTTGGAGAACACCCAAATCACCACAACACATATTTCAGAGACCTTACGATCGTTTCGTTGACAATGTCAACATCTTCAGAGGAAGAAATAATTTTCTTCCTTCTTGACATTGTCAACGAAACGATCGTAAGGTCTCGAAATATGTGTTGTGGTGATTTGGGTTTCTCCAAGTGTAATCATTAGTGCTCATCACAGGTTCCAGTTTTAACATTGTGAACCTTATTTTTGAACACTTTTACGATAAATTTTAACACATAGGCCTGCTACGATTAGATTAAAGTAATCTTTTATGGGTCAAAATAAAATTTGCAACATAGTTTTCATGTAGTAATAATACCTTCCGTTATAGTTCTTTCACTGTAGTTCCATCAATAAAATGACATTAGCATATCTTTTTAGCCGTAAATATTAATAAACTGTAAAGATTTTATTCAAATTATTTCCAAAAATCTCGAAGAGTCGGTCACTGGAGTAGTGCTAGTGGTACGTAGCACACTACAACTAGAATTTTGACCCAAACTTTTGTTTGTTGGTTGGTTGTAATTTTTTTAACTATGAAAATGTACCTTTTTACAAAAGTACATCATCAGACTGCAGTGTAGATCTTTGCGTCATGAATTTGCGCGGTCTTATCTTTTTTATTCTGTTTATTTCAGGTTTTTTTCAGGTGCAGTTTCTTGCAGATATATTTCTAAATGTACTAAAATATGTTAAGCTGTAATTGAAGTTACAATTCGTGTTGTTCAGTTTATAATCAAGCTTTCAATGTTTTTTTGTTATGAATCCGTTTTTATTTTGCTTGGATATTTTGATATTAGATTATGCATGTGTCAATATGTGTCATTTTTATACTTTTGAATTAAAATTTATCTATGTTATTTGCTGGTTAAGCTGTTTTCATGAAAGATAAACCAGAGATAAGAAATTATTTCTATTTGCGGAAATGTTTTATTTATCAAAGTTATCTTTATTAGATGTTTACTGAATACAATAATAAAACAACACTTATTTGGTTAATGCGTGTAAGCTGACTCCGTGTGTACCCAAATTGTTTCCTTTTGGAGCGATTTTAACGCCCATAATAAATTATATACTTCACCAGTTAATAAATATATTTTGCGCTCCAAAAACATTGTATTTTTATTTTATTTTTGAAATAGCGCTGCAAATTTAATCATAACTTTCACATAGCTGTGATAATTTACTCTCCGCAGAAAGACGTTCTCATGAAATGAATTTAGGGTCCATGACTTTACCACAACGAAAATATTCGTATTTCTGTACCCATAAACTTCTGAAACGTTATATTACTTGCTTTTTAATAGTAAAGTTTTCCCAATCAACCCACTATTTCTTCGCTTTTTTCTGAAGCGATCTTACTCACAAATAATCCAAACTCAATCAGGTTATTAACAGCTGTGCACAAAATTTCATCCTTAGTTACAAAACAATTTAATATTTCACCTCTACATGATCAAACCCCACTTGAATTTCATGGAAAATATAAATGTGACCTTGATTTAACTTTCACTGTCACCGTGCAAATCGAATACAAGTAACCTCCAGATAACCAGGGAAAAATTCTGTAGCCTTGCGCTTCACATTTTTTATGTGTAACTCGAACTTTCACAGTAATTGTGGCAGCTCTTTGTACAGCGTAAGCGAAACTCGATGTCTCGGCACTTTTGAAATAAAAGGAAAAGCGATAGAAAAAATCTGAAAAGAGGTTCTTAAATGGGATTGAGTAGGGTCCATTTTAAGCCAAATTTGCATATTTTTGGATATTCGGAAATTTAAGTAATGACGTCATCGAACTTTTTCCCAGGAACATAGCTATGTTTTGGCATACCTAAAAATAACTATTTTTTCTGGACAAATTATGTAAAGAAAAAAAGTTATCTTTTTCCGTTAAAAAGTTATAATCAAATTTGAAGAAAAAAAGTATAACATAAAATTCGCGCAACCATAACGATACAAACAAGAAGCCTTTGGAAACAAATAGCAAAGTGTTGTCTGTCGTAGCAACGTTTTATCTGTCAATAATTAAACTAATGGTTTACAAATATTGTTTTGTTGTCATTTCACTTTGAAAAATGTTCACGTACAACGAAAAAGTCTATATGTTATTAGTTTATGGTGAATCTCAAAAGAAACCTAGAAGAGCCGTTCAGTTATACTCCCAGAGATACCCTGAACGTGTTATTCCACGCTTCAAAATATTTGCGAGATTAGAACGCAATTTACGTGCAAATAACCAAGCATTTTCTTCTCAAAAGGGAAGAAAAATTGCTAGAAGGGTCAATTCTGACAATACTGTTGCCACTGTTTTGCAGTATTTTGAAGACCATTTAAAAAACTCGATTCGGTAAGCCTGTCGTGAATTGAATTTAAAATATAGTTCGGTACGAAAAATTTTGAAAGAAAATGCTTATCACGATTATAAACTTCATAACTTAGAACACTTGTCAGATGATCATCAACAACGAATAATTAATTAGATTGCCCAAGTGATGGTAAACTTGATCAATGACAATCGTTTTTTTCAGCATGTGTGGTGGACGAACGGAAGCCCTTTTGTTAGTAACTGTAAGCCCAATAAAAAAAAATTAGCATATTTGGCCTACTGAAAATCCACATTTTGTCAATCCGATTGAAAATCAAGAACACTTCGGAATTAACGTTTGGTGTGGTATTATTAACGGTCATTTGATTGGTACATATTTTTATGAAGGGATTTTACATAGTGAACAATATTTCTCCAAGAACACCTTTCTGTGCTGCTTGAAAATTATTACGGCGGCAATGTGTTTCCAACATGACGGAGTTTCACCGCATAAAGCAAGAATTATCCAACAATATTTAAATGAAACTTACGGAGAAAATGGATAGCTATAAATGGACCGATACAGTGTCCGCCTAAATCACCGGACTTGACCCCACTAGACTTTTTCTTGTGGAAAGCTTTGAAAAATAAAGTTTACAGAACACCATCTATTAACTTCGAACATTTAAAAGAAAAAATCAGAAATGCTTGCGATGAACTATCTAGAGAAATGTTTCATAAGGCTTCAGTGCGAGAAGGGGGGCGGAGATTCGATAAGTGTTTAGAAGTAGGAGGTGGTCACATTAAAATTTGTTGCAATGATTGTCTACATACTTTGTTTATTGCTGTGGTAAAAGTAGTAGTAATATATTGTGTTTTATAACGTTAAATTATTAAATAACTTTTTAACGGAAAAAGATAGCAATTTTTTTCTTTACATAATTTGTCCAGAAAAAATAGTTTTTTAGATATGCCAAAATATAGGTATGTTTCTGGGAAAAAAAAATCGATGACGTCATTACTTCAGTTTCCAAATATCCAAAAATATGCAAATTTTGCTTAAAATTGACCGTACTCAATCCCATTTAAGAACCTCTATTCATATTTTTTCTATCGCTTTTCCTTTTTTTTTTGCAATAGAGTCGGGACATCGAGTTTCCCTCACCCTGTACATGAGCGTTTGACATGCAGATGACTATTTAACGTCCCGATGTTACCCTAATTTCATTTCAGCACAGAATACCAGATGTTTGATGAAATTGAAAGTTTTCTAATAAACAAACCCTAAAGTTACTAGAGTTTTAACGAAAAAATATTAATTTTCGCCAAATCACTCCCCATTCATCTACTATCCCTTGGATCAGTTTCACAAAAAACAATCCGAATCGTTCATTTGTCGGTTGCTAACTGTATAGCAAATTTGAAGGCGGTATCACGAATCGTTCTAAAGTTATCGTGGCTACTAACAGACTTAAAGACCGACAGACAAACAATTCTCGTTCCTAAATGATGTTTTCTATATACATGGTGCTTCACGATTAGTGGCCTATTAGACGTTTCTAGAGAACTACATGTATTTAAAATTTAAAAATTGGTATCCGCGCGTTTTTGATACTGATCTTTCTAACTAAAATATTAGCATGCACTTCGGGTTATACCGGAAGTCGGCACAAACTTTTTTTTAATTGAACACCCTGTATATTATTAGCTATTACACGTTCAATTTAAGAGCCACTTTGTAACAACATATTCGGACTAGTTCGTACTGTTTCGGATTTATTCGCCATTTTGTAGAAAAAAATTACGACTGGAGAGCTTTAGAAAAATTATTTGATCGCGTCACCATCTCATCTCATTGAGAATACGAATAATCCTGGGTGAATACTATTTTTGGTTCAGTCACAATTTTGACCTTCTGTATGACCAGTAAATGTGACACCGTTTATGGCAGAATGAATTTCTGGAACGGAACACCGTAGCTTGACCTGACCTGACCTTCTGTGTAACCAGTAAATGTGACAACGTTCGTGGCAGAATAAATTTCTGGAACGGAACACCGTAGCTTGTTCTGAAATTAACGCACATACACTTTCCTTCAGAGAGCCTTGACAGACCATGATGACCTTTTGTACTCGGATAGCTTACTCACAACTACTCGCTCGGTGTTTTACTTGCATCTACTCTTGTTTCCCCGAGAGAAAATTGATGATGTCAAAATTACTCCACCGGGAAAATGTTTTTGGCATTAAAAGTCTTACATACTTGACCGACCGACCGATAAAAAATGTCGTTCCAGAATCAAGTTTTCTGTGTGTTTTAAGACTTTTTACCCCATTTTAGCAAAAAAATTCGGAATTTCTGTCACCGATATTCCACCACCAGAATTCAACCCGTAATTTAATTTCAGCACAGAATACCAGATGTTTTATGAAATTGAAAGTTTTATAATAAACAAACCCAAAAACATTATATTACTCATGTTTTAACGAAAAAATGTCAATTTTTACCAAATCATCCCCCATTCATCGCCTACCCTCTGGAGCGACTTTACCCGAAAACAAACTGAACCATTAGTTTGTCGGTTGCTCAGCGTGTACCAAATTTGAAGACGATATCTCAATTCGTTCGAAAGTTATCCTGGCTACAAACAGACAGATATACAGACCGAAGACCGACAGACAAAAAAATTCGTTCCCAAATCATGTTTTCTATATGTCCTATGTATGACGTTTAAGCAAAAACAAAATGACATTTTTGGCGCCGATGCGATACTTCCACACGTTTTTTCTACGTTCTCCACGTCTTACTTTTCTGTGACCTTAACACAAAATCTGGACTCGTCAGAGAAGACAACACGATTCCATTCACCATTCAAATTTGATCTGCGACGATGCCACTCAAGCCGAGCAGGAAAAATGGTCTATGCGAACGAAGCCGGAAAGCGCGTATTCTGCGATATGTCGTTGCCATAGAGACGCTTTGTTGTAAAACTTCCAACCAAGCATTTACATTCGACCGTATGGTGGAAACTATATGTTGTAAAACCACAAATGACGATCTTTCCGTGCTAAAGTTGCTCGAAGTTGTCTGGATCCATGGCGACAATTATGGACTCCCCAATCACTGAATGGTTATAGTACTAGTACCTTATAAACATTCTTTTTCTCTGTCGTATTCTTTCAGATCTGCCTTGAAATTTGTCAGATCAAGTGAAAATGGTTATTATATCTTATAAAGTTTTTTCTTCCCTTTCGTATTGTTTCTGCCTGGAGATGTGTCAAATCAAAGAGAGAGAAATTAATTATAGACGTGATTTTGGTGCGCACTGGATATATTAATGGTGGAAGTATAACATGCTTTATTTGGAAAATGAAGCTTGTAAAGCCTATTTTTGAAAACTTGCGGAAAAATTACTCAAATTTTGCCGATAAAAACTAAATTTTTCAGTCACGGCCCAGTTTAGCAACATTTACTACTCAACCTAACACAAACGCTATTAACCGCTGTCAAATTAAAAGCTTACATATCCTTTCCAATTAACCAAACCCAGCCGTAACAATTCTCACATGATTTCTTTGCAGATATGCATCTAAGTGCTTCCCCTTCTACAAGTGACACGTAAATTTTTTATGGATGTTGTATGTTTCTCTGTCGTATCTTTGTGTGTGTTTTCTTATTTATTATTTAGTATTAAGATGATGAATATTTATAAATTAGAGGCACTTGTATATAGTTCATTCTATTTCAGAAGAACAGCTGCATGATCAAGTCTAAAGCTTCAGCAACACTGGCTCTCAGGCTTCTAAACGAAGTTGTCCGACGCACCTGCACTCATCCAGCTGATTTGTAGTTCACAGCTTCAAATGTCAGATTTTTCCCATCTCCTTTCTCGGTCCTCATACAATTTTAATATTGTTGAAAGCTGAGTAAAGTAATCTTGTAAGGAGGTTTGAGTTCGTAAGATACACCGTGTAATTTTGCGTAAAGTTAACTTGAGGGAGATATCAAAGTTTTCTAGTTATTCGCAAAGAGGATTGGGCTTGGGAAAAATCTTTCATCTGAAGTTGCTTTTCAAATTAATCTTGAACGCTTGAAAGATGTCCCCTTAATAATGTATATGTTTGTCACAACTACTCCTAAATTTTTTAAAGTGTATTAGAGCCTGCAAAAACAAGATTGAGATGTTTTATGTTAATACTCGAAAAAAGTACACAAACGTTTCACTATTCACGTTGCTATTAGAACTACAAAATCGATAATTAAACGTAGTTTTATAACTTTTCCTGAGGATGGAAATTGTGGAAACAAAAATCAATTGAATGCTACAGTTCCAATATATTCCTAAAAAAATATTTTTAAAGAATACAGCCTAAATATGTGTTCTTACACCTTAAAAAAGGGGGACAGATAATTGTTGAATAAGCATTTCAAACATAAGAATAAACTGCAACTAACATTTACAAAATCCTGATATTTGCTAAAATAGAGTTCAATTGGACCATGGAAATGGCTGAAAAAATATGCCTAAAATCTCTCAATAATAATAAATTAAAATAAACACATTTTAAAGTGTTGTCTATGTTAACCCTTGCGCAAAAACACTGGGTCCGACCGACTCGCTACTTCAGAGTTTGTGCGATTGTGCAGCCCACCGTTCTTTTGCTCCTTGATATTCGGTTTCTCCTTATTAAATATATTTAACCCGTATAGTTTGTCTGTTTCTTAGTATGCAGCTTTTGTGAATTTTACAATAAACCCCATCGGGTTCCTGTGAGCCACCATACGTATTAACGTAAGAATGGCTGGCCCATCAAGTGTTAACGCAATTGACTTAAATATTGAATAATTGGTTGTGATATGATATAGTAAAATAGAGAGTGACTTGAGTGAGAACAGAAAAACATTCTAGACAAATATTTTGCGATTTATGGTGATCATGAGTCGAATACTGAGCAGGAGCTAGACGAAGAAAAGTTGTGTCGGAATCGGAATCGATGCTGTTGAGATGGCTCTATTGATTTGTTTTCCAATTATTATTATTTAAAATATATAAACTTTTTCGGTGTTACTGTATTGTCTTAAAATAGCGGGTCCTCAGACGCACTCTCCGTTCAAATGAGATTATTTACAGTGTCGGTATATAAAGCTTAAAGAAACTGGCCCTGCCGCAGCACCACTCTTATAAACTGACAGTTGTCAAAATTAAGCATTTAATCAGACATTTACATTAAAAAAAACCTGTAGCCAAAATTTCAGTAAGTCTAAAGAAACGCGTAACAATATTTAAGACCGCAAATGCTGCAATGCAACTTCGCGCAAAAGTTAATCAAGTATGTAACGATGAAACAATGAATTGGCATATACTTTATTGCTAATAGGTTTCAAGTTATATAAAGATTATATTAGGGATAGTCTGACAAAAATAATACATCAAAAAAATTGAAGGCAAGCGACACTGCCTTCGGTTCAAGAACACGACGGTCTCAAAGAAAACTGTAGCGCAAAATAACTGACCGAGGAAGGCTCATTCAGAAACCTCTGAGGCTCTTAACACTATTTGAGGCCTAACAAGCCAGAGTATAAAAAGATCCATTAATTAATGGACCCGAGGCAAAACACTGGAATAGTGAAGAAATTCCCCACAATGGACAAACCAAAAACATTTCCTACGTTCATAAAGGCCCAACTAGCAGGGAGCAGAAGGTCCATGCGAATAATGGTGTGTCTATTGACCGGATACTGCTGACGAAGTACTGTCCAAGTTATGCCAAGAAGAAAACAAACCATCACTCCAAATATTGTGTCAACCTGAAAGCTAAAAGCTAGACAAGGAAGCCCTTATCAAGGATGTGTA
Organism: Tillus elongatus; assembly: GCA_964006375.1. Lineage (NCBI taxonomy): Eukaryota > Metazoa > Arthropoda > Insecta > Coleoptera > Cleridae > Tillus > Tillus elongatus. Next base: position 155,354,046 of record OZ023265.1, read on the forward strand.
ACCTGTAAAAGAACACCCAGGTGTGATGGCAAGTCTGATAATGTAACCGAGAATATGGATTTGGATCAAACATTTGAACCAGAATGTTCTTTACCTAAACCACATTTGCTCAGTCAAGGTGGTCTAAGTCTAAGTGATTTTATCTGCGATTTTAACTTGTCTAAAAAGTCATCCACTCTGTAATGGGGGCATTAGGACATAAATATCATACAGATATGTGGCATTTGATCATCGATTCTTGGAAAGTTGCCCAAATGCAGTTTTCCTTCACAACGGAAATAAATTTCCCCCTGTTCATTCGACTCGCGCAAATAACTGAAGAAACCACACAACAGTATGAGGCTTTTGTTAAGTAAAATTAAATATGAGGAATTGAATGATTAAATGGAATATCGGTTGAGACCTAAGAGTTTTACATCTTTTACTTGGACGAGCTCGACGATACAAAATATTGTTGCTGGGTTTGTGAGTTGTATATCTTACTACAGGGAGTAAGAATGAAATTAATCCTCTTCCTGTTGGTCCTAAAAAAATTTAAGCGCTTCCTTTGCATCTCAAGCTTTGGTTGATAACAAACTTCGTCAAGGGAATGAACAAAACCGGCAGTGGGTTTACGTGGTTGGTGAGTGAATTACACGGGATCAGCGATGCCTAAATCAGGGGGTATATCTGTAGGACCTCGGATTAGAAAACTGTTTCAGAATAAAATGTTTGATGAAGAACTGAATGAGCCCGGAAAAAGTTACGTGATTGTCGTTCTAAGATGTTTGCAAAAATTTCTTAGGGAATTACAAATCATAAAACTACAAGGACATTGTAACAGACCTATAGAGGTCATATGAAGCTATGGGATGTAATATGAGTCTAGAAATTTATTTTTTACTCTCCCTTTGTATTTTTCCTAGAGAATCTTGGACGGTGAGCGAATGGGCATGGGTTTCATCAGGGCATTATGGACGTGGAAAAGGGATACCAGTGGAAATGAAGCTACGCAATGTTGGCAGTATATTTCTAGATGTTTTAGAGAAACGTTTCCAAAGCCAATTACAGCCGTAAATCATACACTTGTATATTTTAGAAGTGTAACTCAGATTTACGTCATTTAAAAATAGAAACTAGAAATTTTAAACACTTAATTCTCCCTCTAAAATTCTTCCAGATGGAAACATCGGATGATAGATCTGGCTTCACACTATAATGTACAGGGTGGCTCAAATTCGAGCCTCATCATTGGGATCTAGAAAACTGAAAGGGCAGTAACCGAGTTTCTTAATGAAACATTTCCCAATCAATAGATTGCAAACCAAGGAGTGGTGCGCTGGCCTGCCAGAAGTCCCGATTTGTCCCCGCTGGATTATTTTTTATGGGGATTCTTGAAAAATCGCTTATTCAAGGATACTTTTCCGAATGATATAAATATTTTCCGCCAAAAGTTTGTGTTAGAATTCACAACTCTACGAGCAAGAGGAAGAATAATCCACCGGGCTGTTACGAACAATCTGCGAAGACGTATGCGAAAATGCATAGAAGCCCAAGGGGACTTATTCGAGCATTTATTTACTTTAGGTTTTTTAATTTGTCCATTTTAAAAGTTAAGTAAGCATGAAATATTTTCAAGAAATACTGAAAATGTCATTTTTTGTTATCAAAACGTTTGAAATTGAAAAGTTGTGATGAAGCATTGTTTTGAGGTAGTCCAAAGGTAACAAAATATGAAATAAAAAATCCAGGGCCGTATTTGAAAAAATGGAGTTGATGATGGTTTCTGAAAGACGAAACATCGGATTTCAAATTTGACAATGCCATCTTGTAGGAGATGAAAAGTGACCTTGACGAAGTGTGATTCATTTAGTTATATCTTTTCAAATAACGTCAGAAAAACATAAAACAGATTTTATGAGTTTTCGGTTTTTTCCGATTATCGCTGGAAGTATGCAGAGTTTTCTAAACTGCATTTTGCTGAGCATCAAATTACGCAACTTTACCATGATTTAACCGACGTTGTATCTCTTACAGTTTCCGAGATACCAATGCTGAGGCTCGAATTTGAGCCACCCTGTACAATACAGTTCAGTTATTTTAGTCCGTGGGACAAAAAATGATGTTATTGGCCAGTGAGTTAATTCGTAAGTCGTACCTCAAGAGTAAGTGACAAACATGATATTATTTTCAATATTTTGATATCGTAACATCTTTCAGGTGCATTTTATACCATCACACTTATTTATATTAATAATATTCTTTAACCTCCCCGCTACCAGAGCTGAGCAGTACTTATTATGACCACAAGAGCAATAACATCTATAGACCAGTTGACATTATTTCTTTTTATTTACTCGCATTTACACCTTATATATTTTTACTTGTAACGTAAATAGCAGTTTATAAGCTTCTTATTCTCAAGCTGTCAGCGATCAAGAATTAATTTAGTGCTGGTTTTCTTTTTGTTTTTGATTTGTTCTCCCGTAATGGGCGGATGCGCTTGTGGTGTATTGTTGCTGCGCCGTACTAATAGCCCGCCACCGCCGCTGCAGTGTCGCCTTTATTGGCCCCCCAGGCCGCAGCCGCCGCCCTAGAGATTGGCAAGAAGAGACCCCGCGAACCCGCAACCGCCGACACTGATCTTTTACTGGTACCATTTGCGCCTTTGCTTTGCATGCTTAGTCTCTATTTCTCTGTCTATAGACATACAAGCATCTACAATATACATAGAGCTATCCCTCTTGTAACCTATATACACCACAGTATTGTGTACACACTTGTCAATTTTTTTAAATTCTAAAAAAACCGCTTTGCTTCTTGTATTTTTATTGAGCTGTAGAAAACTGATAGCAGAAGCTAGCGCTGTGAGCAAAACCTAAATTTTCTTTGTCACATACAATAATATTTGCGGTTTTGAAATATTCTTCAAATAAAGTATACGAGCATAAATGTATATGCATATACATAACTCTTACATGCACGTCGTTTTTCATACCGCTTTAAGAATATTATAAATGTAGTTATTTCATAACCCCAGAGCGATTCTCTAGTTAAAAGGAATCTTTAAAATCGATAGGACAAATTTTTTAGCGCACTTTTATCGAACAGAAATATTTTATTCGTACTTTCCTGGGGTAGATGTCTGTTTTGAAATAATAATCCCCTACGATGCGCCAACTCTGTTATTGAAATTCTTATAGTGGGCATAGATAAGTAATAAAAACTATTCGTCCTAGATGTACGTCTAGCTTACATAGAAACCTATAATATTTCCACATTTGACCAAACATATCAATCCCAAATCAAAATCTTAGTTCAATAAGGCTTGCTGAAAAGGAGTCATTGCCAAAAAGTATATTTACAAGATTTTGCGCTAAAACCCTAGCAGCACCACATACCGCCTTCGTCGCAGAAATGAACCAGTACAAGCAGACAATATAGCGGGCTAAAAATAAGTTGGGTAAATCCATAAGAGACAAAGTCATTTTATGTCCAAGCTGCATTCCATGTTTCCGGTCTTTGGCAAAAATTTTAGGTCGAATTTACCCAGCAGCTCATCTCCTAGATGGAATAACCAATGAACCATATGAAGAAAAATCTGATATTTTCTTATAATTTTACTCGGGAATAGAAGATCTAGTGACTTTTACTTAAGTGGTTTGGAAGAAGAATATCTTTAGAATTTCCACACCAAGGTCTCCTGATATCACTTCTATGGAATTCTTCCTAATGGGGGGGGGGTTAATCTAAAATCCAAAGTTTCCAAGAACAGGGTATACAATCTAAAAAATAAAGAAATAGCTGCTATATCCCCAGAAGTTATTTAACAAGGTGCTACGCAAATATGTCGATCGACTTGGGTATTGTGAGGAACAAAATGGAGCTCATTTGAAGCAGACAATTTAGTATTTTTTAAATTCACTTAACAAATCTAACTTTATTGCTTTTTAAAAGTCATTTGTTCTTTTTCTTTTCGCGCACCATTAAGCTAAATTGAATAGTGCTAAAGAGAATTAAGTCTGCTTTAAAGAGGTATTACTAGGCCCCAATTTATTTTTACTCCAGTTTTCATTTAGAAATTTTGTGGGGGTAGTTACCCTTTAGATAGTTTTGGGGTTTTCTTCAAAAGTCAATCATGCCAATACGGCTTCCATTACTCACACATCACGCATCCTTGCAGTTCTCTTCTTGAAAACATGGGAGGTCTTACCATTTCACTGGATATTTCTGAGGCATTCTATGTGGACTGCCATGTGTCACTCCTCAATTAACTTTTATGAGTTAGCTCTCTAAATGATGACCTTTGTAAGATTTTTAGTTAAGGCTTTTCGGGTTTGGTGAAGTTTAATACCTGTAAAATAGAATTTGGTATTACCTAGGATGAGTTTACTACAATGCCAAGAGGTTTAGATTGTTGAAAAAGTTGTGCCAAGAAAACCAGCCGCTCTAGATTTGATATAACAGTTACAGAAGATCTTTCTAATACTACGAAGGCTACCTCAAAAAAACTTAGGTTTCTATTTCGGGTTACATGTCTATTTCCACCACAGCAGATTCTTACGCCCCATAAGGGACATGTCTTTCTACCGTTTGAATATTGTTCTCATGCCTGAGGTGCTTCTTAAAAGACCACCTTATCGCTTTAACGTCCCTTTTTAAAAATACGATATTGTTAAGAAAGAAAGCCAACATTGATATTTCATGCTTTTTTTGAATGTTTATGTACAAAACCACTACATAGTATATGAATAAACAATTTAAAACTGTAGCAGAATTGTGCACTAAACGACATACCTGGACAAAATGGCATATCATAAGTTTTCGTTAAATTGTTAGACAAGTGTTTCAGATCCGTTCGTCATATACTATGCGGTAAATTTATAACAACTTAAAATAGTAGATAATGGTGCCCAGAACATCACACCTGGGTAAAATACTGTCGCTATTCTATTTTTCTTTGTCTTTAAACCACTTCTCAACGACACATATGACTTCGTTGTTTGTTGAAAATCCTTCACCTTTCAAATGTTGTTGAGCTTTGGAAACATATAATAGTCTGCCAATCCGGAGAATATGATGCGTGCTTAACCATGTGAAAATCGATTTTATTTACTGTTTGTAGTGCAATCAACGACTTGTGCCCAGGGGTATTGTCTTGCAAAAGGGGCAAAACTTTGGTCGGTTTTCGCGGCGTTTGTCCGCAAATATCACGCGTAATTTAGTTAGAAACTCACTATAGTATACTCTAGTAATAGTTCTACCTTAAACGAGATAACCTAGCAGAATATTCCATCTTTCCCAAGAAGAACTGAAGCAAGCACCTTGGAGCCAACTTTTAACATGAAATTATTTGGATCGTGGTGACCTGGAACGCTTCCACTCCTTTGGTTGCTCTTTAGTCTTTGTTGATGGATTCATGTTTCGTCTATAGTGATAAAAAATATTTTTCAAAACGGGGGAACATCCTCTTCGGCATTGTCAAAGGAATGTGCTTCTGATCAGCATTCAAGCGATTCTGAATCCATTTTGACCAAACCTTTCTGATTCTTAATTCTTGGCGGACAATGTGGAATACAAGTTCTAAGGTAACGTGCAATGTTTCTGCCATAAGTTTTGGCCCCGTTCGTTGGTCTTCTAAAATAATTTAATGACATCACCATCACGAAACCAATATTTTCTTGATTGGTCACAGAAACTCTTTCAGAGCGGTGCGTATATTTGGCATTTAATAATTCTTTTTTAAGTCTAATTGTGGCATGCGAAGGTTTCTACCATACCAACAAAAATGTATTGGCACGATAAACCATTAAAAAGTAAATACCTATTAACTAACCGAAACTCTTTTTTTTTTTCTCCAAAATCTAGCTTTTTCATACATGTCGTTTACAAAAGTTCACAGTTTTGTCACTGTTTTGACTTGTGGATGTCAAGCTTTGACTGTTTGTATTTACAATCCAACCAATATTATAGGCTCCATAGCAGCTAAACTTTTTTTTGCGCACTGGAATGTTTCCAAGTTAAATATACATCAATATATTGTGGTAAGCGTGCGAGAGGTGATAACAGATGTTTATTTTTGAGCTGCAATCAAGATAATTTTGACTTATGTGTATTTATTAGTTGTGTCCTTTGACATTTGTAGGTATTTCGGTCGATAATTTGGATTTAAAAAAACATTGCTCAAAAGTAACTTTCAAATTTTGTTTACTTCTAAATTTTCAAGTGTGTACACTTTACTATAAAAAAACAAAACCTTATGTCGAAACAAAAGATACAGATATATACACAAACACAAACGACGGTAGTAGTTTGCATCTTGGCTACAATAACACCGGAGAAACAAAAGTTTCATCGCTGTAAAACAATCTGTGACAGAGAGAAAGTCTCCATTTCAGTGTCGTAAGTAAAATTAGGGAGTTTAATTTATTTAATTTGAAATAAAGCTTCCACGCTTACAGTGGTACCACACACAGGTAAATAAATTCACGGGTATATTACATACAAAATGCTAGCCATGTTTCGAATACGCCACGAGAATAGAAGATGTTATATTATGGTAGGTCTAGACTGTAACCCTACCGAGGGTTGTAATTTAATTTCGTTTACATGTTTGTTATTTTGTTGTCATGATAATTTTAATTTATCCATCTGTGTAAAACAGTCTTGAAATGTTTTGGGCTCCACGGTAAAGTTGGCTTTACGCGTTTTTTCGCAAAGAATCCAAAATATTTGATCGCAAAAATAAATACTTTTGCAGGGTCTACATTCAGTTATCCGAACGCTTACATTATTTTATGTATAATAATGTTAAATTAATCATCTTTAATGATTGAAGCCCATGAATAAATTGCAGAATTTTAAGAGATTAAAATGAAGTCTTAGTTTCTGGTCTGTTTTATATATACAGTGTATCTATAAAGTAACGGATACATTCAAGAAAATTGAACGTTACCATTATTAAGGAAAAATTCGAAAACAAGCGATGTTTATTATCAAAAACTAAATGTTTGATATAAAAATTTCATCCCTATCGTCATGCCTCTTCAAATGGTAGTTACACCTTCGAAATTTTAAAATTGGATGGTAGCTAGTGTGATACGTCTTTTTAAGGCTAATCCAATTCTACATTCAGCCACACCAATTTGTTGTAGGAATAAAATAAAGTAAGTAATGACATTTTTATTGTCAGTAACACCTAACACAATAAAAGACTGGGGTTGGATATTGTGGCTGGAAACCGAAACAAAAAGCAGAATCACCCCAGAACCCACAAAAATAATAACAGAAAGTTATGCGCTAGATACGTATTTCGACAACGAAATTATCTTCGTCAGTAGTTGCCACAAAACTTTTGTTTCACCTAACACAAGTAAAGCCTGTAAAAAATTACAAAGTTCAGTCTTGTGATACTGATAATGATACCTATGACATGATACTTCAATATCTCAAAGTCTATAAACAATGTTCAAAATGTTGGGCTTCTTGTACGAAAGAACTCAAGAGATTTTGTTGTATACTATGTCGTATCTGTAACAATCGTCTGATGATAACAGTTATCTGCTGTGTGACATGTGTCATAAAAACTAATCAAGTATAGGTTTGATAATTTTATGCGATACAATCTACAGATGATAGTAGTAAATTTACGTTTTGGTTGTCGTCCAAAGGTAAGATGCTTACTGGCAATTAGGCCATTGCTGACCCTTTTTTGCTCATCTAAACTAACCCACCCTCCACCTTGAGCTCAATCTGAACGACGACGGTGATTTGAAAAATCATCCGCCGCCGGTGAGTCTCGAACCGTCGTCCCCCGAGTCCGTATTGGAAAGTATGAATCGACTTTCCCGCACATCCACGGAGGCGCTGGTTGTCGTGCAAAACCAATACGTATAATTTTCAACTTTTGCTTTTTAAAATTATTTATTATATTGCGTTTATCAATAGCTCAAAAAATTAAAGTTCTAATGAGGATCCGAACTTATGCAGAGGTGTGTATTCTGTTTAATACTAAATATCCGAATATGTCTATCAATCAATCAACAGAGAGTCGAATAGATAAGAAATTTAAGGATCCTCGGTGGTTCAGTGGTAAGAACGTGTGCCTCTAAAACGAAGGGTACTGGGTTCGATCCCAGGGTACTCCTTTCACTTTTTCATACTGTACGATTAACATCAACCGAGGTTGTGGCATTGTATTTGAGCAAGTTGATTGTCTGCACATTTCACCCTTGGGGGGGGGGGGTCGTGTCCATGCGATGTTGGGCACGTTAAATATCCCTACCCCCCCCCCCCTATAGAAAGGTAGGGGTTCGGCAACATTTCCAGGATAGTTACATGAAACTGCTCCCTAGCGTCGATGATAGGCCATTGTCGCGGAAATAGGCTGACGTTAAAAAAATCAAAAAAAACACACACACACACACACAGATAAGAAATTTCGAGAAATGTCTAGCGTGGAAGACTTGCCAAAAACAGGTGACCGGTCTATAAGTGAAGAACTGAAATTAAACGTTTTATTGGCAGTGGACAGTGCCACACAGTGGTATTCGGCAAATTGGCTGAGCCAATGGAATTCCATTTCAGATGGCACATAAAGTATTAGAACCTGAAAAGCTTCATTCTTACAAAATACAGCTTTTGCAGGAGTTATCCGATGACGATCCAAACTGAATAATGCAGTTTTGTGCAACATGAATGGATAAATGCAGTGATAACTCTTTGCAAGCACCAAATATTTTGTTTTCGGGCGAATCTACTTTTACACTACCTGGAGAACTTAACCGTCAAAACTGCAGATATTGGGCAAGGTAAAATCCAAGGTGGATGCGACAGAATCACACACAATATCCACAAAAGGCAAATGTTTGGGCGGGAATTGTTAGGAGTAGGATTATTGGTTCCTACTTTTTTAATGGACCTATAAGAGGACGACGATATCTACAATTTTTACAACAATATCTCATCCCGATGTTATTAAACTTATTTCCTGATGGACATAATGCTATTGTGATAAATCATAACTTGTGGTATCAACAAAATTGTGCCCCCGCGCATTAAGGCGTTAGTGTTCGAGAGTATGTGGATCAATAATTTCCCAACAGCTGAATTGGCAGGCGTGGTCCAATCGAATGGCCAGCAACCTAACCTAACTCCCTTAGATTTTTTCTGTGGGGTCGTTTGAAGAATGTGTTATTCAAAAGTAAATAACATACTATCGAAGAATTGAAAAAAAAAAAGAATTAATACTGAATGTATTAAACTTTCTCCAGACATTCTAAATAGAGTCCAAGAAGAATTTGTTGACCGTTTGGGATATTGTCAGACACAAGAAGGCGGGCATTTCGAACATTTGGTTAGATAAGACTGGACTATGTAATTCTTTATAGGCGTCACGTGTGTTAGTGATAATAAAAATGTTGTTACTCGCTTTATTTTATTCATACAAAAAAATGTGTTGCTGAATAGAGAATTGGGTTAGCTTTAAAAAGATGTCACACTACCCAGCATCCAGTTGTAAAATTTCGAAAGGATAGCTACCCCTTAAAGAGGTATAACGATAGGAGTGAGATTTGTATATCAAAAAGTGAGTTTTTGAAATTAAAAAGCGACCTGTTTTTTAATTTTTCTTAATAATAGTCACAATTTTATTGAATTTATGCGTTACTTTATAGACAGTGCGTATATATTTGTTTACAAATGATCAGTTTTCAATTGTCCTAGAAAGTAGACTTCTCATATTTTCTGATAAATGTAATTTGTTGCAACAGGGAGCGAAATTTGTTTTTTATGGGTTTCCTGGTCTATTCGAATAAGTATATTAATTTACGTCATGATGAGGCATGTCAAACTAGATAATAAAAAAATTGCTGCCTCATTAGATATACAATGTGATCCTCCGCAAAATGTTGACTCAGGTGTTCTAAATTATGCCAAGAGAAAACAAAAAATGTTTGGACCTCTCGACTTCAGTTTTTAGGGCAACGCGTTTTTTGCTAATTTTAACACTGAGCGGGGGTGACTTGAACCATTGAAGTGCCAAATGGAAAGGCGTAGTTTACAATGTGTCATTTTAAAAAAATATCATTTATGTTTTCAACAATGACCAGTTTTTTAAATCGAGATCTGCAGTTCTCGTAAAAATTAGTTGGAACTTAAGATTTTAAAAAAATTCTTACCTAATACTTTATTGAAGTAAATACGGCAGATGTGTTTTAATCACCTTCGTACAATACAAAAGAAAATACTGAAAATGTTCTTCAACATTATAGAGCATTTCTGTGGTGATTTGATTGCACTCGCCAATGATATATTGTGGAAAATCTTCTAGAGAATGAGGCTCCCTCTTTTTGACTTGAAATGACCCTCAAATAATGACAGAGGAGAAAAATCTGGCGACCATGAAGGCTCTCAATATGCCCGCTTATACCAATTCATCTTCGTAAAAAAAGTTATACCTATCCAAAACCTTTATCGCCAACGTTGTCTAATAAGCAGGAGCCGGATTTTGCTGAAAATTTTAGTCATGCTGGAAATGGTCATCCTGTCCAGTTACAGTCGTTTAACCTAGAACAATAAAATTTCCTAACGTCCTTTGAATACATTTTTCAGTTAAGGGCTTAGAAAAGCGGTCCAACAAAATATATCTCCGAGCGTTTCTTGCTTTATTTTGCCATAAAGAACAGCACCTGAGCGAAACGTTTTGTGTGGAACACCATGTGTGGTGAATATTATTATGCTTTTTACGTGATCCTGCTTCTAATATATTCTTTGCTTTACACTTTCGTTATAAAATATATCAATCGGCAGTACATCATGCGCATTTATAGTATAACCATAGTTTTGCTGATAATTGCTGGAGGAAATTACTTACGTTCTAAGTAGCTAAAGGTAAAGGTAAGATGCTTACTGGCAATTAGGCCATTGCTGACCCTTTTTGCTCATCTAAACTAACCTACCCTCCACCTTGAGCTCGATCTCAACGACGACAGTGATTTTGAAAAATCATCCGCCGCCGGTGAGGCTCGAACCGTCGACCCCCGAGTCCGTATTGGAAAGTCTGAATCGACTTTCCCGCACGGCCACGGAGGCGCTTCTAAGTAGCTAAAGTGTATATGATAAAACCTGCTAGGTGGCCACCGTGCTTACGTAATCTTTTTTTTGTGGGTTGCTGGACATTTGATACATCAGAAACCAGTTCTTTGACCCACACAAAGTTTCACAGAGCTTCTTGACGATATAAATCAAAACTGTACAAGAATAACATCTGAGGTTTGTGAGAAGACGTATCATTAAATTTCAGAAATAATTGACGCTTTGTTGGATAGTGCTCAGCTCACTTTAGAATTATATGCGTATCTACCTCAATACAAATTTTCTACGCTGTCAGATTAGTAGATGCAACAAAATTTTATGGCCACATCGCAGTCCGAACATAAAGCCTATATTTTTTTTACTACAACATTTATAACTTTTAATAAAACAAATAACACACAAGGTGAATTATTGACAGAAATCAAGTAAGTCGCTGATATTATCCGAAATCACCAAATCGTTTTACAACATTGGGTAAAATGTTGGACCTTTTGAAAACGATTTTAAATGCCTGGTAGTTGGAACTAGTAATTTATTATAGCTTTGATAGCAGCTCAATAAAAAAAAATATTGGCAAGATAAATATTATGTTGTTACAACAAAAATAATGTAAAGCAGTTTACCGACAGCTGCTGATGAGGACTACTTAGTTGTCGAAATACGTATCTAGCGCTTAACTCTCTTCTTATTTTTGTGGTTTTTTGGATCATTCTGCCTTTTGTTTCAGTTTTCATCCACACTGTCCAACCTCAGTCTTTTAAATTAGACTAAGGTACTGAATTTGTAAACGAAATGTAACACTTTTAGTTCCTCCATATATGTGTATCATTCATCAGGAGCCTTTCAGAATGTTTGACTCATATTTCATTTTGACAACAAGTAATGATAGTTATAGTTTATTTCATTGTTAGTAAAAGAGCCTATAAAACTTCTTAGCAAATTTAACTTTTAGTAAAGTTGTATTTCATATTTTACTGACAACATGGTTTCAAGTTACCCTAAACAGTTATTGTTAGGGTTGTACTGATTGTAGAAGAAACGTTGACATTCGCACTTCGTAATTGATAAATTAGACTAGGGGGCTTAATTTTAAAATGGAACGCAACACTTTTAGATCGTTTATCTTATTCAGCGGAAGCCCTTCGGAAGGAAATATTTCAGTCATATATTTTTTTTCTCCAGGTATCAACAGTTATTGTGGATTTCATTGTTAATGAAGTACCCTCTAAAATTCCTTAGCCGATTTAACTTTTTATCCAAGATTTTTCTTTCATAACCTGATAAGGTTTCCCAAATCCTAATTGATGGATTATTTTAGGTAATAGTTAATTTAGGAGGAAATTTGACAGTCACATAATATCGTAATTGACCTCAGATTAAAATCAGACTAAGGGACTGAATTTGTGAACGCAGCAGATTACTTTTAGATCCTCCATGTCTGTATCTGATTTACCAAGATCATTTGACCGAGTGATGTTTCACTCAATTATGTTATTATAACACCAGGTTCAACAGTTGTAGCTTGTATCATTGTTGGTGAAATATTCTGAAAATGTCTTTATATGTCAAGCTTATCGTAGATTTTGCTTGCAGTATCCAATTTGTTGTTACACACTAACTAGTTATCGATGGACATTTAGAGGTTTAATTATTGTAGAACGATTTGGGCGAAGGAGCTGAATTTGGAAATAAATAGAACATTTTTGGATCCTCAATGATAACATTACTACCATCTGTCTCATATACGATTATCTACTTAGAACAAAGTGAATTTAGCTTGATTTACTCTAGCGTCTATTAGCAAAACTGTAGTTATAATAATTTATTTCCTGCTTAAATAGCTTACCGCTGTACTTTTTTAAGTTGTTTTATACCGCTGGTATCGGAAACTTCGTCTCTCTTTTTAGTCAAAATATAAAAGCTTTTGTATAAGTGTGGTCATGCTTTTAGCTAGTCATTCTGCGCACTAAGAAACACGAATTTGCTTTGTAGGACACTTTCGCATCTTTTGTACATATTTTAACATTTTCCAAATTTTGTTAAACAAAAATTGACATTTTTTTAACGTTGCTTTGTATATTATTATTTGAAAAAGATTGAGCCAGGAATGGTACATTCTGTGTTGGATTCTATCCAAAGCAAACTGTTATCGTTCCTGATCTCTGTCAACAAAATGTCAATTAGCGTTTCGCTGGCCAAATTAAATGATTATCAATGAGCTTCTGTATAATTTCATAAGCTGCGTTTTGATGTAGAAGGGCGCAAACTGCTACCTGAGTCTCTCAAGTTGTTAGCATGTTGTGAGGCTGTTTTTATTTTGCTTACACTGATTTTTTGAACCATTAAAATTATCCCGAAACAACCCATGTGCATCCTTTCAAAGCTTTGTGCTTACTATAACACCCATACGTGTTTTGCATGCGAAAATACTTACCCCTAATTCAGTTTCTAACAACCGCCGGCGAGAAAATAATTGGCATCTAGATAACTCTTTTTTATTTTGTTTTGTGTACATACTTTGTTGGTCTTTCACAGTTAACCGACCTGTGGAAGGTTTTTCTTTTTTGTTTTTATGAACTCGCAACATTCTAGCAACTACAATTACAGCAATACTGTCCATAAATGAACAACCTTTTTTGATGTTTGTGGTTAACGTTTTTCTTTTTGTATTTTGTCTGTGTACCTGATAACAGCTGATAAATGTCCTCAGTGACAGACAGAATGATATGTTTATTGTTATACTAACACAAAATACCTTTCGGTGAAACATCTACTCAAGTCATGTTCAGTTTGATGGTTAATTTGTTTGTGTAAAAAAAGAGATATGTTTCACTTGAATTCGTAAAAGATGTTCTGGTAACTAATTGTTTTTTCGTTTTCTTTATTTCAGATGGATATGAAATCTGTTGGATCATTTTATTATGAAAATTTTGTAAGTATTTTGTTTATCTTCTCACATTACAGGTACCTTAGCTTAGATCCAAATTACAGAATACGATATCGCTATTTCTTATAACATAATTTGCATATTTTTTAACTACAGAAGAGATCTATTTCAAAGACTTGGTGGTCCAGAAGTAAAAACGAGTGCCTCTGAACCAAAGAATACTGGGTTAGATTTCCAGGAGGTGACCGTTCATCTTTTTCAGTACATACTGTCAAATTAACATCAACCAAGGTTCTGACATTGTGTTTGAGCGGGTTGAATGTCTGCACATTCCGCCCTTCGAAGGGGCCGCAAATCCGTCGGTCCCGTGTACCATGCGATGTTAGCATGGTTAAAGGTCCCTATTCATTCTCCTTAAAGAAAGACAGGGATTCGGCGAAATTTTCATGATCGTGGTGAGGTTTAACTGCTCCCTGGTGTCAGTGAATATATAGTCGCGGAAAGAGACCTACGATTGGAAAATTAATAATATAAATAAATAACTACCAAGTGAAGATTGGAGCCTGTAATGAGCACTGATAAGTACACTTGGAGAACCTAAATCACCACGACACATCTTTTTGTAGAGCTGACGATCGTTTCACTAACAAAGTTAGCGTCATCAGAGGAATCATAAAGGAAGTTCAGAAACCTCATCCGGCAATTAAAATACAAACCACTGAAGAGTTTGCCTTCGATTTAGTGTCCCTCCCCGTAGCGTTCTTTACCTAAGATTCAGTATAAAAGATGATGTTAGTAGTAAAGTAGTTGGAATTTTTTAATCCTCTGATGACGCTAAGTTTGTTAGTGAAACGATCATCAGGTCTTTAAAACGATGTGTTGTGGTGATTTGGGTTCTCCAAGTGTACTTACTTGTAAATAAATAAAATAAAAAAGAGGTACATGGTAAAGTTTATTTCTCAAAGTATTAAGTTTCAAAAATTATATTTCCAAAATGCTCTCTCTGCTAAAGTTCTTATTAATGAGAGAAGTCTGTATTTCTTTAGTCTCAAAACATGATTTAGATGAATCAATAGTGAAACTTTTGGAAATTTTCTGATGAAAATAGTGAATAAAAATATGTTTCAACTTATTTCCAATTTTATAAATCTGAAGAGTTTAATAATATTAAAAGCGTTACAATTTCAAAAAAAGTGAACGCCTGTAGATGCAACCAGTACGGGACAATAAGTGTACAGATTTATGTGACGAAGATTCTGCTAAGCAAAGTTACAAATAGAATACGAGGCAAAATTGAGAGTTGCCTGGATAAAGATTGGTTCGGATTCAGACAAAAAGAGGCAACCAAAGAAGCAGTGCTGGCGGTTAAAATAACGTGAAAAAAGAGGCTAGAGAAAAATAGCGATATACATTTATTACCTTTGTAGATCTAGATAAAACATTCGGTCATGTGCATTGGAAGATATTGTTTCAGATACTGAAGAGGGGTGGATTTGATTTCACAAATGGGTGTATTATTCCAAAATGTATACAAAAATGAATGTACTCTAATAGATATTAACAAAGATAAAATTAAACCTAAAGTCTTTTTTTAACCTCGGTCTATTTTCGCGACTATGGCCAATCACCAACGCCAGGTAACAGTTTCACCTCACTAGCTTGGAAATTTTGTCGAACTTCTGCCTTACTGTAAGGAGGGTCGAGATCTTTAACATTCCCAACATCGCATGTACACGGGACCGACGGCTTTACGCCCCCTCCGAAGGGCGGAACGTGCAGACAGTCAACTTGCTCGAATACAATGGCAGAACATCGATTGATGCTATGGTTGCAGTATGTAATGGAAAAGTGAAAGGAGAACGTAGGAATCGAACCTGGTATCCTTCCGTTTGGAGACACACGTTCTTACCACTAAACCACCGAGGCTCTAAATATAGAGTACGGAATTATGTACTGCAAGATGCCCACTATCGATATATTTTTTCAATTTATTCATAGAATAAATAGGCTACCGAAAAAAAACAGCAGAAATAAAAAAAATTGACAATTCATTGCATAAGATATGCAGATGCCTTTGTTTCGTGGGGATAAACGTAAAATGGTTACAAATATATGCTAAGTATAGTGCTATGGGTACGGCTCAAGGCTCAATGTATCGATGTTGTGTTAAGAAGAGTTTAGCTAAAAATCAGTGTGATGAAGACAAGGGTAATGAAGATAAGTTAGAACAGCAGAAATCACTATAAAGTTGTCCACACCTTGAACAAGTAGAAATGTTCACGTACCTTGGAAGTACCATTACGCATGATAGTAAATGTAGCAAAGTCTACAAAGCAGCAAGCATAAACATACTTTTTTACTGTTCCCACTAAAACATTTTAAGTTCCACCTGCGAAAGAGGTCTATCAAGTCATACGTAATGAGTGTTATAAAATATGCGACTGAAAGCCAGACGCTGAATTAGCAGGACATAGAGGGAATGGAAGGTTTCGGCATGTGAACGTGAAGAAAAAATTACAATGACAAAGTGTATCGATGTAAAAAACGAAAGAGCGAAAAGGTGCCAGAAGTAGTGACAGAAGATGCATCCTGAAAAAAAATTTAGAGGGAGGAAACAAATTTTGTTGGTCATAATTTTAAAGAATTTAACTTTCTAACAACATAATTTAAAGGGAAAATATTTATAAGCTAAGAGGAAAACTTCAAACCTGCTCTAATTCATAAGCTGTATGACCTACAATGCCATAAAAGGGGCTGCTGAAGAGAAAAGGTCATGGTTGCAACGACCAGGCGACGTCGTGTTAAAAGTGATGATAATGATGATGATCATGATGACAATGATGAAAAATAATGACAACCTGGAGTCGACATCAATATAAAAAAAAATGGGGACAAGGAAATGTGGAACAGGTAGGGTTAGCTCAGGTACCCCGGGTTCGCTAGTCCCGTACTCACCAGTGAACTCGAATGAAAGAGGTGAGCCCCTGTGGTGTTTAAGCCAGCTGCTGTATTTGTATGATCTTGAGCTGATGGTTTAACTATAAAAGAGCTGCGATAACGAATATTGTTCGAAAATCGCTAATATTTCAAAAACTAATAATGCTGGGTGTAAAGAGTACTACGTAAAATATATTCCAAAGTGGATCCCCATTCTGAAAATGCAAAAATATACAGGGTGTTTCATCTAAAATAACAAAGTTGGTTGCGACTTCCGGTATAACCGGAAGTGCTAGAGTAGTGCAACTATCTTAATCTGAATGTGAATATCGTATACTGGCCGAATACAAACCTTTCAGCTCTCAAATCGGATGAGAAGGTCATAAACTTCTAATGAGCTCTTCTCAGCAATCACTATATATATATATATATATATATATATATATATATATATATATATATATATATATATATATATATATATATATATATATATATATATATATATATATATATATATATATATATATTTTATATATATATATATATATATATATATATATATATATATATATATATATATATATATATATATATATATATATATATATACAGGTTTGATATCTGTTGGTCCAATCATTTCCCGGTTTCCAACAATTCTCATTCACCTTGGTGTCTAGCTAGGGTTACTAGTTTGATCGCCCTACGGGGGTGATATTCATCTTATTATTATTGTTATTATTTATGGGTAATTCACAAAAATCGTTTAATTTTTACAGTTACTTTATTAGAACATAAATGTAAAAGCTTACATCCGCCACAGTATTCGTAACGTATTTGTCATAAGAAAAAAAAGTTATATTAATAACAATTCTTGTTTCTAGGCCTTCCCGGGCATGATGCCGTACAAACGACCAGCCGCCGATAAATCAGGCGTACCAGTTTATCAACCCAACGCAGCAACAACGTACCAGCAACTAATGCAACTGCAGCCGCCATTCGTGCCCGTATCATGTGAGTATTCCGCTTCCCCGGCCCCCGCTCCAGCCCTCCCTGCTTCCTCCGCAGCTTCCCCGGTTACATCTATGCCCCAAGAAATCCCCCAAACCATCACGACGACCGCACAACAAGCTACCAACAACAAGGAGTCCGAGGTTCAACAGGCCTCTGTCGCTTCCAGTGTTAACTCGATCAATTCGGTACCCCAAATGACCCAAATGACCCAGATAACCCAAATAACCCAATTGCCACCCCCTCCTACAACCACATCAATCCCAGATCCTGCCACGCTTGCTAAAGAGGTCGCCCAGCAGAATTACGCCAAAGCGCTCAAGCTTGCTTCTGTCAACCAATCAATCGCTGCAAATCAGTACTCACAACTTAACCCTTTAAATTACACTGGCGTAGCACTGAACAAACAAGCTTTGAACGTGCCACCGCCTACAATGGCACGATACCCAACATCTTTACCCTTTGGCATCAACTTAGGCTTAAACCCATACGCTGTACAGCATCAACAGAATCTTATGAATGCTGCCAGACCACCGCCAATGATAAACCCTTATTCGCTTATGAGGCCATCTTATCAGACTATGGGTGCGTCTCCTGTTTTGGGAAATACATTTATAGGGGCACAGTATCCTGTTTCTGTAGCTGGAACACCATACACTATGACAAACGTTACAGCATCAGCGAATATGGCAGCTGCAGCAGCACAAAATAATAATAACGTCATCATGCAGCCATACAAGAAACTCAAAACTACGTAAACATCTGTCTGTTGCTTTGTGTTTGTTTCAGTTTAGTATAGTTGTTGGTTTTGTGTAATATTTTATGGCTAATTGTGTTTTTAACAAAATTATTGTTTTTTATTGTCTTTGTTTTGTTGTTTTTATTGATTGTATTGACTAGGTTTTAGAAATGGGGATTAAATAAATTTTCATTGGTTATCTTGACTCTGCTAAAGATATTTTTAAACTGGACAATGATGATGGTTGTTAAGAGGAAGAAATGATTACTAAGCGATGGTGCCACATTGCAGTGACAAATAAAAGAAATGGAAGCGAGAGAACAAGGCAACATATAATCAAAAAATTTCCTCTTGTCCTTAACATTTGACAAGTTGTCTTATATGTTGTCATTCTAGTTGTCTTTCTTTTTTAGCTTTAAATTGTGTACATGCTTTTGTTTGTTCACTGTGTATTTTAATTTTGCATTTTACAAGGTATTTTTTATCTTCTTATCCTTCGTATCCTGTTTCTTTAGTTTTGTATTAAAAGTCGTTACCTCTTTTAACTCTTGGACTTTTTATAGTGATTTCGTCAATTTGATTCAGCCTCTATCTTCGTTATGTCATTATGTGTTGATAATTATTTATCTAGTCTTTTTGAATTAACAAAGTTATTGTTCGTTGACTTTGTATTTTATCAAGCAGTTTGGTTAAGCTGTATATTCGGTCGTTTATTTTAAAATTGATTGTGTATACTATTTTATATTATTTTAATTGTATTTTTAAAAGCTTTTTTGTCTATTTTAAAATTAAAAGTGACGTAGGTACTAGGTATCTATATGTTGTCGGGTAACGTTTGTGCTATAAACGATCTACTTTTGGTATTTTTATTCTCATCCCATTGCGCTTTCATAAATTTGTGTTATGTTCTTTTCAATTTACTGTGATTTCCCTGATAATTGGTTTCCGATTGTGAATAACCTTTGAACCCTAAGGAAGTGTTGTTTCTTTCCTGATTTCAATCAAGTTGACTTTTTATATTTATATTTGAAAGTGTTTGCATTCTTTGGTCGACTGTTTGGCAACGAAACTTCACTTTTGCTTCTGTGAGCAAACTTCTTTAATTCGAAACTGCTTGCTTTTGTGTTCACATTTTGCTGCAAGCCAGTGTAATGTTTTCTTGTTGAGTGATCCCCATTGAAATTGTTCGGATTCTAGTCAGTATATTTTCGTTGTGGTAAATGTGAAATAGGGCAAAGCTGTGAGCGACTAATAGCCTGGACCAAGCAAGCGAGTGCCTCAAGACTGTGATATCCTCACAACCCGCTGTATGCACCGCTATTTCTCAACATCCTATCCCGTAACACCACATTAACCATTTGATTTAAGTATTGTGTATATGTACTATGTAAGGAACTTTAGACATACTGTTGTATCTTCATCGTGAGAGATATCTAATGGTTTTTTTTGAGAAATATTTGTTAGAAATTATATTGCATGAAGAAATTTATCCGTATTTATATATGAACCTATTTGGGAGCCTAAATGATCCGCATGGTAGATATTTTTAAGCGTTGTATTTGTTAGTAAGTGCCATTTGCAGTAGGTACGAGTTTTGTAGATTGTAACTGACCCAAAAAGATGCCATTTTTAATTTTGCCACTTATGCTCTGTGTCTCTGTTAGGTACAGTTTTGCATGGGGCTTTTCTTTTTTTCATTAAATGTCTTGCATGTTGTTCTGTCATAACGATCAGTCTGTTCCAGATAATTGCGAGTGAAAATTATTACATCACCCGTCTCGTTCAGTCTATTATGGGTCTCTTTTTGGGTTGGCCTTTTCCATGTACATGTTCTTAGGCTACTGACTTTTGTTCCTTCATATTATTGTTAGTTAAGTTGATGACCCTACAGTTGTCCTTGATGGGCAGTTGTTTTTGTTTCGTCTTCCTGGGTTTGATCTCGAAGCACAAAATGTAGAAACTGTTTATTATGTCATCATTTTTTTTAATCCTATTATGTAGTTATTGTTTTTTAAACACTAGGCAAACGTTGAGTCTGTAACCTGTGATTTGCTGTTTGCTTTAATAGTCCATGTTAGTCTTTAATATAATGATAGATTGTTATTTTTTATACTGAACACAACGAAACTGATAATCGGGTTACAGAGTCAATGGTTCTTGTAGTTAGATTATGTGTTGCGATTCTTTTAAAGATACAATTAGGTTAGGCTAGGTTTAAATAGAGATAGAATTGTGATGTGTAATTATTATAGATTGATAAATACATGAAAATGTGTCTTACTATTTAGCATTTAAATTTTCACATATTAATAAATATATTTCATCAAGAATTTATCATATTGTGATGCATGTACATTATTATTATTATTAAGTATTTGTCTATTTAATGATAAAATAACTATCCTTAATAATACTACATGTAATAAATTTTGCATTTTTAAGTAAGATTACGTTGTCCTGTACATGTCAGGTTAGATTTTAAAAAAATACAAAGGCTCTTATTTGCTGTAGTAGTTTTGGTAATGGCTCCAGTAAGCAGTATGTTACAGGCTGAGGCCTATTGTCAGATACAAATATAATTTTGTTTTCTATCATTTAAAGCACATACTGAATAGATTAAAATATCACAATAATAAAATCAAAAATACAAGAATGGTGTCAGACATGTTTTCAATGAAAGCTATAAATATTTGTAAACTTAGTTGAGATCTTAGCAGACATTTAATATGTTCCAGCAAATAAATCAAGATGTTGAATTAGCTAATTCTCCTATTATCAGATAATTTTTCTAACCTACAAATTTAAAATTTGGAACTTCCAAAACCTATGGTATCTGCAGAAGCAAACAAATCTTTTTTCGATTTCTGACAAACAGACTTAACTAGCCTATTTCCCAATTTTAAGGATTCACTTAAGTACAGGTAACTGCTCCAACAGTTTCCTAGAACATGCTCTATTTTGTTAAACCATATTACATGAGACGAGGCACAACTACGAGAAGTAGGGTTAAGTTCCGGAAAGTTATTGGCAACACAAATTTTTCTGAAAGTTCTTTTTAAGCTACCATATCTTCATTAAACATATCAATAGGTGTATAACACAAAACGCAAATAAACTAGAAATATCTATGTTTCTATCAAATTTAAACTTAATTTAATGCTATTCTTCCCTATTGTTGTTCAGCCTGATCAAATAAGAACGTTTTGTCCTTTGATATCCGTTTATCTTCACTTTTTGAACCTACTTCTTTATTTGGATTCTTGCACGCTCTTTAAAAAAATCTGTTTCCTGGTTCTTGCTAGCGCATTTTGTAATTTAAATTATCAGTTTCCTTTAGTTAAGGTATCTACATTCAGAAAAACTATTAGGTATACATTTTTGCTAAGTTTAGGCTGTGTTTAATGAAAGTCATATTATCTAGTCTTGTAGAAGGGATCGTGCAATTTAATACATACAATGGTTTTCCTAGTTTTCTTGATGTGTTAAGCCAAATCTATATTACAGGTTTCCTGTATTGCAATTGGTTTTTAACATTTAAAATGTCTTTTATTTTAATAGCTGTGGCATATTAAGCCAGTAGCTCAGTTTTAACATATTTATTTATTTGATTTTAATAATATTTAATATATTACTTTTAAAGTATTTTAATGTATAAATTTTATTATGCTTTATCGTTGTTTTGTCCATTATGATACTTGTGATTGTGTTGCTTCCCTGAAAAAGCTTTATTCTCTCAAAATTATATATTCTTGAACAGTCACTTTAAGTCTTTTCTGATTGTTTTTTAAGGCGTTTTACAGAAAATAATTTTTTGACCTTTAAAATTGTCCCTTGTTTTTTAATTTCTTTGACTATAAAAAATTGAATTGCAACTTGAAAGCAAAGTTGCTCAATTTTTGAGTTTGATGGATCTCCAATGTTTCCTTGTTTTAGTCTTTACTGTTTCACTAATGACGGCTACTTAAGTCTTACTCTATTAAAAAAACTGGTATTCGTAGTTTTCTTAATTTGAATGAAAATAACATAAGATGTTTAAATTTTTATTCGCTTAAATTATTTTATACAGAAGTCTTAAATAGGATTTTAATATAATAAAATATCAAAATTCATATTTTAAACTGCTTCTGTAAACTATACACTACTTTTAAAGGTATCAATGCTATAAATCATCTACTTTTAGCCCTTTATAGCAAAAATGCATTTTGAACTGTCATTTTACAATTAACGCAATATGAAAAATATTTTCAAACTCATTATTGCTATAACACATTTTTAATTGTCATTTACAACTTATGCAATATTCAAAATGTATTTGAAGTCGTTATTACTATTTATTTTAGTCGATTACATGGGACCAGTTTGTCATTATAGTTATGCTTTTGGTAAAGGTTTACTTTCGGGGCGCATGTCCGATTTTTATGAAATTTTGCATATAGACGTATTTTAAGGTGTACATGACGAAAATCACAATAAAAATTAGGGCAAATGCCGACTAATGGCGTTTTTTGTTGGAAAATTGTAGGTTATACTCACTTTTGCGGCATTATTTTGTCATATTTTACACATTTTCGGGGGCGGTTCGTTTTATATCAAGCTAAAGAAGAGTGTATTACACTATTCTAATTCATTTTCACATAGTTAGTGCACCCCCTTAACTGTTGATGTGCCTCGGAAAATTACCCTTCCTTTTATAGTATAAGTTAAATTGATATCTGACATTAAGTTGGCTTTATATGTCAAATGTCAATTTCAACTTATAAGATGAAAAGAAGGGTAATTTTCAGAGACACATAAACAGGTAAGGGGGTGCACTTACTATATGAAAATGAATTAGAATAGTGGAATACACCCTTCTTTAGCTTGATATAAAACGAACGGCCCCCGAAAATGTGTAAAACATGCCCCAAACGTGAGTATAACCTACAATTTTCCAATAAAAAATTCCAAATAACACCATTAGTTGGCATTTGCCCTAATTTTTATTGTGATTTTCGTCATCAACACCCTAAAATACGTCTATATGCAAAATTGCATAAAAATCGGACATGCGCCCCAAAACTAAAGCTTTACCATGCTTTTTTTTATCAATCAGGGACATATAAAAAAATTTCAAACAAAATTTAATATGCCTGCCACTAAAAACATTAACACTAAAAAGGTCAATTGAAGAATACTATGTAACCTAAGCTCTTGGAGAATTAAAAAAACTGCTATAAGTTATTAAATGGTGACTAAATTTAAAAAAATATATACTTATAAGTTGACTGCGATATATAAAAATAATTAACTTAAACACATATTACAAATAAGCAGTAAGCAAAACTATTTGTATCTGACAGCTAACCTTGTTTGTTTGACAGCTATATTGACAGGTTAAGCAAGACAGCCGTAAGTCACTTAGTTTGTGCAATTCTTTAATTAATAATGATTGATAATAGCACTTGCACATTCCTACATTTGAACAACCAAATTTTAAAACTATAGTAAAAGGAATTGAATATATAGGTACCTAGTTTGTCTGTTGGCGTATGTTTCTTACTTCTGTCAGTGCAGCTGTCAAAATGAGATGGGTTAAAATGGCTTACTGTGCTGCTAGTGCGTAATCAGCTGCCAGCCATCAAACAATCTTGACTCACAATAATGTAGTGCCTTCTAGGCTGCTGATCACGCTTCCGCTAAAAAGGTGTGGGTCACGTATATTGCCAATCCTAGTGTGAAGAACAACTTTTTCCATAATTTATATATTATTTAATGTGTACTGTATTGTTCTAATCCTGAGGTGTATGTATTATTATCACCGCCACTATTTGTAATAATAATGCTTGAAAATGCATGATATTTGTTTTATTAATCATTTTGCTTATTATTTGATTATTTCCAAGTATACATCCAGTTTTAATTTCGTATCCTCTGACATTATTATATTCACGTGCTGTTTATTGTGAAGTGCTCCTCCCAGACTGTAGCTTCTGTTTTTACTATTTATTATCTACAACATATTGTTTTTTGTACAGGCTGTAAAAATATCCTCGCTTGCCCATCACATTTATTTTTTGTGTTTTGATTGTGTGAAGGTATTTTCTTACCATTTGCTTATTCATAACTAACACTAGCTTACGTTATAGATCTTTTATCACTGAATATATAAAATGCAACTATTAACTAAGGGGCTTTTATATTAGGTAAAACATAAACAGTGGTTATTTCCGTTCGCTAGGTTCAAATTCTGCAAACCATATTGATTATGTTTAAGCATTTTGCATTTAATTGCTCATTTAACATTTCTACATATGGGTACAGAGTTTATAAATATTTAAACTGCATTACAGTCTTGCTAACTTGATTTGAATTTTACAGAAGTTTTTATTATAAGCTTTGTAATGAAATGGTATTAAATTGTTACAAAACTGACTCACCATATGTATTAAACACACTGAATTGTTTTGTTACATATTTTCTGAAATCGTAAAGTGAATATATGAATATTTTGTTCTCACTGCTTAAAACAAGATTACAAGTAAGCTGCAATATATTTTCTTGCACAAAGCAATAAAGAAAAATCAAGTATGGTAATACAGTTCCAGGAGTCGCTCCCTTTTGCCAAGGGTCTTTGGACACTTGTAATAAGAAAGTTCAAACGATTCTAGTGTTTCGATTCAAATATCAAAGCCACCTACTTTAGAAGAATGCAGACATGTCATATATGTCATACTCAGTAAGCGCCGATAATTTAGGGTTATGTTTAAATGATCGCAAATTCAATTTACATTTATATCAATCCAAACAACTATTAAGTAACAGTAGAGCTATCAAATAAGCAGTGTGTACAATTATTAATGATAGTTAGGGTGTTCCAATCGAATCAGTAATACAAATTTTATGATTCAGATGTAAGAGAGAATAGTGATCATGCTTAGTTAGTAAGTTACGTCGGTTTTTTCTCAATTTTCTTGTGTAGTTAAGTTGGCAATTCACTATAGTAAGTTCCAGGAGGATTTTACCTTGTTACAGAAAATCTAGCAGAATTATCTTATCATAGTTCCGGAAAACTGAAGCAAAAATGTTGTGTGGCAACTTTTGAACACAGAATTTTTGGGCCATTGAGAACCAGAATGCTTCTACTCTTTTGATTACTCTTAAGTTTCTGAATCATATTAAAGGACTTGTGTTTTGACCATAAAGACAGCTCAGAAATTTCCAGGAATTTTCTTCAAAACTCTGGCACATTTCTTTGGGCATTGTCAAACGAGCTTGCTTCTGATCAGTGTTCAAGCATTTTAGAACCCATTTTGTGAACAGCTTTATCATTGCCAATGTCGTGATGGGTAATGTGAAAGACAAGTTTATAGGAAATTTGCGCCTTGTTGATCTTCTAAGACCACCTTATAGACAGAATCATATATATTTTCTTGGGTGGTCACAGAAATTGGTCTTCCAGTTCACTGCTCATCTTTGACATTTGATGATGCTCTTTTAAATTCCGCAACTTGGTTCTTAATGTTAGCATACGAAGGACATTGATCGCCAATGGTTTCACCATAGCCATACAAATTTCTTTGACCGATAACTCTGTCAAAAATAAATGACAAAATCTTTTTTTTTGTCAAAATATAGTTTTTTCCCAGACATGCCGTTTCCAAAAATTCACAGTTTTGTTATTCAACTCTTAGAGGTTAACTTAAACAGGTTAAAGTCCAGTTTAGCTGGTAATTGATTTGTTTGTTACTCCAATGGAATAATCTCCAGAATCAAGTGGCCGACCATGTGTCCTGGTTTGAATTTGTCCGCTTGAAATAGTCTCGAGGCAATTAGTGCTACTTCCGTCTTCACGCATAAGTGCTCCTGTCAATTCAATACAGATTAGCCACTGCAATTTTTGCAATTTGCTTCATGCTGAGGCTTGTTCCGTTTTTGGCCACCATATTAAAGATGGTTATCTGACCATGGGTTTAACCACAGTTTGGTATATCCTTTATAGCATCCTGGAATTCAGCCCCCATGTCTTCCCTACGAATCTACGGCAAAGCCAGATTACCAGTGTGGCTTGAAAGATTGTTTTTTTTAAGCATGTGTTCCAGTTCAGTTTTTTGTCTAAGAAGATTCCTAAATATTCAGCTTCATTGGAAGATTGTATCTGTGTTCCATTCAGAGTGGAAGTTTTTAAATTACGTTTCCTTCTGTGAACGAATGAGAAAATAACTACGTTCTGAGGATTGACATTAAGCCCCTCTGTCTCACACCAGTTCCTTACTATAGGGTTGTTTGCATTAGAGTGATTTATAAAACCTATGGGAATAACTATTTATTCCCATAGCAACTAATCTCAATTTTGCTACCAGAAAGTTTCTAGGCTAATTAGTACAGGCAATAGAGGAGCCCGTTACTCTTGTCCATAATGCACTAAACTACAGGACTAATTTTTTTTTTGATAGATAGGTTCAGAATTACGTACTGAATGTAAAAACACAAAATCCTTACAATGTAGGAGGGCGGAAGTGCCGCCATTTTGAGAAAAACCGTTTCGGCCTATATCTCCATAACCGTGCACTTTAGGCCAAAAATGGTAATGACCTTTATTGTAGATAATTGCATTTCTCATCTTTTTTTGTTAAATTTTTTTTTTTGGTATCACTCATCGTTTACAACATATACGACTATTAGCATTCATTTATTGACTTTTTAGTGAATTTTCTTAAAAAAAATTCACTAATGAGGAGATCCCGACTTTCGAATTTTGAAAAAATTTCTTCAAATGAGCGCTAATTAGGACCCCTGGAACCCAAATCCGAGGTCGGTTTCAGACTTTATATGTTTATATATATATATATATATATATATATATATATATATATATATATATATATATATATATATATATATATATATATATATATATATATATATATATATATATATATATATATATATATATATATATTTATATATTTATGTGTCACACCTATAACTAAAAAAATAATGGACCGATTTTGATAAAACTTGGTGAATACCTTCCTTTCACAAGTGGCTTGGATAAGTTCGTTAGCCAGGAAAATCCGCCGAGGTTTTCCCGGAAAATTTTGTGTTTTCTTTCGAAAAAAATCGAAAAAAATTTATTTCTCCGGAATTAACAAAGTAAGGGCAACCAAATTTCACACGCGGGTTTATATCATTATGGGTAAAATACCTACGAAAATTTAGCTCTGTAGGTTAAAGGACAAAAAAGTTACAGGCATTTAAAGAACAATAAATTTGGGTTTTCCTCAAAACGTCAAAATCGCGATTTTAAACGTCAAAATTGGTGAGTACCTTCCTTTCGCAAGTGGCTTGAATAAGTTCGTTAGCCAGGAAAATCCGCCGAGGTTTTCTCGGAAAATTTTATGTTTTCTTTCGAAAAAAAATTATATCTCCAAAATTAACAAAGTAAGGGCAACCAAATTTCATACGCGAGTTTATATCATTATAGGCAAGTTACCTATCAAAATTTAGCTCCGTAGGTTAAAGGACAAAAAAGTTACAGGCATTCAAAGAAAAATACATTTGGCTTTTCCTCAAAACGTCAAAATCGCGATTTTAAACGTCAAAATTGGTAATATTTAGGCATTGAACCTGACACTAATATGAGCTATGGAAGGAAAATGTCTCAAGAATAATGTTTTACAAAGCCTGAAGTCTTAGTTTCAATCGTCATTGTCCTTTATTTTACTAAAGTATTCCCAGAAAATTCATTTCAAATAGACCCTTTCTCTGATGTTTTGCCTGTCGGTTTAGTTAACTTCATGCTTTCGCTGTAGGTTTAGTGAAGTTTATGGTTTAACGGTCTATAATTTTTAGCTAATTTTCGTAGAACAAATTCGTTACTGCATTTTAGCATATTTTATCGAAATATGATGCATGTTTGTAAGAAAAAATTTGGACACAGTAAGTGCGTTTTGGTAGCAATTTTTCATTAAGTCCTCCAAATTTCAATAACTCATTTGCTATTAACGTAAGTTTTGTTGGTTAGGAAACCAACATTTAACTGTATTTTCGGAAATTTTTTGTATGAACGCAGCAAGGGCGTTTTGGTTGCGAATTTTCATTAAATGTTTCAAATTTCAATAACTCAATTTGCTATTAACCTTAGGTTCATTGGCTAGGAGACCAGTTTTCTCAGAAACATTTAAAGTTTATTTTCCGAAAAGTTTTGTACATTTTCAAATAATTATTTTGATAAAATATGATACACTGTTCCTACTATATAGGTTATACCGGTAACCAAATTGATGCCTGTTCGCATTAGAGCGATATATTTGTAATTAAAAACATTTTTATGAAAATTCACTTCCATAACGCACTTGCTGCGTCCAGAGTTTTTACCTATATCTTTGTTAATAATTGTTTAAAAAATAAAATGCCTATAACTTAACTTTTCAATCGACAAATTTTTCTGGAAATATTTTAGTAAAATGAAGGACAATGACGGTTGAAGCTAAGACTTCAGGCTTTGTAAAACATTCTTCTTGAGACATTTTCTTTCCATAGCTTATATTAGTTGGAGGTTCTTTGCGTAAATGTTGCCAATTTTGACGTTTTAATTCGCGACTTTGACGTTTTGAGGAAAACCCCAATTTATTTTTCTTTAAATGCCTGTAACTTTTTTGTCTTTGAACCTACAGACCTAAATTTTGGTAGGTAATTTACCTATAATCACATAAAACCGTGTACCAAATTTAGTTGCCCTTACTTTGTTATTTCCGGAGATATGATTTTTTTTCGAAAGAAAACACATTTTCCGGGAAAACCTGGGCCGATTTTCTTGGCTAACGAACTTATTCAAGCCACTTACAAGAGGAAGGTATTCGCCAAATTTAATTAAAATCGGCCCATTAGTTTTTAAGTTATCGGTGTGATATATATATATATATATATATATATATATATATATATATATATATATATATATATATATATATATATATATATATATATATATATATATATATATATATATATATATATATATATATATATATATATATATATATATATATATATATATATATATATATATATATATATATATATATATATATATATATATCACATTTCAAAATTCAAAGGTCGGGGTCTCCTCATTAGTTATTTTTTTTTAAAGAAAATGCACTAATAATAATTTTAGAAAAAAAAGTTTTAAGTAAAAGTTCTAGAAAATTTGTCGATTGAAAAGTTAAGTTATAAGCATTTTATTTTTTATTTTTTAAACAATTATTAACAAAGATATAGGTAAAAAAGTCAATAATTGAATGCTAATAGTCGTATAAGTTGTAAACGGTGAGTGATACAAAAAAAAATTAAAAAAAAAAAGATGAGAAATGGAATTATCTACAATAAAGGTCATTACCATTTTTGGCCTAAAGTGCACGGTTATGGAAATATAGGCCGAAACGGTTTTTCTCAAAATGGCGGCACTTCCGCCCTCCTAATTTGTAAGGATTTTGTGTTTTTACATTCAGTACGTAATTCTGAACCTATCTATCAAAAAAAAACTCCTGTAGTTTAATGCAGAAAAAAATTCTCTATTGCCTGTACTAAATTAGATATCAAGATCAGACTTGTGAATATATTTTGCGGCATAATTGAAAAAGAGTCTTGGCCGAAATGAGTTTGACATACTATGTTTTCGAAAAATTTATAAACTTCAGATTTTGACGTAGGTACCTACCAATATTTAATCTGGTACTTCTCCTATAGGTTATTCCAATCCTTGCATACTTTATAAGTTCAAATCTGATAAGCATTATTCTCTTCTGACAAGAAATATATTCAAACCACTTCATATTTGCACTTAATGTAAATTAATATATCATACAGGGTGTCTTGATTATACTTTAAAAAAAATGGGGTGTGTGTTGCCTTTGAAAAAATAATGGGGGTAGTGTGTATAACATTTTTCATTTTAAGGTCGTGATACTGAGATACAGGGTGTTAAAGTTGTTAGCCTTAAAGCGAATTTCCTTAGGTATCATTTTTTTATTTGGAAGTTTAAAGTGTCTTATCTTCTAAGGTCATTGACACTGTCGGTACATTTTGTTTCACTAATTGAAAGTATGTGTAATCAAGTGATATCAAATAGTGACGAAAAACAGAGTAAACTGGTCACATTTGTTAACTCAAGTCAATAAATTGGGATAGTATTTTCCCATTTAGGTGTTCGAGTCTTGGATTGATATATGCGTGGACATTCTTGAAACACATGGTTAACGCTAACCACTCTCACATATTTCACATTGAGGTTGTTGTTGCTGAATAAGTAGGTATCCATGGGTGAACTTACAATGGCCTATACGAGTTCTTTAGATAACGACTTCTTCTCTGCGTGTTAGACTTGGAAGCGTCTTTGGGATCACTGATATTTCGATCTTGCAAAGTTTGTTGTCAAGGGATGACCAGTGGGTTTGCCATTTGGCTTTAGAACTTTATTTAATATTGGCAATAAGGTCTGAATGAGTTTGTATGGGTTTAATTATCTTTAAAACTGCTAAAGATAAGATTTTCAAAATTTATACACGAGTACATATTAACAGCATATAAAGAAAACGGCAAAATCCGATTTATTATGTGAAGCAGTGGCGCGCGTGGGGGCATTCTGGAGTTTATAATTTAGAAAAAACTATGTTAAAAGTCAAAATTTTTGAACTTTTCCAACGGTTTAAAAAAATTCAAAGCCTAATACAAAAATAAGATATACTGGTAGAAATTCCATGGGATGTACAGTTTCGAGAAAAATGGAGTTAAAATTGTTTGTTCACTAAAGACACAAGTATTGATTTATATTTTTAAACTGAAAGTTTACGTTACTATGGATACAACAAAAATTGTCAACAGCAGATTAAATTGTCAAACTATAAATTGCGGATTGTTTTATTAAATAAAAGAGAATAAGGAAGATCTTGACTTAAGTTTGTGGATACAATGGATCAATATAAAAATCCTGGTTGCAGCAAGTGCGTTATGGTAGTGAATTTTCATAGAAATGATCTGGCACAAAATATTTTATTATAACTTTTTTTTCTTGTGACGTAGAAATCTAAATTTTGGTGCATAGTTTACTTTTTATATCGTAAACCTACCTACCACATTTGGTTATCACAGCTTTTTTATTTTTTGAGATAAAAATTTTTTTGGAATGAAAACTCAAAATTTTTCTGGAAAACCTCGTCCGATTTTCCTGACTAACTAACTTATCCAAGCCATTTACAAAAGGAAGGTGCATGCCAAATTTATTGAAACTGACCCCGGATATGGGTTCTCTGGGTCCTATTTCACGCTCATTTGCAAAAAATTTTTCAAAATTCAAACGTCTGGATCTCCCCATTAGTGAATTTTTTCTAAGAAAATTCACTAATATTGAACAGAAATGGAAAAGAACATTTATTAAATTAAGAAATTCCTAAACACTATAGCACATGCTCAACAGGTCCTAACAAATGATCACCGACAATTCCAGCTCACGCATTGATGCAAAATTGATAATGGGACACAATGGTTGTTTTTGGATTAGCGTCACTTCATTTATAGGCGTTATGTAAATTTAGTACTCCATTTTTTGTGAAACAAGATTCGTCAGTAAATAAGAGTGTGCCCTAGAAGGTATTATTTTCATTCTGTTTGGTTCTGATCCAATCACAGAAACGTCTTCTGGCATTGTTATCTTGGGGCAAAAGTTTGTGTATTCGAGTTAGATGGTAGGGCCGTAGCTGCTCTTCTTTTAATACGTTGTGGACTGTAGACTTGGAAACATTCACTTCAGCAGCAATCCTTACGCTTGTATGTGGATTTTCTTCAGCCGCATTTAAAACAGCATGTTCCATGTCTGCAGTCCTTGCAGATCGTGGACGAGTATGCTCAGTGGTATAAGATAGAAAGGTACCCTTTTCTGTACCTTTGATCAATTGCAATAAAAGTACTGTGGTAATAAACTTGTTGACCAGGAAACTTTTCAGCATAACGTCTTGCAGACTCTAAAGAATTACATCAGCAAAAATACTGTTGTAAGGAACTTGTCGACCAGGAAACTTTTCAACATATTGCCTTGCAGACTCTAAAGAATTACATCCACACTCTCCATATACTAAATGCATGTCAGCCAATTCATTTAAGCTATACTGATTATAAGACATACTGTCGAAAAACTGAAGCAAAAAATTATATTGTTTGACAAGTTATGACAATTTAAACTGCTGTTGACAACTTTCGTAACCCAATTTTGTTTTAAGTAAGCAGGGTATATATATATATATATATATATATATATATATATATATATATATATATATATATATATATATATATATATATTGTAGTAACCCAAAGCTGATTAAATTTTACAAACAAAAGGCAACAATGCAACTAATGTGGCAACCTAGCATTGCACAATACATAATTTATACATATTTAATTTCAAGGAAAATGCAGTTTAGTTGTGTATTATTCAACATTGCAAAACAGACTAAACTGCATTTTCCTTGAAATTAAATATGTTCAAATTATGTATTGCACAATGTCATGCTATGTTGCCACATTAGTTGCATTGTTGCCTTTTGTTTGTAAAAATCTAATCAGCTTTGGGGATATTACAATATATATATATATATATATATATATATATATATATATATATATATATATATATATATATATATATATATATATATATACACACCTTGGTGCCATTAGAATTTCACAACTAGATCTACCTTGAAGCTATGGCTTCAGTGCAAAAACTATGATAAGCAAACTTATTTAGTTTTTAATCATAATAAGGAGACGCAGAGGCTTTTTCTTTGGAAACAAGCAAATGGTACTGGGTGGAAAGAGATTTGTAGCAATGGGCTGGCTCTGTTACAAGGAACATAAGACTTGAAGACTTCTTACAACGAATTACATATTTTATAATGTGAATGACACATTACTGGCTTGTTTTAACCATTCCAGGAGTAAATTAATTAATATCAATTATTCATTAAAAAATGTGACATAAATTATTTATACTAATATGTTAGTTGTCTGCGCAATAGCGTGAGAAATTAGCTTAGAAAATCATATAAAAAAGAAAGTAATGTGAATTAAGTATAGTAAAAGATCTAAATGCAACACGTAAAATAAATTATAATAATTGTCCACAATTCTCCAACAACTAATGGTAGTGGAATATCTAATTGAAGAAGCAACTTTGAAACTCACACCGCTGAAACAAGATCCTTGTTTTTAGATGGATCTCATATCTGTGTGATAGTAATAGTTTACAGTAGGTACTTCATAAAGTGAATTAGTGATGGCGTATTGATTAAAAATATTTCAAACACAAAAAATAAATTCTTAGTGCAAGCTAAAATTTTTACTCCCTGTACATAAAATGAAATAGCTAAAAAACAAGGAAAAGTCCTATACTAAGTAATGGAAGATGCTAGATATGTTTCTATGGTGTTTTAGCTACATTTTCCGATGCACCTTTTCTCTGCTACAAACTCTAATGCACAAATTAAATGAAAAACCATGATTTTTACAAGCTATTAGAGCTTGCAGTGCAATATACATATTTATGAAAAAAACACCAAGTGATCGTTGAGTGTGATATTCTACTGTAGTGTACTTTGCAATGAGTGATCTCTATTAGAAGCTTACTGTACATTTCGAATGACTGACTATGTTTTCTCGATTCTATTATTTCGCTAAGTCTATTTGTAGCTTTTGTAGTAAGTAAAGTGTATTACGTAGGTAAAGAATTCATTATATTATGAATTTATCTTCTTTTAACATATATTATATACTTATTTGTTTTATATATTATTTGAAAACGCAATATTTAATATGTTATGTTTGCAGAATCCAGGCGCATAGACTAATTGTAGCATCGCAGATTTGTTCTACACGTAACAGCTTTGTAATCATTATTTAATTTAAATTTGTTTCTCTGTTTTTTTTAATAGTCTCCTATGCTTTTTTGCTTAAACTACCTACCTAGCCTAAAATCACAATCTGTAAGTAAGTCCTATTTATTTCATTTTTTATTTTATTTTTATTTTATTTGCTATTTATTTTCATTGCCATGCTGATACTAATACAGTTCTCTGTTTATTGACGTAACCTAGTGTAGTGTGTTTTTAATTAACAAAAAGTATTTTTCATTGGTTCTTCACTACTTATCTAAAAGCTTAGGTTTTTCAAAAGTGCAGTTCTGTAAATATTTAAAATCTGTAAATGTTTATATTAGCTGTTTTCTTTTAGTTTTGTTGTAACTAGTATAATGCTTTTTTTTGCCCCACAAATTCCAACATCAAACTTAGAAGAAATTATCCTTATTTGCTAAAATACAAACCCCGAAGCAAACTCCATGGAGTTAGTTAGCTTAAAAAACCAGGATTAGTTTTGTTTTGTTTTATTATGTTTATTTTTCTTTTGTTTTTTGTTTTGTAGAGCCAGCCAGCACAAGAGGAGAAAGGGCTCCCAAAAAATGACGTTTCTTGATTAATTTGATTTAACATTTTTTATAAGTTTTTTTCCGTACAAAGCTATTAATGAAAAATACTACTTTGTTGTTTTTATCAATTACTTAACGTGCATCAGGTAAAAGACTACAAAAGCTCATTCTCTTTTACAAATATTAAGAATTTCTTATTTAATTTGTGTTTAGCAAGCAACTTGCAGTAATTTCTTTTACTTTTTGTCCCGTGATGACTGAACTTTTGTAGTCTAATTTAATTTTATACAGCCACTTGTATATGTATTATTTTTATGTTTTAATTTTACGTAATAGTTTCCAATTTAAGATATGTTGTCTTACAAAAATTTATCTGGATGTCAATCACTTTAGCAGCATTTTTAGCAGCTAAAATAATTCCCATTTATTTCTCTTCTAATGTACTTTACTCAGTAGCGGCTCGTACCTTGCTGCATTGGGGGTGCGCAAGAAAAAAAAAGTTCGAGACGCAGCAAGTGCCTTATGGTAGTGAATTTTTATTAAATGCTTCAAATTTGAATAACTCAAGATTCTACGAACTTAGAAAGTTGAATTTTAGTGTATAGTAGGGTCTTACCCAAGGCAACATATCCACCAAATTTCATCAAAATAACGTTGTAATTTTCGGAGTTGTATGTATATATATATATATATATATATATATATATATATATATATATATATATATATATATATATATATATATATATATATATATGTATATATATATATATATATATATATATATATATATATATATATATATGTATGTATGTATATATACACCTCTCTATTAGTGAATTTTTTTAAATAAAAATTCACTAAAAATGAAGGGCTCGCATATTTTTCCCCGGAAATGTATTATAAAAAACCTACTTACTAAACTTAATAATTAAGATAGGCGATCATTTCGCATTGAAGTATCGCATTTCCTGAGAGCGCCGAAAAATACACACCGCCGCCCGACTGATATATATGGATATGGATGTATATAACGTCTGTATTATGTATTAATGGCTGCCGACTCTCTGCGATCCTCGATATACTAATTTAGTTTGTTGAATGCAGGAGGTAAAAAAGTAAATAAAAATTTATTACAATATACCACAGCAAAAATATTATTTTTTACACTGCAGGCGGCAGTACGCGCGCACTATTATCAAAATAACATCACAGGCCACTAAAGTAGTTCCCTTTCTACAAGGAAATAAAATTCAATTAAATGATAAAGGCTTTCATATAGGAGAAATGGACAGTTATGTTTAAGCCTGCAAATGTCATTTTTGACATATTGAAAGGCTACATGGATACTGGCGGCGAATCAATTTCAAATGGATGATGTTCCAGTAGGGATTATACGAGATACTTTTCAAGCCATTTACCTCTGATCAGGCTGCTTGTAGGGAAGAACTATTTACAAGCACCCGACATTTGGATCTGCAACCATCTACGAGCAATAATTATTATTGTCCTCTAAACAACGTCAGAAAAAAACGCCCCATGGGTAGTATGAAAAGAAATATATGATAATTAATATACATATATAAGATGGAGGTGGATACAATAATGGATATCGTACAGAAACCAAGTGAAACTTGAGAATGGAGGTAGCATTAGTTTACTGCTTTCTTTTAGCATCCAAACAAATTACCATGAAACTTTCTTGCCGTAGAAAGCAGAAAGTGCACAACGTTTTAAAAAAAATGGTCATAAAGAATGATATGTTTGTGTAAGGCTGCTCTTTTAGTTGAGACTCTCTTACTCTGTGATGTATTTTATGTATGCTATTTCATAAACAGCATATATAATATCTAATAATAATAGTATATTTCATATGTCAAGTACAAATGTCAAAATTATTGTGCTGGAGAATTATAGTTTTTGAGGAGATTTAGCTACAATTGATATTAAGATATAAATAAAAGTAAATAGGAATATCTATGGTTACTGTGGAAGCGTTAGTGGGACCCGCTATAGCAGAAGAAGCAAATTTAAGAACATAATCAAAAGTGACATTTATTAAAATAAGTTTCGGTGTTAGCATGAGTCTGGGAGGATGCTGAAAGAAATTGTGTCAATACAACAACAAGCATCGCTTATTTGTAAGATGCGATGTAAAATTCTAATAACAAAGAAATAAGTATAAGTATAATATATAGGGATTTATCATAATTTGAATAACACTATTACAAATATTTGAAAGTATCAAATATAGTGTTTCGACGAAAATTCAAAGTGAAAAATCTCTTAGCTAGAGAATTGTTTATTTGTGTAACGTTTGTTTTACGCGACATGTTTCTGCTAAGGCCATCATGATATAACGTTATTTTTCAGTACACCTTTAAATAATGATGTTCGATGCTACGAATGAGCTCTAGCAATGTAAAGCGAATTCATCAAATCTGAAATTAGAAGCGTAAAGAATTGTTCAAGTAAAAATTATTTTAATTTTAAGTTTGAAGTGTATTTTTTATGATATATACAAGTGGCTGTATAAAATTCTAGTAGACCTTTAACTACATTAAAGTAATTTAATTTGCTTTTTTCTGTTTCATGCTTACGTTATCTGGTTTCCCATCATGCTCTTCTGTTTACTTCATTTCTTTAACCAACGTTTTTGATTGTTTTTGCAACATATTAAATAAAACTGACTGTTTATTTGGATTGATTGACGTATTCTTGCTGTATTTGTAATACCCATGACACGCCTTACCATGTGTGTCATATCTAAAACCATGGTTTTGGGTTTGCCCACCAACACCTTATTCTCAACACATAACATCATCACACAATACGTTACAAACCTGCCTATTTATTTTTAAATTGTGTTATTTTGTGTTAACTTGTATTGTTTAACGATTAATATTGTTTTATTTTTCTTGATTAATATTTATTTTTCTTCACTAATCTTGTGTCTCCTGACTATACACCCCATGAAAATACACATGATCAAAACTACTACCCAACATCACTTTTAAAAACTTACACGCTGCCTCTCACAATTCCGGTGTATGGTGGGTATTCGTAATGGCTGTAACGTATTGTTATCGTAATGCTGAATGGCTGCGATGACGGCTTGCTGCACTATCTGCATGTCGCCGGCATAGACAATGGTGCGCCTGTGCCCCAAAACGCCCCCTTTGTGATCTACACTGATGAACAAGGACAGGTATTCATGTATGTTTTATTTCGTGTAAGCTGTATCACAAAAGTTATCAACATTCAAACAATTATGTCCTAGCTTCGTGTTATTAAGAGGTTAACAATATTTGCATCAACCGTTGCTTTAAATCTTGCTGAATGGAAACAAAATTATCATTATTTAGTTTTTTTAGAGGAGACGAGGAGATAATCTTATATATATAGAACACTAATTACACATACTTAAGTTCTGACAAAACGACTGAACTGTTGCCAAGGTTGCTAATTTAATTTTTTGCAATTTTTGACATAGAAAAATTGCATAAGTAGGCATTGGTCAAGAGATAAATAAATATAACATTTCTCACAGCATTTAAAAACTTTTTTTCTACAACTTTCTAGATGTTGACTCCTAGTTCGTCTCAATAGTTATTTTTTTTAATAAAATTTGGTGGGTAACAGTTTTGAAGAATGGCGAATCCAGTAGCTTACTTATTTTCTTCTAAAACTAACCCTACACCTTTTTCTTTATAAATTTTGACATTTGAAAATAGTTTCTGTAGGCCGTGATTGAACTGCATAGGAAACAATTTTTACAGGATCTATAGACTTCTTCATTTTCTATCTTTTGAGATATTGCTAAAAAACATGTTATAAATAGAAAAGTTACAGGGGTGTTTCCATATTATAGAAGGGTCACACCAATAAACTACTCTGAAATGGTTAATAATTCTTCTTTTTTGATGATGTTTCGCAGTGGCGTACTTTTTTTCCTAAAATGACCCTAACCATTTTTACCATTTATTGACATAGAAAAACTGCATTAGTAGGCCTTGGCCAGGTGACATAGAAAACATATTTCACAGTACCTATAGAGTTTTGCATCTTATATCTTTTGTTCGTTAAAATCTATGATTTGATATTGGTGTGAAATAAAAAATATAGATATAGTATAGGGGTTATTGCATATATAAAATTTCAGCCTCCTTAACTGTCTTAATAAAACAAAGTTAAAATGGGTGTATATTTATAACCAATAACCCTTATACAATATACTTGTTGGTGAAAGTTGCTAGCTATAAGTACCTGCCTATAATTAAATAGGTAGTTGGCCCTGAATCAATATTAGGTTAAAAACTTGCAGGCAACTTATAAGAACATAGAAATCTTTATTTTCATCACTTTAATTTACGATTCAGGTTTGTCTATGATGGTTTACTTATTATAAACCGGGAGATATACAATAACCAGCAAAATTATGGAATATGTTCATTAAAATTTTTTAAAATGCTCGAACACATTCACTCTATTTGTCAAAAATACACATTTTTGAATAAAATATAGGTTTCTCCCACTGCTGCTTTTTAAATCTGTGGTAATTGACATTTTTCTTAAATGACCACCCCATTTCTTGACATTGATAGATTATTGAATTGAGACATGGTACCATCAAAATTTTGAAAAATTTTATTGTTAAATTTTCGAATGAAAGTCGTTTAAAGAGTGGAAAACAAACTCTATTCATAACAACAATCAAAATATATTGGCCCTTGTTCAACAAATTAAAGTATTGTTTCCATTAAATATAATGTTCGAAATGTAATCCACTGATTTCTTGACGATACCCAAATCTGTTGACACATTCCTCTTGTACATTGCGAATGACTTCAGGGCTAATTCGACTCATTTCACATCTAATTCGATTTTTCAAATCTTCTAGGTTATTTGGGTTGTTAACAAGGTTGTTTTATTTTAAATACCCCCATAAAAAAATATAGGGGCGTAAAATCTGGACACCTGGGGGCCACTCCATTGGTCCTCGCCTACCGATCCACCTGCCAGGAAAGCGGTCATTGAAAAACTCGAGAACAGTGCGTGCAAAGTGCGGATGTGCACCGTCTTGCTGAAACCAAATATCACCACTTGGTAAATCAGAATCATCTTCATTCGGAAAAGTTGCAGCAAGAGCATGAATAAGCTCATTCTTTAGAAAACTATGATATCGCTGCCCAGCGAGAGTTTCATCGAAGACGAAAGGACGTATGATCCTATTGTGGACTATTACTGCCCACGCGTTAACTTTATGAGGGTGTTGTATATGTACTTCAGCCATCCAGTGAGGATTATCTCTACTCCAATACCTGTAATTTTGTTTATTCACTGATTCGTTTAGCCAAAATGATGTTTCGTATGAAAAAATAATTTGGGTAATAAAGTTTGAGTTACGGTTGTATAAATCTTGCATTATTTCACAAAAATGCGTTCGTCGGTCAGAGTCATCATCATTAAGTTTGTGCAGCAGCTGTATTTTGTAGGGATGGTAATTTTCTAATTTTAATGCACATATTACTCTCAGCGATCATAGAAATTTCATAATCTGCTGCAATTGATGGAGATGCAACATTAGGATTCTCACCCACACTTAATGGAATATCAAGTTTGACCTCTTCATCAATTTTCTTAGGATGCCCTGCACTTTGCATGTGTTTAATATGTCCAGTTTCTCTTAATTTCTTCTTGATTTTACTCACAGTGGATTGGCTGATACGTCTATCTGGATATTTCACATTAAACAAATTGAGCTCTTTCTACTGTGTTCTGGTTTTGTCACCTTATCCAACAAGAATTAAAATTTATATATGCTAGGTTTCACTTAAATGTTTCATACTTAACTCACTTTTAAAAGAGATTAATGCTATTAAGAATAACGTTCATTTGACCATAACGTACACCTGATTCTTCTTATTAGTATCTACTTGTAGATAAAATTTTAAACATATTATTTACAGGTAATAATCTTATTGGGTATATTTTGATTGTTGTTTTGAAGAGAGTTTATGTTTTTTATTCAAAAGTTTAACAATGGTGTCAATATTTTGATGGTACCGTATAGACAATTCAATGACCCATCAAAATAAAAAAATGAAAACGGGGGTTTTCTTAAAAAAAAAGGTCGAATACGTCATATTTGAAAAGCACAAGTGGTAGAAACGTATATTTTATGCAAAAATGTGTTTTTTAAACTAGAGGATGTGCTCGACCATTTCGTGAAAACAAATCGCCCAACTTTTAATAAATGTTTTCCATAATTTTGCCACTTGCTGTATAAAAACCCCCATACACACATACATGTCAGTTTTAAACGTTGAGGTTGTGTTTGTTATATGAGTACCTCTTGAGATTTTATATCTACTTTGTTCGTGACATAATCCCTTTGTTTCTTTGAAGAATTACAATCGTTTTTTTTTTTTAATTTTATATGAAAAAATATATGTATTATAAACAGCTAAAATGTTTGGGCCACTCACCTCAATTAATATAGTATTTATATTTATACACATTTTGCAAGTTTGAACTGCGTAAAGAGAATACTATGTATTGTTACTATAATTACTACTACTCTCTGTTGTAATAAACTTGATGAAATATCTTTAACGCAAAACTTTAATAAATATTAAGTTGAAATACAACAATTATGCCAAATTAAATTTGTAACAAAATTATTCTTTTATATCTAAAAGTATAAATTGCTGCATAGTATTTAAAAATCTTTTTTGGCAAACAATATATTTTAGTTGTTAAAAAATAGTCTTATCTTTTAATTAAGAAACAATGTGCTTGAGAAACTGAAAGAATTTGCCAGATTCCAGAATGCTTACACAATTTAAAAATAATTCTGCTTGAGCTAGATCCTTTGGCCATTGTGAATTATAAAAACTTCTATTTCACAAAAATCTATTTTTTTTTTTCAAAACATTTGGCATTAGAGATTTGTACTACAGTATAGAGACAAACATTTATATCTTGATCATACTTTTGTTTACGCTTTTTCTACAATTTCGTGTAATTTTAATGTTGTACTCAATGCAAATATACATAGTGACTTATTCTCTGGCTTCACAAACACTTATTTTCTTCTCTGTAACCAATTTTGCCTTTTACGGCATCGTAATCTGTGAAATTGATTTTGGGTAAGAACACAAGCATTGCGAAGCCAGAGAAAAAGTCTACAACTGTACTTAGTATATAACTGTTTCAGCAAATAAGGGAAATAACAATGAACTTAATTTTGTAATTTATTTTATAATCTTCTATATTGAATTCGGTTCATAGTAGGATCATGAGCAACTTGTTAACCTTTGTTGAACACATAAATTAATCTATTTCACGCAAACACATATTTTGTGGTACAGCTTACATGACATTGAATTTTCACAAGTTACAATGTTGTCCAGTCTTGATACTAACGCTTTTAGCAAATATTATCTAATAATTTTTAATATGTGCATTCTGACTGCTTTCACCTAATTTATGTATATCTTACCTACGTATGCCTAAATTCACTGAACATACTTCAACTGCACATTTTAACATTTAAATGTAAAATATTTTATGTTCTCGTTCGATGGTCAGAATGTGGTGGTCATTTTGTACATTGAAACTGCCTGTCCGTAACATACAGTAACCAGGTTTTTGTCTAATTTACAACAGCGTTTGTCAATAATAATAATAATAATAATAATAATAATAATAATAATAATTAGGTTAACTGCCTGTTAAGTATTTTCTTGTATCTAATTTGTTATATTTAAATATGGCAATTGCTATCGCAAGGTATTTGAACATTTCAATTCATTGAAGCTGTTGTCTAAATAGCGTTATATCAATTTTCACTGTCTTATCCTTACTTATTTTT
Organism: Tillus elongatus; assembly: GCA_964006375.1. Classification (NCBI taxonomy): domain Eukaryota; kingdom Metazoa; phylum Arthropoda; class Insecta; order Coleoptera; family Cleridae; genus Tillus; species Tillus elongatus. The sequence goes on from OZ023265.1 coordinate 155,397,028, forward strand.
ATTAATTTTATTTACGTTGTGTTGACTTTTCACTTGATGAGTTACTTTTGTAATTCTTTGAATTACCTACCTACTTTTATTTGTCAGTCATTTTGATCAACTACTGCAAATAATGTCAAATGTAGCTGTAGAGACTCTCTTTGGCTTCTCAAATGCTTATTTTCTTCTCTGTAATCGCTTTTTACCCCATTGTAAAGCACGAAACATGTTGAATAGAGAAGAAACCAAGCATTTGTGAAGCCAGACTGAAAGTATCTACATCGGTATTTGGCGTTAAACAGTTTCATCAAATACGAGCAAGAAAGCACCAAATAATGTCACTCAAAGGCTCAACTACCCAATTTAACCCCAATTGTGGCCACTAAAAAAAAATGTAGCATTTAAAATAATTGTATCAATTTCTTATGCCTTGAACATACAAATAAAATCATTATTCTTGCTGTTAATTACAAGAGAAGTGAAAGATATATTACAAAAAAAGTTATGATATTCCTTCCATAATTTCAAAAATTAGTTTGTGCCTTATTAACCTAAAAAGACTTGTTTTCTTTTCATTAAGAACTAGGCAAAAATGCATGATATTTTAAGGTTAGAAACTAATTTTATGCCGATTTTAAAACTGAGACAATTTTATAAATGATAGTCAGATTTGTATTTATAGTTCAATAGGTATTAGTAGAGTGTAGGGCTAGATGTATTTTCATCATAATTAGAAACGCATACCGCTTTCGCTCTAATTAGAGCTCGTCGATGTGCTATACTAATCACAGCGAGAACACACCTATAAAGTAATATAGCTAAGGCAGCCAGCCTGCTAGAGCATCGTGAGATGTACTTCCAGATTTTGCTTTTTTCGAGCCAGCGGCGTCCATTTGCCCGAAATCACATTCAAACAATAAAATTATATTTCCAATAGAGCCAATAGTATGGCCATTGTCACGATTTTTATTTGTTTTAAAGTTCTATACATCTAAAAAAGCACACAATACTTTCGTATATGACCACTATAATTTCGAATTTCAACTGAATTATTATTATGTATTATTAGGAGGCTGGAATTTTTGACATAGAGCTTGGAATAAGTGCAGACTTTTGTTGTCCATTGTCCAGATTGCCATTTCTCATAAGTTGGCTCTGTATAGGTGCTAAATGAGGCATCTAACCTGTATTTATCTAGCTTTGTATGTATTTTGTTACTCAACATCTGTCCATTTCCGCAGTTATACCTCGCCATCCTTCAAATGTAGTGAAAGCCCTTCTACTCTGCAAAGAGGGTGGTGCTCATTAACAAGACAAGCATCGCACGGTGAAAACGGGACCGACAGTTTAGTTCTAAGTTTTCATTCTCAGATGCCAGCGTACAAACAACTAAGGACTTTCCTTACAAAATCGTTAGCCCTGTTACTACATTCTGGTGGGGAAATGATACAGATATTGTAAGAATGGATATATTTCGACCGTTATTGGAGATACATATTAGTCGCGCTTTTATTGGAGCTCGTCAGTGCGTCATACCAATAATAATCAAAATATATCTGAGTAATTGGCCCTAAGGTAGCCAACTTCTGAACCTCTGACAGAACTGCGAGCTGCATTATAGCACAGACATCTATGGGCCATGGTCACAACTAGAAACTTTGATGATATATATATATATATATATATATATATATATATATATATATATATATATATATATATATATATATATATATATATATATATATATATATATATATATATATATATATATATATATATATATATATATATATATACAGGTGTCCAAGAGTACGCTGGCGATCTCTCAGATTTGGATAGAACACAACAAAATAGCACCACAATTTACTAAACTTTTTTCCTACGGAGATTCAGACCCTTAAAGGACGCCCTAAAAAATATATTTTTTAAATAACTTTTAAAATACTTTGTGTAATTTTTTTAAATACGATGGACAATAGATATGACTCCTTTTAAAGGACCCATGAAAGCAATTTGGTTTGCCAGGGACGGACTAGCTTTAGCGTAGTAATGTCAGGTTTTTTATACCCCTTACGATAAAGGCACAAAAATAATATTTTTAGTTATCTTGAACCTTACACTAAATAAAATTTACTCTTGGTTGGTATTAATAAAATGAACTGTTTCCGAAAAAAAAAACTATTTTTGTTTAATATCATTTTTATTGCATAATTTTGTATGTCGTCTTGACTGGGCATGAGTTCCTTCTAATGTATTCCCTAGCTCTAGAAATTGAAAATTGTTGGATCCTCCACAATGCTTCAACATTGGTCCTTATTTCGCGGCAATGAAAATTATTCCTGTCTAATAAGTTTTCACTAGTGTCAACTGGATTAGCATAGACTAAAGTTTTTAAATATCCCCAATGAAAAAAAAATAGTGGGTTTAAATCAGGTGGTTGAGAAGGCCAAGCCACTGGTCCTCCTCTTCCTATCTAACGATTTTGAAATGCCTTTTTAAGTGATCTCGAACTGCCAGACTAAAATGGGGTGGTGCCCCATCATGCATGAACCATATATCATGTCGTGTTGCCAGAGGTAGGTCGTCTAAAAGCTATGGCAAATTGTTCTGGAGAATTTGCAAATAAAGTTATCCAATTAACCTTCTTGGCAATGCAGATAGTCCAATGAAATGTAACCTGATCGTTCCAGTCCAAACTGCTGCTGATGATGCATAAAAGCATGTGGATTTCCTTCTGCCCATAAATGCAGATATCAAGAGTTTGTGATTACATTTTCACTAAATCCAGCTTCGTCCATAAACAGAACTGTAACGACAAAATATGCATTGTTTCTGTGCCTATCTAAAACTCAGTTCAAAAATTCCTACCTTCACGGAAAGTCTTCAGGAGGAAGTGCCTGGACTTCTTGCAGGTGATAAGAATGCAATTGTTGCTCATCAAAAATTCTAAAAACCGTAGATTTTGAGAAATTAAACTGAGTAGCCATTTTCCCTGTTGTTCCACTTGTTGAAGGATCTGCTTCTACGGCATTTACGATATCTTCTTTAGCAAGCTCACTGCGATGGATTTGATTTCTACAATTGTGTTTGGCTTTGACAAATGCTCCTAAACTTATTTGCGGCATTTTACTTCTATTACCTACTCAAAAGTACGGTAATGCAGTTAACAAGTAAATTCCAATATTTACCAGTTTCTCTTAAACGATGATACACTCTCTCAAAGGTTTTCCTATCAGGAATTCTCCCATTTGGAAATTGTTCCTCCCTTTTGGCTTCTAAGGCATTACATGATGCAAGTTCATACATTAAATGCATGTTGGCATATTCAGCAAATGTAAATTCCATTACAGCGCAAATTTCAACACACTTTAGCACTAACTGACAGATACTAGCGTATTAATCCTTATTTACTTCGGTACCATGAGGAAAGCCCCTGAATTGATTGACCGTGCCCCTACTCATTACACTGATAATGAAGCAGGTAGACGAAACGGTACATACAATACAAGACTTGAACTGCCAGATCTGTCTTAGGCCTAGGGTTTAACATACTGAGACCTTGGAAACGATCTCCGGTGAGATTTGGGGAGTAGGCAGATTGAGGCCCCGTAATTGAGCTACAACAACCCAGCCCACCTTTGTCCACTGCTCTAAAGAGTAGGCAAATTGAGACCTTAGAATTCATGTCCTTACATATTTCCTTTACCTCTTGAAAATGGCTTCAAAACAGGAGCCGAAACGTCGAGTTTTAATAAATTCTGGACACGGTTCAACCTGAGAACCAAGTATGTCTCATATACATATATATTATGTATCACACCGATGACTCAAAAAAGGATACGCCGATTTTGATAAAATTTGGCATGTGCCTTCTTTTTGTAAGTGGCTTGGATAAGTTAGTTAGCTAGGAAAATCGGACCTGGTTTTCCGGGAAAATTTTGAGTTTTCTTTGAAAAAATGTTTATCTCAAAAAATAAAGAAGTTATGCTAACCAAATTTAGTAGGTAGGTTTACGATATAAAAAGTAAACTATACACCAAAATTTAGATTTTTACGTTGCAAGAAAAAAGCTATAAAAAATATTTGGTGCCAGATCATTTCTATGGAAATTTACTACCATAATACACTTGCTGCGTCCAGACTTTTTTAGTATAAGGTTGAAGATAACTTAAAACATTATTTTTGTGTCCTCATTGTAAAAGATGTTAAAAAAATTGACATTACTGTGCTATAGCCAGTCCGTCCTTGGCAAACCAAATATCACAAATTGTTTTCATGGGTCCTTTTAAAGGAGTCTTATCTAGTGTCCATCGCATTAAAAAATAATTAAATTACACAGAGTATTTTAAAAGCTATTTGAAAAAATCAATTTTTTAAGGGCGTCCTTTAGTGACCTCCATCTCCGCAGGAGAGGGCCATATGAAAAAAAATTCATAGGAACTTACTGTGCTATTTTTTGTGTTCTATCCAAATCTGAGAGAGTGCCCACATATTCTGGGACATCTGTATATTAATAAACATAAAAATAACGAACCCTAAATATTGGTGCTAATTCGTGCACATTTGAAATATGTTCTAAAGTTTTTTACCATCGATACCTGCTTTCTAGCGAATTTTTCTAACGCAAATTCGCTAACAATGTACAAAACATCATCTACCACCACATTAAAAAAGCATTATATTATTAAATAGGATATATGCTTTTACATTTTCACATGAATTTATTGGTTCTGTAGTCCTAATGCACATATCTGTAAAGTTGAAATAAAATCATTTTCACTTCCATTGTAACTTGTCTTTTTTATTTCGCTATGTTTTTTTGCAAGCATATTGTGAGAGTTGATGAGTTCGTTTGATTAGTCACTTACTAACTAACATTGTCTAAATAATCACAATCTGGTTGCATATTTACCAAACGCTTTAAAAACAGAGTTTCTTTTTTCAATGCTAAAGTAGTATTTTTTCCGCTTTGTATGTTTAACTGTCATCCGACATAGAACTGTTGGGATGATACTTGAATGTACATTAGATTGCTGTTTACCATAAAGATTTTCAAACATTCTGCATGTAACGAAACACTACCTTGTTCCATTCTTGTTATTAACACTGCTTTATGGTTTTGGCCTTTTTTTCGCTGCCACAGGCTTTTTGTTGGAGTATTGCTGAAACGTATACATTATAATAAGAGTCTTTCGAAACTCGCTGTGAGCATCAAGAAATTTTCTGTAATTATTATTGTTTTATTAGAGTTTATTGCTTATGTAATTGTTATTTAATGCTTATAAAAAATATTTATCCAATGTGTAGTAATCTGAAGAAAATTTTGCATACTAATGTATGAGATATAAATCTTCAAGCCAAGTGGACGAGACTGCAGAATGATTGAAATGATCTAACCATGCAACGAAGTGTCTATTCCATAACTCACAACAGACTTTAGTAATTTTTTTTCTAACGATTGGCATGTGCATTTTTCGAAATTTTTGTGAATAAAATTTGGCAGATATGATAGATTTGTTGTAGTGCTTATATGTATGCTGATTAGAATTAATAAATATGTACATGTGATGCATACATGTACACAATTTCAAATATACAATATTTTCAAAATTATACCTATTTATAAGAGTTATAATTTTTATATTCCTTTCAAAAATTTTGCATTGTATTGATTGTTATTTTGTTTTTGCAGTTACTGGACACCCTCCAGGTGTGCCAAGATTTTAATCGTGGCCTCTGTAATCGGCCTGCCTGCAAATTTGTACATCTACAGGAAGGTGAGACATTAGAGTGTTTTTCTTTCTTCATTGTTTATGCTTTTGAGAATATTGCACTTTAATTGTTTGAGCTGCACATGTGCAAATACGTTTTTATTTATGTAACCCACTGGTTGATTGTTACATTTTGGTACATATGAAACTTGTTTAAACATAATCACAAGAAAATTGTGTAGCAGATAATGGTATAGTAGTAGCAATGTTAGGAAGGCTGGCCCCAGGCCACATAGGTCTCTTTTGCTAACACCGGCAGCCAGCACCATGCCCTGTTCCTCCTCTGTGTCATCATCAAACCTGCTCGACCTCAAAATAATGGCCACAACGGTTTTCCATTAAACGAAACTTACTTAACTCTTCGTAGAGTCCTTGTTCGAAACACTTCAAAGACTCCCAAAATCCTCACATTCACAAAGGTTTAGGTAGGTTTAGATTTAGTAAGACGTTTCTTCAGTCTCACCTCATTTCTGGTAAATGGGATATCTCTCGACATCTACCAATGTAATATGTCTCCTTGAAACACATTAGCCCCTTTTTAGAAGTCAGTTTCCCACCTTAATTATCTCAAAGAAAAATTATTCATTATTGAGTTAAAAATCCCGAATTTATGTTAATATTCTAGACATTTAAGCAAAGATTTTGTAGCGACTTTTTCTGGTGTTTCTATGGTTAGTCAGCTGGTTAAAGACAATGATGTTGAGAAATAAGTTAATTAAAGTGGATACGTACTCTTTTTAGGGTAATTTTGACCAAAAGATTATATTTTTCACACCTTCGGTGCAAAATTCCGCTGCTTGCTATCGATAGTTATTAATTAGGTATCTAGATAACACTACAATTATAGAGTCGTTGAGCTTGTTTTTTTTTATATTACAACAACACACCACAAGGGCTTACAGCCTAAATACTATCGTACCATGGGTGTCGACAAGGAGGAAATTATATTTTTCACACCTTCAGTGCAAAATTCCGCTGCTTGCTATCGATAGTTATTAATTAGGTATCTAGATAACACTACAATTCTAGAGTCGTTGAGCTTGTGTTTTTTTTTATATTACAACAACACACCACAAGGGCTTACAGCCTAAATACTATCGTACCATGGGTGTCGACAAGGAGGAAAGAGGCAGCTTGTTAATTCTGGACTTGAAGGTTTGGAGGTTCGGAGGAGAAGGCAAAACATGTGCCGGCAAGGAATTCCACAACTTGGAAGTCCTCGGGACAAAAGAGCGGGCATAACAAGATGTTCTATGTCTGGTGACCTGGACAGTAAAAGGGTGCATTCGCTCTGTTCTCCTGGTAGTAGTTGTGTTTCAACAAAATTCTATGAATCCAGCTCTTCGAGAGTCCTGCCTGTAGAGCAACTTATCTCAAGGATGTCATAGGATCGGCCGCAAAATATCCCAGAACTGCATTTTCCACATTTTCATCATTTAGAGAGGGTGAAACTTTTATAATTTTCTATTATTCGCCGAATACTCTTCCGCGACGGTTTCGGTCTATCAGCAAATATCTAGCATGTTCTTGATAAAACTGTGCTACATTCCCCATAGAGGATAAACAAATTTAAATAATCTTCGTATGTATAATTCCGTCGCCCCGGCATGATTTTAATTAATAATTGTCAAAGGACAACAAATAGTGACGTCTCTATAGTGCTCGATAGTTTTCTTTTAACACGCGTCGCCATCATGGCTCACTAACGACCAAACTTAAAGCCGTATAACATTTTTACAATATAAAAATGTTATATTGCCAATATTTCGAAATCTAAAAATTTTTGGCATAGACAACCTTACACAGAGTTCTCCTCTTTTTTATGCTGAATAAGATAAAATTATAAAAATTAAGGGGATTTCCATTTGAAAAAACAAAAATTTTTGACGATTTTTTCAAATCAATTTTAAATGTGATTAAATGATAAAGGCTTTCATATAGGAGAACTTGACAGTTATGTTTATGTTTATTTGTTAACCGAATGAAAGTTTAGCAGGACATCAATGTTCAATACAAATTTACAGGAATTATTAAACCAGGACCAAAAAAATTGATAGGAGTTCCAAGTACAAATGTTCATATAAGATGTACAACGAAAGGTTAAATAAATAAATATATATATATATATATATATATATATATATATATATATATGTATGTATGTATGTATGTATGTATGTATGTATGTATGTATGTATGTATGTATGTATGTATGTATGTATGTATGTATGTATGTATGTATGTATGTATGTATGTATGTATGTATGTATGTATGTATGTATGTATGTATGTATGTATGTATGTATGTATGTATGTATGTATGTATGTATGTATGTATGTATGTATGTATGTATGTATGTATGTATGTATGTATGTATGTATGTATGTATGTATGTATGTATGTATGTATGTATGTATGTATGTATGTATGTATGTATGTATGTATGTATGTATGTATGTATGTATGTATGTATGTATGTATGTATGTATGTATGTATGTATGTATGTATGTATGTATGTATGTATGTATGTATGTATGTATGTATGTATGTATGTATGTATGTATGTATGTATGTATGTATGTATGTATGTATGTATGTATGTATGTATGTATGTATGTATGTATGTATGTATGTATGTATGTATGTATGTATGTATGTATGTATGTATGTATGTATGTATGTATGTATGTATGTATGTATGTATGTATGTATGTATGTATGTATGTATGTATGTATGTATGTATGTATGTATGTATGTATGTATGTATGTATGTATGTATGTATGTATGTATGTATGTATGTATGTATGTATGTATGTATGTATGTATGTATGTATGTATGTATGTATGTATGTATGTATGTATGTATGTATGTATGTATGTATGTATGTATGTATGTATGTATGTATGTATGTATGTATGTATGTATGTATGTATGTATGTATGTATGTATGTATGTATGTATGTATGTATGTATGTATGTATGTATGTATGTATGTATGTATGTATGTATGTATGTATGTATGTATGTATGTATGTATGTATGTATGTATGTATGTATGTATGTATGTATGTATGTATGTATGTATGTATGTATGTATGTATGTATGTATGTATGTATGTATGTATGTATGTATGTATGTATGTATGTATGTATGTATGTATGTATGTATGTATGTATGTATGTATGTATGTATGTATGTATGTATGTATGTATGTATGTATGTATGTATGTATGTATGTATGTATGTATGTATGTATGTATGTATGTATGTATGTATGTATGTATGTATGTATGTATGTATGTATGTATGTATGTATGTATGTATGTATGTATGTATGTATGTATGTATGTATGTATGTATGTATGTATGTATGTATGTATGTATGTATGTATGTATGTATGTATGTATGTATGTATGTATGTATGTATGTATGTATGTATGTATGTATGTATGTATGTATGTATGTATGTATGTATGTATGTATGTATGTATGTATGTATGTATGTATGTATGTATGTATGTATGTATGTATGTATGTATGTATGTATGTATGTATGTATGTATGTATGTATGTATGTATGTATGTATGTATGTATGTATGTATGTATGTATGTATGTATCACACCGATAACTCAAAAAATAATGGGCCGATTTTGAGAAAGATTTTTTTTGTTATGTTCTCATATTGAGATAGATTATTTAAGACTAATGTAGTTTTAGATGTTCTTATTATTATTGTAAATGGTTGATCCGTTGAATAAATAAATAAATAAATATTTTTTGTTAGGTAAGGGCGCACTTAATTCCTAGAAACACTTATCTGAGGTTCGGTTAGCAAAAAAGTACGCCATCTTTTTTTTTTCTATGGTCGTTGAAAATTAAATCAGTGGTCATGTAGACAAAATGAAAAATGCTGGATGGATGCTGGATGGATACTGGTTGAATTTTTGTCCACTTCCGTCAAATGTCTTCTGATAGATGAGGGATGTGAAACGTCTTTATAAAACTTATAAAAATTCATTTATTATTAGGTACCTATATGAATTATGTCTATGCAGAGAATACAGGAGGTAACACATAGCATTATTTATTATGAAATGCGCCAAAACAAGTTATACAAAGTACAACTTTACACGCAACACACCCTATTGTGGACTGCTTACACTTTTTTTCTGTTCTACACATTACACACCCGCGAGACTTGGTGTTATTTGGAAGACGTTCTCCTACATTTGACAGCCTAACCGCATTTTCCACAGTAACAGCTCGTCCGTCAACCTTCTTCGGTTTGTTTTTCCGAGCAATTATCCAAGAACCCACTGAAGAACGTCTAGTGAAGTCGCCAATTAGTTGGTTCACAAGTATACTTCTAAAAACAAGGTGGGTTTTCTGTTTTACATCATTCTGCTGTGATGCGGTTTTATAGAGAATGTAGGAATTCACAATACTTGCATCGAAGAGGTAACAGAAGACTTTCAACAACCATCTGCATGATTTCCATGTCACAAAATAGCAAGAGAGAAACTCATTAAAGAAGTTAGCACCACCGATGTTTTTATTATATTCCTCAGTACCAACGGGGCATTCAACAGTGATTTTTACACCCTCCTTGGTCATTCTTTGCACAGTGGATTTTTCCGTCATTTTGTTCAAAATGCTCGCCACCACCACACATTTATTTCCCCTGTCGTTCCATTTGCTTACAGTTATGTCACGCAGTTCACTGAAATATGTTCTCCTATGTTCAAAGACTTATCAGGTAACAGTTCCTCTCTTGGAATTTTTTTCCCTATTAGTCCGTAATGTTCCACTTGCAAATATTTTTCGAGTAAGAGGCTCACGAAGCAAACTAAACCTTGTGAAAAAATTTCCAAAGAAAACACAATAGTTTTTACATTGAAAATGACGCGTCAACTCTAGAACAGTTTTTTTTTCACCAGGTGATCCCAGTTCATCACTTTCTTTCTTACCTTCATACACAGAGAACTTTAGAAGATGACACGTTTTAGCGTAAGCGATTGCCCAGACTTTGATGCCACGTTCTGTGTGTTTTAGCGGCATGTATTGTTTCAAACCCGTCTCGCCTTAAAAGCCACCATGCGCTCATTGAAACGAATAGCTTATACGTCTCCGTGATGGAGGTGAATCTCGTAAATAGTCTGGACCAACAATGGAGTTGCCACTGTCATTCAATATTTCTTCAATTGCTCTTTTGTAAACTCTCTAACCAGAAGTACTTGGAACCAATAAGTGTATCGCCTCAGGAAAATAATCTTGACATCTGAATCGGCACCGATATCTGAGTCAAAAGTTTGCTGGTCGGTGATGCTGTCAATGAAGGAAATTGTTCTTCGGGTTCCATTTCAGCCAATTTCAGCAAGTCTATGCATTTGAATGGCATATTGCATCGATAAGCAAGATTATGAGATATCGTTTTTTAAATCACCACACACAGGATCTCTTCAAGTATCGTATGATATGTAAATGAGCGATGCCGCTCTATAATGAAATAGTGTCGCTCGGTTTCTTCGATTCTGACACCAGAGTAAAATGAAAATCATATAATTTTTTGGTTGTGTTAAAGAATTGATAGTTATCATCTTATCGTATTCTGGTGTTACAGTAATCTGTAAACAATACTAAAAGTACTTACCAATTTTCGTTCAAAAATCAGAAAAAAATCCTATGTTTTAATGCTTATTGTGGGAATGCATATTGTAAATTTGCAGCGAACACTTGACAGACACTGGTTGATATTTGGACTGCTTGATATGGCTATCTCGGCTGATATCAAGCCTGTGGAAGTGAAAATGAGGTATCTTGTTGAGATACGGACCGCCAGGTCATTAGGAACACATTTTTCTACGCACGGTTAAAATATCGATTTATAACCTATAAAGGGTTAAATACAATTAAAAGTTATTTGAATGTCAACTTGATTCTGATGTAGATTTTTTTTCGTAGCGTGTATCTACGCGCATTTAAAACAACTTAGTATACAACGTAACCTGAATCAAAATTATATGTTGGGCATTAAAATAATGTAAATATTATTTTGGCATATTTGGATACATGGTGATACTTTTGTCTTCTTAAAAATGTAATTTATAGACAAATATTTAATGTAGGTTATGTAATATGTTCTAGGAGATGGGGTGGAAGTGGTGGAGTACCGTGTGGCAGTGTGTCGGGACGCAGCCAAAGGCCAGTGTTCCCGCTCCGCCTGTAAATACTACCACATCCCAGTAGCCCTGCCGCCAGCGCCCGTCATGGCCGCCCTGACTCCTTATCTGCAGTAGTCACAACGACAACCACAACCTAACCCGCATTATTATTATTATTATTATCTCATCTTTATATAGAACTTTTTATTATATATATATATTATACATATTATTATATTATATATAACGAGGTCGGTCATACAAAATGATGATGTGACACGACAAGAAAGATGTTTGTGTTATATGTACAGGTGTCCCATCGAAAAAAGACATCTCCAATGACTTGTAAGAAAATTTCTGTTAAAACTCTAGTATAATTGATAGGTTTTAAGTTTTGCACCTTACTTTGTGCAGATTTTTGTAAACAATACCTGTAAATCATAACATTTTAAAATCATACTAATAAAAATGTAATAATCCATTTGGAAGTATTTTCTGAAGTCAGTAAAGTAGCACAGGGTTTTCAAAGTTCGAAACATGATAATGTTTATTGGAATACACTCAACTAAATTTATCAACTCATTAAATAACGGTGTCTAACTACTAAATACTGGGGTAACAATAAATGTTTTTTCTATGGCCTAACCTCTGAATGGCTTGTTGTGGGTGGATACCAAAAAGGAACAGGATATTCAGTAAAAATGAGGTTTTTATATTCACAATATAAAATTGTTTCGTTTGAGGTCAATGCTTTTTGTGACCTTAAAGCACCAAACTACGCAAAACAGTAAAGCTGTTTTAAAAACAAAATTTTTAAATTTTTGTAAAACATAGTAGGTAAAGGTACAATTTTGTCTTGAAATTTGTATTTTTTTGAGGTTAAGTTTTAAGTGTTTTATGCAGGTAGTTGTAAACAAAAAAGTAAAGCAGTTACAAATATTAGAATATTTTAGATGCCGAGTATCTACTTCTTCAATAAATTTGAAAATTAAAGTCAGTCAAAGCAAACAACTTAACTTGAATAATATTAATCATTTTTTACTTATGTCAGTGAGAATGTATCAAGTTTTTGATTTATTTACATGCTAGATTAAATAAGTCGAGGCGACTAGTTCACAATGTTCTCTTTCCTTCTAGTTTTTTGAGTATGGTTAGAAAATTACGATTAATTAATTTTTTTTAGAATGAAGTTAAATAAAAACAAGAGGTGTTACAAATAAGTGACATAACAGAAGTAAACAAGCATTACAAGACATCTAAGTCATATAATGTTGGATGTAAAGTATTAATTTGATTTCAGTTTAACTATAATATTTCAAAAAGTATACGAAATATATTTCATTGGTTGCTGACTTGTTTCAAAAAACAATTATGATAAAATAAGAAGTATAATCTGTTTTTGTTATCCTTGAAGTGAGCATAGTCATAAAAGGTTAACTCTAAAGTTTTATAAGAGTATCGAAGTGAGATCTACCCAAAATTAAATAGCCCAAAACATGTTCTTTCTTGCAGGTCCTTAAAATTTTAATCAGCCATAAATTTACTATTGTAAAAATCGCTTAGAGTAGTTGGTTTTTGCTGGGACATCCTGTATATCATATATATTAAGTTTTTGATTGAAAATAGTGTTTAGAGTAAGATATTTGATCGAGTGAATGCCCTGTGTAAGAATGGCGGATGTCTATTTAATATTGTAATCCTGTTTTTACTTTATTATTAGGTATCCTGTACAGAAGGGACGGAGGAAAGTTATCGGACATATACTCTTATATATATACAGTAAATATTTATATTAGAATACTATCGAGTGATACATTTGAGAATTTTATCTCTCTAAAATTGGCCTTTTGCCTTATCCGAGACGTCCCTTTTGTACAGTCTTTGTAAGTAAACATAGGTGCAGTGCCACCCCATATTCCTTATTTTATATCGAATAATAACAAATGAACGTCCCGCGGGTTCGACCCAGGCAGTGGGCCATGAATTACAATAGTCGAACAGGGAGATATCTGGAGCGTTTTCGTTTGTTCCAGTGTGATCTAGATCACTGTGTTATATTGATGTTAACTTGTTTTACTTTTATATTTATGCTGTGATTTTATATTGACGGTGTTGGATGTCTCGAGCGCGACATGTTCTGGAATATTGTTTGTGTGTAGATTTGTACTAAAAAGAAAACATACAATTAAGTTGCCTGCATGGTTTTCGGACGGAGGAATTACATCTTGAACCTCGGGCTGATGATATATTGGTCTAGTCAAAACCCAGTAGGTTTTCGAATAGTTTTTTATTGTTTCGTTTCTTATACTATATTCTTTTTGTTGTACGTGAAACTCGATATCTCCCAATCAAGTGCCACATAATATGCATTGAAATCGAAATAAATGTTCCTGAAAAGCATTTAAATAATTTCTACAGTCCGATGGTCTGGTATTAAAGGGCGAGATGGGGCGCCGGTTGTGATATCGGGTGGTCTGCGTGAGTGCTGTTATGATTATTATTATTATTATTATTATATTGTAAATAGATATAGGTTGTAACGGACAAACTCGCATATTGGAGTTACTTTATTCATCTACTTGATAGTATTTAAAAGTGGATAATTAAATTTACTAGGATTTAACAAATTAAGCATAAACATCTTGTTACGTAAACTATTATAATCATTCAGGTCTTTCCCTTTAATACCAAGATAGAGTGAGAGCTTCCACAGTCAGAGCACGGGTCTCTGCTTTGCTTTATGCATCCGCGTCGTTTGCTAGGTTAGCTCTTCTCTTGGGTTGCGCTATTTGTGTGCCCCTGTCAGTCCCGCAGTGCTGCTGATCCACCAGTTTAATATGCCCACACCCCCCACCACTCATCTGACAGTGATCTTTTTATCTATCTCTCTAGATACTTTACTCATATTAAATGCCTTAGAGTCACCTCACTGCTTATATACAAAAATAGGTTATGTAGAAGAACAATTGAACGAATGTGTATTTATGGTGGATCGAGTAGCACACAAAAATAGTTTAATCAATAATGTCTGTTAACCCATGCTATATTATTAGTAGTGTAGACCATAGTTAGCTTAACCTAGAATAATTTTTCCTAACATATAACATTATATTAACTTGCATGTCCCTAGATCAAAAGTACGTCTTATTCTATACATAATATAGTTGTAGATTTAGCTGTTCCTTGGCGACATTCATTCATTTGCTGACGATTTTTTAATGAAACCTTGTCAGAACTATTTTTTGCAAAGTCCGCATCTTAGACCCATGCTTATTTAAGAGATGCTTCTGCTTCGTTTTCCTCATCACACACATAGTTCAGGCCATAAATCATGACAAAGTGTTTTATTATACACAATGTTACTTTTTCCGTAAATGTTTTTTCAAGAGGGTTGAAAAGAGGAAGATGATGAAAATTCTAATCCATTTTGGCTTCCATATACTGATGTAACTCGTAAGGAATCTAAAGAAGTTTTCCTCGTCACCCTCTGCAGTCTGTTTTGAACTGTAACTTTATTGTATAGTTGTTGTTGATGATACCTAAAAGGATTTTTGAGATTTCGGTAATTTTACAATGCAAAGTCCTTTTTGAAATGTTGCTTCTAACAATTGTTTGTTTAGTTGGTGAATTAATACATGGTCATAATTTTCACATTCAATGACAATCAACTATCTGTTATAACAATAGGTACTTGATGAATATTATTTTCTGTAACAATTAATTGTAACAAAAGCGGTGGATTCTATAGTGTAACTTAAGTTTGTAATGGATGTGCAGATTATGATTGGCTTCTGCTGATTTTTTTAGACCTGCATTTTTAGCTATATGCTTTCCGCGGCTACTTGCTATAATGCCCCGAGCTTTGCTGACAGAAAATGTGAACTAACACTCTGTTCGATTTTATTGCTTTTTGATTATTGTTATAGTTTAATATATGTTCTTGTGGGTGAGTCAGTCGCTGTGAAATTTTATTAGTGTAGGTTTTTGAAATTGCATATATTTTTATATTTTTTATGTATTCTGTTAATGTTTGTTCTTTTTGTTATTTAGTGGCTGACTATCACCGAGTTATGTTTTAACTGAAAAACAAAGTCTTAACTTTTTGAAGTAGCGACCTGCATAACGTTTGTGTAAGGTCACCTAGCAGGCTACCCATCTTAACCTAGTTGTTGTTATTGATATATTTTTAGAACATCTGATAAAATTACCTGAAATAAAAAAAAACAGAGTGAATTTTTACAGTGAGCCACATAGGAAAGGACTTTCTAAATACACTAATCAAATACAGTACGAATATTTGTATAATATAACTTATATAATATATTATATACAGTGGCTCATTATTTTTTCATTTATCAACAACAATTTTGTGATATTTTAGTAATGATTGTTATTTAAGTCACATCACAAAAGCAGACAAATAGCTGTTTGCGCATACTGATGAAAAACAAATGCACTCCTACGTATTACAGTGATAACATCTCTTGCATTTGTTCTTTGTCAATTCTGTTAGGTAGTTGCCTTCAAGAAACTCATCCGGGGCATGATTGACACATATAACAGATGAGTTTCTTTATGGCAGATTATAATTTTAGGAATTTATTTACTATTAATCCTGTGTGAAAGGCGAGGCTATTCAGGAATAAGGAGGAGGCAACCATGCGATTCGAATAACATTTTATTTTTCGACGAATATAAAAATATATATTGTATATGACATTTATTTAAATAATAATCATTAAACGTAATGTATTTCATATAACTTTTGAAGTAAAATAAATTTAATAAACGTACTCTGATGTTTAAATATACAAAGATGTAAAGGTACGGTGTTTGGTGCTGTTCTCCTTATGGCTGAATGCGAGACAGGTATGTGGAAGAAAAGTTGTTTGGTTAGATCTGGGGGCCACATGATCGATATCACTTCCGTTCTGAGTGTGTGTTGATATTAAAATTATTTATTCTTATATAAACCATTGTATAAAAATATCATTATGTTGGGGCCATTCACCGGTTGGAGATGCACTTTTCTACATACCTGTTGCTGGAAGAGCGTGAACTATTTTGATATTTGATAAAGTGTGTGATTATATATTGTTTATTTTTTAGTGTAGGGATTTTGCCGACTGCCCTTGCCTTCAATATTCTGTCAGGATTTTGTAACTTGTGTTAATGAATCGTGCCATACTTACTTGAAAACACACCACCTAGAATGATGACGTGTATCTCATTCCAGTATATATACTTACTTATCGTTTATATTATTGAGTATTCACCAACCAAATTGAATTTTCGATCTTGTATTCGTCATTAATATTTAAGGTAGTCAAACATTTTGTCAAGTTTCCATGTTCACATTATGTCTTATAGACATATGATACTATTGATATATTATTGTTTATTATTAATTAAATATAAGAATAAACTAATGATGTGATGATGATCAGTAGATCATATAAGGGGCTCGAGCCTCCATTTTCTGAATATAGTAGAGTTAATAAACCATTATGTGAAATTTTACATGACTTTTATTTATTAGAACAACCGCCGTTTGAATTTGGCATGCTTATCAAATAACAATGAAAAGTGTGTGTTTTTAACAAACATAGAATACACCCACAAAAATATTGAACTAGTGACAGGCGATTATGAATGATTCATTTGAAATATATCGATTATGCCAGTATAATCGATCATTCGATTATGACGAGAAGATCATTCGTTATTTGTTAAAATGATTGGGTATAATCCTTTCTGATGTATACGTCCATGTATTTGAGTAGATCAAATAACCGCTATCAGTGAGAGTGAGCATGCGCACATCACAATATCCGTATAAGTATACATAGACATATACATCACTTTCATTCGTTTGGACTCTCCACTCATACTCATAACCGATTTGAAATATGAATCGAATTAATTCTAATTGCTAGGCAACACACATTGGTAGATCAGATATCAGCTAAGTTAATAGCGCAGTGGTAGGCTGACGGGAAATAATTTAATGTCAAAAACAAAAAACGGGAGGTTATGTTACTTATGTTTTAACGTTCGTTTAATTAATTTTTAGTTTTAGAAAATCAAAAAAATTAATGAAACTGGAATCAATCCAAAAACAATTAAATAGTTTGAAATCTCCACTACAAGTTTGTATTTAACCCGGCGTCCGACATGTGGGGTGTGACAAACCCAGAGAGAACTAAAATGTCCGACGATTTCAAAAGTACCGCGCTCACAACCCTCTCGTTAGCTTTCGGAAATTGTCGAGTCTCTTAGCGTGCGGAGCTATTTTCAGAACAGTTTGCTAGAATTTGTGTTAATGAACGGTTTAGTTTACCTAGGGTTTGTCAAACCCCAGGTGTCGGATTGTGTTACAAAATTTGAACATTTCTTAAATAAATTTCTATCGCAGTTTACGCGCCTTTGCTTCAAATTTTGAGGTATGTTTCCTTATTAAATGTCGATATTATTCACCAGCCCTTGAAATCATTAGGTTAACTATGGGAGACTACGAAAGGGAAATGCGTCACCTCCAGGATCTGTGGAATGAAGTGCAAAGCGAACATGAAGAAGTAATTGAATCAGACAATGAGAGTGAGATAGACAATGTAAGCATAGACAGTGACTATCCAGATGTTGAGCAGGAAGCAAATAATGAAGATGGACAAGGTAACCTTATGGAAGCTGCCGGTGTTACCACTAACGCACACGAAAATGATGTAACCGAAAATGAATCTGAAATAGTGCAAGATCGGGAAAAATACTATTTAGGGAAAAATGGAACTAAATGGAGAAAAACATATTATAACAAGAATGTGAGAACCCAAAGCGAGAACCTGATAAATCAATTGCCTGGTGTCAAAAGATCCGCTAGAGATAAAAAAAAGTCCTCTTGAATGTTTTCTTATTTTCATCGATGAAGAAATGATAGACGATATTACGCGGTGGACAAATCAACCAACTGAGGGAAAAACACGTGAATGGGAGAAATCTTCTTATTATCAACCTACAAATAATATAGAACTAAAAGCTTTATTCGGACTGCTATATTTAGCAGGAGTTTTTCGAAACAACCACCGTTTACTGAAGGATTTATGGAAAACTGACGGAACCGGTTTTGAAATATTTCGAGTAACTATCGCCCAAAGACGGTTTGAATTTTTGCTTACATGTTTGCGATTTGATAAAGAAAATCGCTCGCAAAGACGCGAAATAGATAAGCTGGCACCTATTAGAGCCATAACAGAAAAATTTACTGATAATTGCAAAAATGCCTATTCGGCTGGTAGATATTTAACCGTTGATGAGAAATTGGAAGCTTTTAGAGGCAGATGTCCATTTCGCCAGTACATACTGAATAAACCGACTAAGTACGGCATTAAGGTTCAAGCTTTGGTAGATGCCTGAACGCATTATTTAGTAAACATGGAGGTCTATGTGGGTAAGCAATCTGATGGGCCCTTTGCTCTTAGTAATACTCCAACTGCAATAGTGGAACGGCTCGTCAGTCCATATCATGGTAGTCACAGAAATATTACGTGTGACAATTGGTACACAAGTTACGATCTATTTGAAAAGCTCCGTACAAATCATCATCTGACTGAAGTCGGTACAATTCGAAAAAATAAAAGGGAAATCCCTCCGACATTTTTGAATGTTCGAAATCGACCAATAAAGTCAAGTGTTTTTGGTTTTCAAGAAAATTTTACAATAGTATCGTATGTTCCAAGAAAGGGCAAGGTGGTTCTGCTGATGTCAACCCTTCATCATGACGATTCCGTAGATGAATCTGAAGATAAGCTACCTGAAATAATTTCATTCTACAATCTAACGAAAGGAGGGGTAGATACAGTAGATGAATTATCTGCAAACTATAATGTATCTCGCAATAGCCGACGATGGCCTCTAACACTATTTTGTTCTATAATGAACACTGCCGGTATCAATTCCCAGATAATTCATCGTGAAAATAATAATGGATTAATTCTGAAATAAAAAGATTTTCTCACAATGTTGGGGTTTGAATTGACAATTAATTATCAAAAAGCAAGGATGACCAACTTTAGAATACCTCGCGAAATAAGGACGGCTTTGCTCAAAATCAGAGGAGAACCCGAAGAACCTCCTACAAAGAAACAAAGACCTAACAAACCGCGCAGATGTGATTTTTGTCCTCGTAATCGTGATCGCAAAACTAAATATGTATGTGAGGCTTGCGAAAAAATGTTGTTTAGAACACGCGCTTATGTACTGCGAAAATTGTAGTCACTGCAAATGCATAACTTTTTGGATTTACATATTTTGATATATATTTCTTTATATAGTACACTGCAATGTATTATTTACTTATATTCTATTGTTTCTGTTTATATAGCACACTGCAATGTATTATTTACTTATATTCTATTGTTTCTGTTTATTTGATGGTATAGAACCATTGTAAATAAAAGTTTTTTATAAACGTTTTTTTTACTGCCTAAAACAGGATGATGTGAGCTTTTCTTTTTTAATTTTCTTCTTCTAAAGAAGTTTTTGTGTTGCTAATGAAGAAATGTGATATTTGTATTTAGTGTCATAAAAAATATATATCAAAAATTCAGTTAAAGGAAATTAAAAAAAAATAATTGTGGGGTATGTGATACCCCACATGTCGGAAGATGTTAAAGATTTTCACATGTCAGACGTCGGGTTAAAAATACAGTTTGGTCCAAATGTTTGCCCGAAAATCGATTCCTTCTTGCATTTGTGATAAGACCAGTTTTGGAAAGAATCCTTTCAGAAGGTATAGATGTAGCCGGCGCACAAAGATATTTTGTGTGCATTCTGTACAATTGAGGAGATAAATTTTTGTTTTCTGACCAAAAGTGAAGTGGATTGCTGGAAGGAGGTAGGGACACGATATCGATCATAAGGTATCGATACTACCAAACAGCTCTAAGACCAGTATTGATATCTAGTAAATATCGCAATGAAAACATCGATACCCGATACTCCGACTAATACATGACAAATTACATTTTTTGGTGGTGTTGGTTAGGTTATGTAAAATTATTTTACTTTACGTTTTAAAATGAAATAGGTATATGAAGATCAGAATAAGCTAGGTATATCTTTGTTATAAATAAAATAAAACAGAACCACATTACTGAAAACTAAATGAGAAATGTCAATTTATAACTGCACTTTTGGGCTTCTGTTTGTCAAATTGTCACACATTTTTCTGTCCTGCCAGTTTAAAAGCTCGAAAACCACTTAATTCTTAGAGTAGGCAATTGATTGACCATACAAGTTCACAGTAAATATAACTTAAAGGTTTTTCTACAGCAAACGTTTATAAAGGTCGCTTGTTTCTACAAAGAAAATGTAAGACAACAGACGACAAGAAATGGTGTCAAATTGCGAAATAAAAAGCAAAAGCAAGTAAAATACCCAAAACATCGACGACCGACGACAAATGAAAATCGACAAAAAACGGACGATAATATTATTCACATGTTAGTGACAGTGACAGGAAAGAAAACATAGACATAAGTAGCTAATTATCTGAAGGTTAAAAAGCAGTGGAATAAAGAGCATTTCACTGTTAAAAAGGCATATACACGGTATCGATAATAATAAGATTTCGCTAAGAAAGTATCGATGCCAAAAGTACTAGATATCACTGCAAAAGTATCGATACTGTGATGATATCGATGTATCATTAGTGTCCCTAGAAGGAGGTACATTTGGCATGGATAAATATTGTTTCACTGTCAGAATTGCTTTTGTGGTGGGTGAAGAGGTCATTATATCAGTTGACTGCGCAATTTTGTTGTCAAAATATTCCCGTAACATATCGACATCACTGACCTCAGAACTTCCAGGATGTGCTTCAGGTATAGCCGCTGGCTGTTCAACTAGTGTGTTTGCAAAAAGTTATTCTAGTACCCTGTAAGACATTATTGAAATACTTTTATTTATTAAAATAAAAAAAATATAAAATCATAAATACATAGTTATAAATAGTTACAATATTATTTGTTTTCAACTGTTTAAATCAAAAGTGCCGCCGGTCATTTCATTGGTAAATTGAAATCTTGGTAACTGGGAACTACTCAATCGTGCTCCTTAGTTTCTTCGGTCGTTTTCGTGATTCGTTACACAAATTTCATGCAAATCATTCATAACGATATCTCGAGATATCATTCGATCATTCTGGTTGAATATTTCGATTCATTGATTCTGGAAATATATCCATTATGCCCAACACTATATTCAACAATATTCCTGAACTACTTCACATGCCCTTAAATACTATTTGAAATTTGAATGATTTTGAGCTATCGGATCTAACCTTCTTCGGGGTTCTCGATTTGTTGCCTAACAAAACGCAGCTTTTCAAACTACTAATTGATTAACCTACTATTTTCCGACCATAAACACACCAACTGAAATATTTCTCTATTACAAATGTCCATGGAACTATATTTCACTAATCGTCTTCTATGATCGATCACTTATTCTGCACCAACGCTGACTCACTCTATCTGTGGTTGGTTTATTTATATTGTCCATAGAGACTCTAGACCTTTCTACATTGTTTCATACCCGTTACTTCTGGTTCCCTCTAGAAATATAATAAGTTAACAACACAATTTACCAGATGCCTGTGACCATACAAGTAACAGAGTTCATAAACTTAATTCTCATAGAGAGGGGTGTGACACTGCCCCCTTCTTACATTTGACCGTCGACATCTCTTGGTGTGACGAAAGCCTGTACATATGGACCACCTTCATCTTGCTTTTTGGACTAGCCTGAATGCGATAGAGAACGTAATTGATCTTTTTGACCACTTTGTACGAAGCTTCCCAAAATTTCTATAGTGTCGGTGACCGTCCTTGTGCCATACTGAATTGTAGGACAACACCTGATCTCCTTCTTAAAACCATCTGAGTTAGCTCGTATGTCATCACAGATCTTAATGTGGTCGTTCTCTACTTGTTATTTCTGACATCAGAATGGATGGTTTCCCTTCTCGTCTCTATGTCGGAGCTGTTTTCAAGAGGAGTTCTGGCGTTGCACTGGTTTTCGGCACAATTGCTTTTGTCCTGTTGCTTTTACTCGGATAAAAATATCTGCAGGCCCTTTTCTTCTTGTCGACATCAGATCTCTACCAACAAATGTGCTCATGATCCTTTTTCTCGGTTCTTGACACTTCATGGCCTATACACGCGTTGCCTTGTATTTCTTTCATAATTTCGTTTTTAGGTACTTCTGGCTGAATAACTGGGTCGTCTTTTCCTTTCTCAGCTCCCTTCACTGGAATGACACTTTTATTACAAACGTTAATATTGCTATTTTCTTCCACGATGATTTTCCGCACTACCAGACTACATTGCTATTTCTCCACCATCCATAGTCAGGATGTTGGTGCCAAGATCAAATTTAAAGCACTGACCATGGAGAATGTCCAGGTCAATAATAATAATTGGGTCTGATATGGCCGTGATGCTCGTGATCTTGGAGCCCAACATTTGGCTTGCATATGACCCATCTTGCCGCAGTCCCAACAACGCAAGACATTGGCACGATGACCTCTTATTTGGGTTTCCATGACATGTAGGCTTTATCTGTTCTACTAGTTTCTCTAGTAGCTGCAGAACCTTGGATATCTATGTTTTATTTTCTTCTCGGACTTGGAGACTGGGAGATCTCACATGACTCCGATGTTTGCTTTGGTGCTTAATACTCCAAAGAATGTGCCAAAGCATCGTTCCAAATTTTTGTGTCTCGCCATCCTTAGCGCCTGTTGGGTGTCGGTATCTCTGATGGCGCCAATAAATATTTGCAGTGACAACTGATCCAGAAATTATATCGCAGCTGTGGGGTAAGCTAATCGCGTCAGTCTGATAACGTCGGCAATGAGACGTTGGATACATTCGCCCGATTTATGACAACAATTTTTCAAATCGATACAGCTGTTGCAAATGCTGGTCGCCAAACCTCATGTCTGATGTCTAATGCTGTCACAACTGAACTGTTTCATGGGAATACCTTGGAGCACATCTAGGGCATCGTCTCTGAGAGCTACAATCAACGAAGTCATTTCCTCTCTCTTGCTCCAACGATTTGCTGTAGCAGTGGCTTCGAACCTGCGTTGATAAATACCCCATTGGACTGAGCAACCTAATGTGGGGACCTTAATTCTTACGACTGGGCTATCTTCGATTCTAATGTTTCCCTGCGCGTTGTGTGAATACATTCAATTCGGTGATCAGGGACGGGCTTGCAAATTATATCGTACCGTAAATTACTATAAAAGACATTTTTATATGGTTGTACCAAATGAATTTGAGATAATGAAAAAAATCAAAATTATGGTGGACTGAATAAAAAGTTTAGTTTAACTGAAAAATATAGGTGAAGCAGCGCTTCACCTGCGTCATCTGACGAGCCGCCACTGCTGCGTTGGTAATATGCCCACATGCAGAACTTTTAAAAAATCGGGACAAAAACTTTTTTAAACAATTTGTAGCGATCATTTGGTTGTCGTTTGCTTTGATCATGTTGTATCCATTAAATTAGTTTCTGTCCTTGATTTGCTCCTGGTTGGCTGTTAAGAAAAAATATATCTTAGGGTGAGCATATTGTATTCACTATGAGACACGACGGGAAGCTACTGGAGTTTAGTAATAATTTATTAAATAGACCATGGATAGGAAGCATTAGCGAAGGCTTTCAACATTATTAATGGCATTTCAATAGAGCTCACAAGAAAATTTAGAATGTAGCCTAAGATTTCAAGCATAAATTTCAATGACACTAAAATTCAAAACATCAAGAGGATCAAATTGTTTTACTAAATTGTTGTAATTTGGTAATATATGACCACTAGCCCTCTCATTAACACTGTATTCTCAATGTCTCATCATCTTTGCTGAATATAAATAAATCCAATTTAACTTGTAAACAAGGACATGATAGACAAATATTTAAAAGATGAGACCTTCTATAATTATAACACTTTTTCAATAAACAGTTGTTTAAGAAAAGGAAAAGGACATAAAATTAAAACTGTGGGTTTTTCTTTTTATTTCTCAACAATATTTATTATACAACACGTAGGTACATCATTTCAAATAGTTGGTCCTATCTTGGTTAGCAAGTTGTTTCTTCTTTCCCTCTTCTATGCAGGCATCCACAGTAAGTATAAAAAATTGAACTCAGCTATATACAAAAGTCTTTTAAATTAAAACATCCTAAAAAAGATTTACATTAAAATAAATTATTTCTTAACTGAGAATCCATCTCCTGTAGGATCTAAGATCCAAGGATAGTTATTGGGGCATTCCATGCAAGTGAACAGTCTGAGTGTTTCTCCTGGAAGCTCCCTAGTTCTCAGAGCACAAGAATTTGGTAGTGAACAGTAAGGCTGTCCTTTGACGTCACATTTTTCTTTCCATTCCTGGAAGTCGCGAAGACCGTTGAGCTCTGTTGGATTCTGCATCCACTGAATAACCTGAAGCATAGTTACAAAATAAACATCATTACGACCTAACATTTCTTCGATGAATTTAATGAGTTCATCTTTGAATTCCTTTTTGCTCTTTAACCAGGAAGCATGGAAGTTAAGACCAAGTGGAGCACGGTTGCTGTTGAAATGCCTGAAGAAGTTGTGCCTGAGAAGACGTGCAAACTGGTCACCGGTTTGAATGTTGGAACATGAGTCAACCATGTGACAACCAGGGAGTGATTCGTCGAATGTTGGATCATCTCTCCTGTCGAGTTCATTCATTACCATTTCCCATACTGGATGGCTTCGACTGGGGCAGTTGTGAGCATTACCGTTACATTTGTGTGGCATCCTGAAGTATAACGTGTATGGCCAGATTGGTACTCGTCCCAAAGAAGCGGTGATAGAGGCATCGTAGACAAAGAACTGATCTGCCATCATCTCGAACTGCCTGTTTCCTCCTACTCTCAGGTAAGGTGCACGGACACCAATGATGGAACCATCACTTATATTAGCGAAACGTTCGACTATCAGCCTTGCTCCAGCCATCTCTGCTAACCAGTCGTCATAACTTCCTTGACTCCAGTAGTTGGGATCTTCTTTGTGTGTGAGGGAGAAAACTGCGATTTCGTGTCCTCTTCTGTGAAGGTCTTGTACAGCGGAATAGTTGGTGTATTTGTGGGACACAAAGAACGTACCACGGATTTGACAACCGTTGGGGTTGGCACGGGCACCGCTGAAGACTTCTTCGTAAAGGTCAATGTTATCTACGTTGACTGCACCGTTGAATGTTATGGTGATCATTTGAGGAACATTTGCTGGTTCTAGGTTGCCAGGGATTCTAGTACCGTCGGCTGAGCAGAAGCAATCTGGGAGAACGCACTGGGTTGGATCGCAGTCTGGAGCTCGATTGGGATCGGAGTCAACAGCTGCAAAAAAATACTATTTAGTGAATATACTTAAAAAGTACAACATCTTGTTACAATGCGCATGTGCCTTCTCTGCATTACACAATTAAATATTTTTTTACATAAAACTAGACATCAATTTAGTCACAAAAAGTTAAAAGTTGGGGCCGTTGTGTGTTCTTCCTAGCAAGAAAATGTGTGATCTAATATCTCCGCATAAAATACAACAAATCACAACCTAGGTGTTTTTGTTCTTTCTCCCTCAGGGATCTGCAACCATTGGCTTATTGTGACCCTAGGTGTTAAAAAAAACTTTATTAAATGATTGGTCACTTAATCCCACACGTATGGACGATTTTTTTATGGGCGGTTTTTGAAAAATGAGGTCTGCAGGTCAGCCTACAAATATACCGGAGTTAAAAACCGGATAAGGTAAGTTTGCAATGAGATTTCACTTTTAACCATGCGAAACCATATGAAGAAATTTTAGTCAGAAGAGGGTAAAGTTGGGGACTGTAAAAGTTCTTCACCTTACAAGAATAAGTATGGTATAACATCTTCGCATGACAATAATAAATCGTATGCTAGTTGTTAAAAAAAAACGTTTCAAATTATTGGTGTCTAGGGGACCTGATCTCACATCCATGGTCTATTTTTTATGGGTTTCTGAAAAATGAGGCTCACAGGTCAGCTTTGAAATACACAGTAGTGAAAAAATCGGATAACATAAACTTGCAACGAAAACTGACTTTTACCCCCCGAAATGTTATGAAGAACAAAAATCGAATCGGGACATCCATTAAGTGCTGATGGAGGGTGGATAGAGCAGAGCATTTAGTCTTTTTGCGCCGTGTTTAATATTTCACAAATAGTGAATTTTGCAAGCAATTTCTTAAATTAAAATATCAAAATATGTTAACTTTAATGAAGTTTGGATTTAAACTTTTAGAAAAAATGTAAAAAATTATCAAATGAAATATTTTGGAAACAAAATGCCAACTGTGTTTCTTTCTCTATTTGTTTTGCAATCACAGGTGGCTGACCATTCTAAATGAAAATGGGACTTTTCGGTCATAAGTATGCCCATTTTTTTTCCTTTGCCGCCCCGATAGCACCTCAGCCTTTGGCTTATTGTGCATGCCCTTTGTCTTTTCTACTCCACCTATTCCAAAATCACTGTTCCTTAAATTAGTCTGCACAGCAATTGGTAGGGTGAAGTTTTATATTGCTCTGTCTCCGGTCTAGACTGACTGTAGGTCAGTTGTCTTTTGCGGTCCAGAGCTTTACACTCGCATAAGATGTGCTGGGCTGATTCCTACCCCTCGCCGCAGAGTCTGCGTGCCAGGTCCCCCTCGAAACGCCTCATTTTATGCAGTTGTTTGTTGACAGCTATGTGTCCCGCCAAGAGTCGTGTTATGTTCCTGAGCTGTCCTCTGTTAACACTTAGAAGCTCCACGGCTCTCTTTGAACTGGATTCCTCAATTACTGACTTCCCAAATCTGAGCCCTGGATAATCTGCCCGGTACACCTTATAATCGCTGGCAGTGCTCTTCGTCATGCCCGAGACCGGTTCTGGTTCCATAAATGGTTCTGCTGACCCTTCCTTCGCGAGACTGTCAGCTTCTTCATTGCCTTTGACCCCCCGAGTGACCCGGCACTCGGATGAGGGTGACCTCATTCTGCTCAGCCAGGTCGCTCGTATCGTCGCGACATTCACTTGCCAGCCTGGAATTTGCCCGTGTGCTACTTAGGGCCTTAGGGCTGGCTGGCTGCTTGTGGCTATGAGGATCCGCTTGTTGGTGTAGCCCATCCTCTTGTTCTCACGCACGCAGTGCAAGATGGCGTACATTTCGGCCTGAAAAACCGTTGCATGAGCTCCGAGGAATATACTGTGACTTACCCCCGGTCCTTCCGAATAACCGCCTGCCCCCGTCCCACGCTCCCCGCCGGATCCATCCGTGAACCAGATGAGCGCGTCTCGTGGTAGGCCCGGCGTCTCTCCCTGCTACGCCTCGCTATCGGGGATTACCACTGTAAACTTGTTCTCCCTGCAGATTCGCGGGCACGCGAAGTCTGACCTTCAACCATGGGCTCCTTCACGATTTCCTGAATTTTGCAGTGGCCCCTGCAATTGGTTGATCTTCAGTCTATCATTGCAGGCTAGTATGTATAGTCCTAGCCTGGCCTCCCCCATGATAACTAAGTGTGTGTGTGTGGGTGTGGGTGTGTGGGGGGGGGGTGTCCCAGCAACACCTCCATGGAGGCTGTTGGCGTTGAAGTCATGGCCACTATGATGCCCAGGCAAGCCATCCTTTGGATCTTGCCTAGTTTTTGTTTGGCACTGGATTGTGTCACCTTAGGCTACCAGACCAGTGCCTCGTATGTTAACGATGGTCTGACTACCCTTGTGTACAGCCAGTGGGTCATACTAGGTCTTAGTCCCAACGTTTTCCCATATAGCCGCCTAGTGACGGCTAGGGTCATAACTGCCTTAGGCAGTATTTTTTCAACATGTCTATTCCAGGTCAGCTTAGAGTCCAATACGACCCCAAGATATCGAAAAATCAAGATATTTGGGAAACCGTAATAGCTAGGTATAGCGATCCTTAGAGCAAGCGAACCTTTTTTTACCATAGAATTCAAAAACGTTGTTAAATACCGGGTGTTCCATATTTGATCAATGTAAGCGTTTTCTACAAATGCTTTCACATCTCTCCGTCTTGCGACGATCCAAGAAAAAACATAACTTTGAGGTGTCACACTTTTTTAGATCATTCTGTATATTTGAAAATAATTTTTAGGTTGCATTCCTTTTCAACCTGCACAATATCCGTTTGAAATAAATTCGAAATAACGAAAAATAGAGACGTAAGACCCCGTGGCGTATGTGGTGGGCCATCCGTATATATATATATATATATATATATATATATATATATATATATATATATATATATATATATATATATATATATATATATATATATATATATATATATATATATATATATATATATATATATATATATATATAGGTATCTAACCCATAACTCAAACAGTAATTAACCGGTTTTGATGGAACTCGGTAGGTACCTCTCTTTTATTAATAGCTTAGATAAGTTCGTTAACCAGGAAAATTGGACAAGGTTTTCCTAGAAAATTTTGAGTTTTTTTTCGAAAAAATTTTTTATCTCCGAAAGTTACACAGCTATTTTGATGAAATTAAATGTATATGCTGCCTTGGGAAATATCTTACTACTTACCTGAATTCAACTTTCTAGATGTATAGAAAATTTAGTTATTAAAATTTGAAGCATTTAATAAAAATTCGCTACGATAACGCACTTGCGGCGTCCCGAACTTTTAGGCTAATAGATTGTAGGTACATATGTACTTACTGTATGAGATAATAGATTATAAGTACTTACAGCATGAGTTTTCATCTGATTCATCCTTGCAGTCTGGTTTTCCATTACAGAATAAAGCTTTGTCGATACATTCTCCATCACCACATGAGAGTTTTCCATCGGGGCAAATCGGTTCATCAGTCTTGAAGTTTGGTAATATTTTTCTAGGTTCTAAAAATGCATTTCTAATCTTAGTCAATTATTCTGATAAAACGTGAGAACTAAAATTGCATTATATGTATGTACATGTGGGAGGACTACCTACGTAAGATTGGCGTTTCTATCATATATTATAATATTTACATTGATGTGATATTCACATTGTGTAATATTATAGAAAGTAGATTTGGAAAATATTAGCTAAATAGACAATAACTACATAAGTATGATGAAGAAAGTAAGTGGGAATATGTATTGTATTAACACAAATGATTCAGGAAAATTAATGACAACAGAAAAATAAGAATATTAACACAAAGGTATAGATTGTAATTAAAACCAAGTTCAGCAACTGACTTTTAAAATAGTTTTATTAGTCTTTTTCGTTATGTAAGAAAGAATCCTCCTTGATTAAGGGTGTAATTGAGTTTTACAATTAATTGAGTTGTAAATCATTCATTTCAATAAATGCTTTTGTGTATTTTAAATAACTCTTTAAAGTTAAACTATTCGTGTTGTTACAAAAGTGCAACAACTTGTATGGTTGCAAATTTTTCTTTTCAGAAGTAGGTAAATAATTAATAAATACGACCTGATGCTTTATTTTCAAATTTCAAACGTAATATTGCTGAACTTTTAATCTATTCAACAGATCAAGATAAACATGGTAACAAAAACAAGAACATGGGTGTACATGAGTATGTATATGGATATGTTTGTGTACCTATGTGTATGTAGAAATATCTCAAGAATAATTATTCAGATTCAAATGTTACAAAACATTTGTCTTATAGATAGATCTATGACGAATTAAAATCACAGACATAATACGACCCAATAATGCCAGCTTCGATCACTGTTATGTGGTAGCATTATTAAAATATAAGGCTTATTTTAATGGTATAATATTATATTTATTATACAGGGTGGCACATTGAAAATGAAACTGACAGATTTGCGTCCAAAGTATTGTTTAAGAAACGCTGAAACACGTCAATTTTAATATTGAGGGGGACATGTTTTGACATAAAACTCAACTTTGTCACATCAACCTCTTAAGGGTGGTGATAACAACCCTTATATTTTAAATAGGGAACATGGGTCGAGTGTTACATCATTTGAAAGCTCGTTCTTTTCTGAAATCAGCACACTAATTTTTTTGGAAGTTTTATCAATTCGTTTAAAAATTATTCACAGTTGGAGTTGCAAGAACGTAGTTCATTCATTGTGATAAGAAATGGACTAATTAGTCAATTTTTCGTTAAAAAACTAAAAAACAAAACCAGACGTTCAAAAATGTTTATTCAGTTAAGTAAGTGTTCAAATTGTTGATCACCAGCTTCCATACAAAAGTACAAATTTTGTTCAAAACGAGCTCTGACATTCTGGATCATTTGTGGAGTTACTAGATGGCATTCTTCAACAATGCGTCGTCGTAATTCTTCCAGAGACTCCGGTTCTGTTGCGAAAATTCTATTCTTTAAATGGCCCCATAGAAAGAAGTCTAAAGGGGTTAAATCCGGTGATCTAGGGGGCCACTCAATAGCACCTCTACGACCAATCCATTGCTCTGGAAACTCTCTGTTCAAAAACTCCCTAACACGTTGTGAAAAATGCGGAGGAGCTCCATCTTGTTGAAACACTAATTGATTTTCTTGATAGCGATCATCATTTTCAACAATGTCAATTATTAGAGGGTAAACTATATCTTCTAGTAACTCCAAATACGTTTCGCCACTCAAATTGCCATAAAAAAAAATTGGTCCTATTAAACGGTCTCCAAAAATGACAGTCCAGACATTCAATTTCTGTGGAGTTTGAGTGTGGACTTCTTGAAAATTTCTTGGATTATTATCTGCCCAATAACGACAATTATGACGATTGACTGTAGAGTTTAATAAAAACGTACACTCGTCTGAAAAACAGATATGAACAGAAAGTTCCCGTTATCAGCTATTTGTGCATTCATAAATTCACAAAACTCCAGCCGCCGATCAAAATCATCTTCATTCAGTTGTTGTACAAGATGAATTTTAATTTTATACGAGTGAAATTTATGATGCTTCAATATTTGCTGAATAGTTCTTCTTTTGATGTTTAAAACAGTGGCAAATTTTCTCGTGCTCAAAGTTGGGTCTGCAGCAATTTGTCCTAAAACTTCAATCTCAGTAGTCTCATTTCTAACCGGAAATTCACGTTCAGGATCCCGTTTTTTGTTGGCTACTGAACCACTTTGTCGAAACTTTGCAACTCCAATATGTATTTTCTGTTAACATGCCTGTTCGGATGTCGTTCATTAAACAAATTTGCGTACGGTTGGCACAGTCATCGTTTTTGAAAAGAAGAGTAATTATTTCAACTCTTTGTTCTACAGAATACACCATTGTGAAATTAATTTTCGGTAGTACTATCAAGTATCAAACCGAACGTTAAACTGAAATAATAAACCGCATTTCTCTCATTCCAATAAGAAATGTTCTGATTATCAGAATGAGTGAAATGCGTTTTTGCATCTTCAACTGTGAATAATTTTTAAACGAGTTGATAAAACTTCCAAAAAATTAGTGTGCTGAATTCAAAAACGAAATAGCTTTCAAATGGTGTAACACACGACCCATGTTTCCTATTTAAAATATAAGGGTTGTTATCACCACCCTTAAGGGGTTAATGTGACAAAGTTGAGTTTTATGTCAAAACATGTCCCCCTCAATATTAAATTTGACGTGCTGCAGCGTTTGTTAAAAAAAATTTCTACGGACGCAAATCGGTCTGTTTTGTTTTCAATGCGCCAACCTATATAAACAATTTTCAAAGCCTTTGTACGGATACCTATATGAACTTAAATATCAATATGAATAGAATTTGAAATTGTGTACATTTTTTTGTTATCGGTTTGTACTCGTTATCTTTGTGACCAAAAATCCTCTAAAAATTATAATCAATCTATTATATTATCTGTGGTCAGTTTATGCTCAAGCAACTAAAGAAATAACATGTTTTTTTTGTAGCTGTAGAGGCATGAATTTTGTTAAATAATATACATTTAATTTTATCTTCCAACCAAAACATTTTAAAATTTTGTCTTCAGCATGATAAATATATTTTTATAAATATATTTTTAAGCTGGACCCCAACTGCTAGATTGGTGAAGCAGAGAGCTACCCTGATACCAGATAAAACAGTCTAATTTAGTTAATTTCCTAAGGTCGTTAGTAGTACGACCGGTAGTAAATTTGGCAGTATCGAATTCACTAATCCAGGCTAGAAATTTTGGTAGTATAATATAATACTTATGAGCAACGTCGATGAACTTGACATTAGAACGTTTAGATTACAGTAATTGAGCCTTTAATTAAGAAAATAGACAACTATATTATAAGGAACCTATATCAACCACCGTTAGCTGTCCTACATATTTCCAATGAATTATACTTTTTTTTTCGTTCTGCAAATTAATTGCCATTCAGGCAGTTACAATTTTAATTCGCATTTTCTGAAACAACTAAGTCGTTCAGACATTTTTTGAAAATCAAATGGCATTCATATTAGTGAATTTTTATTTAAAAAAATTCACTAATAGAGAGGTATCGATGGTAAGATTTTGCAAATTTTTTTTTAAATGAGCGCGAACTAGGACCTCTAGAACCCATATCCGGGGTCAGTTTCAATTTTTATATGTTTATATATATATATATATATATATATATATATATATATATATATATATATATATATATATATATATATATATATATATATATATCCGTCTGAAAACTCAAAAAATAATTTACCGATTTCGATGAAACTGGGCAAGTGGCTTTCTTTTATTAATCGCTTGGATGAGTTCGTTATCCAGGAAAATCGGACGGGGTTTTCCGAGAAAAATTTGAGTTTTCTTTCGATTTTTTTTTCTCCGAAAGTAACCAGGCTGTTTTAATGAAATTTGCTATATATGATCTTACCATATACTAAAATTAAACTTTTTAAGTTTATAGAAAATTGAGTTATTCAAATTTTAAATTTTCTTTCAAAAATTTTTTTTCCTCCGAAAATTACAAAATTATTTTAATGAAATTTGGTGGCGTGCGTTAGGAAAGACCTTATTACACACCAAAATTAAACTCTCTAAGTTTATAGAAAATTGAGTTATTCAAATTTGAAGCATTTAGTAAAAATTCACTACCATAACGCACTGGCTGCGTCCCGAGATTTTTTTAGATTGACATGTTGTTAATAATGCAGATACTTATTCGGACATGGCTATTTGACAAATGATGCAGAACTGTATTACAGTTTGGCTTTCCTGGATATTTGAAAACACTTGCACCTTAAGTAAGTATTTTGTATATTTATATATATATATATATATATATATATATATATATATATATATATATATATATATATATATATATATATATATATATATATATATATATATATATATATATATATATATATATCCAACCGATAACTCAAAAAATAAGCAACTGATTTCAATGAAACTATGAAACTCGACAAGTGCCTTTCTTTTATTAATGGCTTGGATGAGTTCGTTAGTCAGGAAAATCGGATAACGTTTTTCGGGAAAATTTTTGAGTTTTGTTTAAAAAAAAATATTTTTCTCCGAAAAAGGTATTTTAATGAAATTTGGTGGATATGTTGCCTTGTAAAAGACACACTAAAATTCAACTTTCTACATTTTTTAAAATTGAGTTATTCAAGTTTTGAGTTTTCTTTTGAAAAAAAAAATTTTCTCCGAAAATTACAAAGTCGTGTTGATGAAATTTGGTGGCTATATTGCCCTGGGTAAGACCCTACTATACACCAAAATTCAACTTTCTAAGTTTGTAGAAACTTGCGTTATTTAAATATGAAGCATTTAATAAAAATTTACTACCATAACGCACTTGCTGCGTCCCGAACTTTTTTATAATTGCAGTTTTTTTTGGTTGTCACAGATTTTATTAAATAAAATGCAAAATTTAAAAAAAATTGGTTAGCGACGCCAATCAGCACAGAAATCACGTTTAATTAAAAGCCGGGAATTACTCTTGAGATATTTAGAAGCTACACAATATATTTAGGATAATAGATTCATAACATTTACTGTGTGTATATAGATACTATGTATTAGTGTATGTTTATGTATAAGTGTAACTATACAGGGTGTTTCACGGTGACCATCCATTAGAATATTTTAGACTACTTCGTTTTGAAATTTAAAATTTTGGGATTTCGGGTTTTCGGGCATGTCCTCCTCAAATCATGTCCACGTAGCAATTCCAGTTAGACCGGAAGTCGCCATCAATTTGTTTATTTTAAGTGAAACACTATATATTATATCTATATATTATTTTTTGATTCTACGTATAATTCTAGGTGGTTTTATCAAGTTTTCCTATTTATAAAATTACCGGTCTTGAGTTTTTTTCCAAAAAAAATAATGAAGAGAAACAAAACTAGCTTAAAACCATGTGTATTTTACAGTGCGAAAGATGAAGCGACAGTATTCATAGGAGATATAGCTCGACCCGTAAGCTTCCCATTTATACCTTCAAGGTGGCTTAACTGCATACAGGCTGGTGTAAACTTAATGTCGAGTTAAGTTAATGACAAACCATTATTAGTTGCTTTTCCAAATGGAACATCTTGTATGTTTTTCCATAGTCTGTTGAACGATATTATTTTCTCTCGAACGGTAACATGGTTCCGTATACCTATGTCTTCTAGTTTTCAGTGAATTTTTATTAAAAAATAATCACAAATAGAGAGGTATCGATGGTGAGACTTTGCAAAAAAAATTTCAAATGAGCGCGAACTAGGACCCCTAGAACACATATCCGGGGTCAGTTCCAATTTTTATATGTTTATATATATATATATATATATATATATATATATATATATATATATATATATATATATATATATATATATATATATATATATATTCTTTTTTTTTTGAGGACGTAGTTGGCGCCAATAAGGGCTACCCGAACAAGCGGCCCTCCTGAACTTCCGCAACCTCGGAACCGCTTTCACATTACTTCGAGGCATTAGCTGTCTTTAATTTAGTATAATATATGCACACATAAATGAAAGCGCAACAACACAACATATTACAACCACATGCACACACTGAATATCCCAGTCAATAAACAAAAATACAACCCAAGAAGGTAGTTTTCACTTCCTTCTCTCTTTCTGATCTCCTGCTCTCCCCCTGCTTAGTCTCGATGACCTTTCGGACCGCTGCATAGACAAGATCCCAACACTCCAGGAACTCCAGCAAACCGCTAGTCATGGATTCTGCATTAAATGTTTGCCTCCTGGCTCGGGCATATTCCTCACGGACGTCCGGAGTGGGTTATACATCGTCAACCGTCCCACAGTAGTCACAAGTCTCCGTACCCCTTCTCCCTCGTTCATACATGTACTTTCCAAAACAGCCGTGGCCTGACAGGGCCTGGGTCAGGAAGTAGTCTACCTTTCCATGGTTTCTTTCGCTTCAGGCTCTCATATTTGGAATATTCCTTCGGGTACAGCGGATTTTTTTGCTGTTCTCCCATTTTGCCTGCCATCTGGTCGTCAGTTGCGATCTTGCTGTTTCCCGTGTTAGGCCGCCATATCTTTTTCTCTCTCTTGGATGAGCAGCTCGACTGGTGGCACTCCTGATATCACGGCTACAGCGTCTGCTTAGATTGTTCTGTAGGCGCTACTGATTCTAATGGAGGGCTTCTTGTTTTTGGTGACTGAGTGCCACGCAGGGGCAGCATACAATATCTGTGACATCATATATATATATATATATATATATATATATATATATATATATATATATATATATATATATATATATATATATATGTATGTCTTGGATAAGTTCGTTAGCCAGGAAAATCGGACAAGGTTTTCCGGGAAAATTTTGAGTTTTCTTTCGAAAAACTTTTTGCCTCCGAAAATTACGTTATTTTGATGAAATTTGGTGGATATGTTGCATTGGAAAATACTTAACCAGATAACCAAATTCAACTTTATAGGTCTATAAAAAACTGAGTTATTAAAATTTGAATTATTTAATGATAATTCACTACCATAACGCACTTGCTGCGTCCCGAACTTTTTCGTTATGTACTCTTTTTTGTGTAGTCATGTAAAAAAATTAATTTCTTGCGAGGATGACTGTGAAATTCTTAGCCGAAATTCAAAACAAATAATGAATCTGTAATGAGATATACTCTAATTTACCAGCGATGAGTGCGGAGACAATAGTTTATTTTAAGAAGTTACAAATGTTAAAATTATCGGTAAAGAGATGAAACTAACAAATATGAACTTAAAATATTGAATACCTACTTAATAAATAACATAGCAGTGAGTAAGAATGAGAATAATAGGTAATCATAATCTAATGCAGTTAGAAATACTAATTGCCATGTTCGATGTGACCCCCATCTAGCATCAAACAATTTTTTTTTCCCGATAAAACCATCTGTAACAGATCCTGATATTTGGGGTGCCAGCAAAACTTCAAATGAAGATCTTATTCGGGCAACTAGATCTTCTTTTGAATTAATTGGCCTGGAAAATACTTTTTATTTTAATGCACTCCAAAGATACAAATCTAGCGGTGAGATGTTTAAGGATCTTGCTGGCCAATTCCAGAGTCATTAACGTCTGATCCATTGGTTCTCAAACATCTTATTAAGTTGTTGGTTAGCTACATTCCCACAGTGAGGTGGAGCATCATCTAATTGGTATCAACATACGTCCAGGAAAGGCGCTACGACAACTTGCAAGATTTGGAGGTATATCTGCGTATTAAATTATCCTCATAGGAGAAGGCAACGAACTTGAGTGTCTTTAACTAAACAGAAAACGTTAGCACAAAATTTATTTTGAAAATTTCTCTTGTGAATGACATACGCATTTTCCGAAGCCCAGAAGTGACAATTAGGTCTATTGAAAATTATTTGTCTGCTAAATTTAGATTGATCTGCCAAAATGATTTTATGCAAAAAAATCTGGACCTCTTTGTGTTCTAGTTAAAATCATTCTGAAAACTGTACATGTTCAGCATCTCCTGGTCGAAGTGCAGACATAAGATTGAACTTGAATGCATCTAGACCCTTACTTTCTAAAATTCGTTGGATGGAAGATCTTGAAACGCCTAAATCCTGTTTTGCAGCACGAATTGAGGATTCGGGATAAGTACGAAAATATGGAAATATTGATTATGTTACCTTTATAATCTGAGATCATCTTGTGCGAGTGTAAAGCTCTGGACCGCAAAAGACAACTGATCTACGGTCAGTCTAGACCGTAGACAGAGCATTATAAAACTTCACCCTACCAATCGCTGTGCAGACTAGTTCAAGGCACAGTGATTTTGGAATGGGTGGAGTAAAAAGACTAAGGGCATGCACAATAAGCCAGAGGTTGCAGTGCTGTCGGGGCTAGTAAGCCGCGAACGAGCCCTGAGGGGCGAAATGGGTGTTAGACCGACAACAAATAACTTGCGACAGATTAATTGTTTGTTTTGAAGTTGGGCTAAGAATTTTACAGCCATCCTCGCAAGAAATTAAAGGTTTTTAGATGTTTACACAAAAAGGAGTAGATAACCTAATAACTAGAAAGGATAGGCATAGGGAACCATGACACCGTTCGAAAGATAATGTTATTATCAGAACCAGATTATGCAAAAGCAAACCAAGAGTTCCATTTGGAAAAAAAATGATGGTTTAAAATTATGATGGTTTGAAGTTAACTTAACATTGAATTTCCACCACCCTCTATGCAATTAAGACACCCTAAAAGTATATATGGGAAGTTTAGGGATCTAGCTATCCCTCCTATGAACACTGTCTCTTTATCTTTCTTACTGTAAAATCCACCCGGTTTTAAGCTAGTTACAGTTTCTCTTCATTTTTTTTTTTTTTTTTTTTTTTTATGTCAACAACACACCACGAGGGCTTACAGCCTAAATACTATCGTACCGTGGGTGTTGACAAGGAGGAAAGAGGCAGCTTGTTAATTCTGGACTTGAAGGTTTGGAGGTTCGGAGGAGAAGGAAAAACATGTGCTGGCAAGGAATTCCACAACTTGGAAGTCCTCGGGACAAAAGAGCGGGCATAACAAGATGTTCTATGTCTGGTGACCTGGACATTAAAAGGGTGCATTCGCTCTGCTCCCCTGGTAGATCTGCTGGGGGCAGCAGGTGGGGGAATTATGGAGGAAAGCTCCTCTGAGCAGTGCCCGTGCAGATATCTATAAAAGAGAGAGAGGTCACCAACGGCACGTCGGTGGGCAAGGGATGGAAGCCTTTGGGTGAGGGTAGGGTCACCGATGAGACGTATAGCTCTCTTTTGAATGGAGTCCAGGATAGCGAGTGTAGAAGCGGCTGCTGCACCCCAGATGTGGGAGCAGTATTCGAGGTTTGGCCTTATTTGTGAAGTGTATAAGGTATAGAGATTAGTTGGTGAAAAGTATTTGCGAGCCCGGAAGAAACCCAATTTCTTAGCTGCCGCTTCTGCAATTGATGTAACATGTTGGTGCCAATTAAGATTTCGATCCACAGAAATGCCAACAAGAGAAAAGGACTCATTACTTTGAATAACTTGGTTGTTCATTGTGATGGGTCTAGGGCTGCTGTATCTCTTGTGAGAAAGAAAGCAAGACTTAGTTTTGGTGGGGTTGAATTGTACAAGATTTCTACTTCCCCAGTCTAATATTTTTTGGAGGTCTACGGAGACAGAACCCTCCATGAGTCTGCGATCCTCATCTAATTGGGCTAAAGAGACAGGCTTAGAATATTGTATGTTTGAGTGGAGGGTGCTGTCGTCCGCGTAACTGTGAACTGGGTTGGATGTGCTAGAGAGGAGGTCATTGATGTGGAGAAGAAACAAAGTAGGGGCTAAAGCTGAACCTTGAGGAACTCCTGCATTAATTGGATACAGTTTAGAGGAATGGCCATCCACAACAACAGATATGCTCCTGTTGGAGAGGAAATTTGCTGTCCAGGTACAAAGTTTTGGTGGTAGGTCATAGGCCGGAAGTTTATTAAGCAGCGCTGCGTGCCAGACCTGGTCGAATGCTTTGGATATGTCTAGAGCAACAATCTGGGATTCACCGTGTTGTTCCATAGACTTGTTCCAAGAATGGGTGACAAAGGAAAGGAGGTCGGCAGTCGATCTGCGCTGACGGAATCCATACTGCCTGTCGTGGATTAGACTGTGTTTTTCAAGGAATTTTAGTAGTTCGGTGTTTATATACTTTTCCATCACTTTAGATATATTTTTTGAATTTTTTTTAAATACCTCGATAACGGTGAATTTTAGAAATATTCAAATTGGATGAGAGTCTACCTAAAATTTTATGTGGAATCCAAAAGTGCAATAATATAAAGGGTATTCTATTTAAAATAAGTTGATGGCGACTTCCGCCATAATCGAAGGTGCTACGTGGAGGCCCTTATTTTATTTGAGGACGACATGCCCGAAAACCCGATATCCCAAATTTTTAAATTTCAGAACGAAGCAGTCTCTGAAATATTCTAATGGGTGGTCACCATGAGGCACCCGGTATAAAAATGGTTTTGTTATAAGTAACAAAGATTACGGAATAAAAAATATGGAATCAGGATTCTAATATGGTAATAAAAAATATGTTTAGTACAATATTATGATCGAATAAATTTGTCTTTTAGTAATAGATTTGTACTAAGTGAAGATTGGAACCTGTGATGACCACTAATAAGCACACTTTGTGATAAAAGATTTAAAAAAAATGCCTCGAACAGTTATTGAATGCATAAGAAACTACGGCACACCCACTCATTATTATATAACTTTGTAATTTTTTCATATTTTACTTGTAAAATGTACAAATTTTTTAAGTTTCATTAAACACACATTATGTAATTTTGTTAAATAGATAACTCTTACCGGTTGTTCGAATTTTTTTGGAAGCCAGTATATAAGTATATAAACTAATAATTATAAAAACTTTACAAAACATGTATTTTTAAAAATATACAGATTTTGAGATATCTTCTAAAGCGATGCACAGATATCTGTATTATTCCACTATTCAACAGCGGAATAGATTACACAATTTTAACCCAACTAACCTATTTTGTAACTATAAAAACAAAAAAATTCGCAACAGTGCGCATTAAAGTTTAAACATACTGTATATATATATATATATATATATATATATATATATATATATATATATATATATATATATATATATATATATACATATTTACGTTTCATATACAGTGCGCGCCAAATGTATGGACCGGGACTTATAAAATCTAAAGTAACCGGCCAAAAAAATTGGAATTTGATATGCGCATATGGGACGTATTTTCGCATATTATGACGTGATTTCTAAGTATTTACCCTCTTTATTACAGAATATACAGGGTGTAGGTCATTTTTGTAATGGTAACAGGGCCAGTAATTGTTAATTTCTGAAAGTACAATCATTTCTGTTTCTAACAATGTATCACAAGATGGGGGTTGCATAAGAAAAATTACAGAAAAAAAATAAATGTGAAGTAAGACACGAATACGAACTGGTCGACTCCTCTTAAGAAATTCCAACCTTATCGGCTTGTACTTTTTTGTCCATTGTCCAGTTTTTTTCTCTTTTATACAAGAACAGAAATGAAATCTAAAGTAACACACGAATACGAACTGGTCGACTGGTCTTAATAAGTTACAAGCTTATCAGCTTGTACAATGTTCCGTTTTTTGTCTTACTAAGGATGGTTTATAAATGATATTTTTTTACCTTAATAAGATAACAATTCTAATTTACTGTCACAGTCAAGCTGACAGCGCGTGCTTCCGCCTTTAGTGGTCAAGTAATATTTGAATGTTTCTGAAGTAATTTTTCAATTTGTCGTATAAGATATGGATCAATTAAGTGAAAAGCAGAGAATAC
Source organism: Tillus elongatus (assembly GCA_964006375.1). Lineage (NCBI taxonomy): Eukaryota > Metazoa > Arthropoda > Insecta > Coleoptera > Cleridae > Tillus > Tillus elongatus. Next base: position 155,438,881 of record OZ023265.1, read on the forward strand.
AAATTTTAATATACGAGGATATGGAGACAGACACGAGGACGTTTGTTAATGAATTGTATCCCGAAAGACCCCCTATTAGTAGGAGAACTCTGGGCAAAACTATCCAGAGATTTGAAGAGACGGGCATTGTTAAAAATAAACCAAAATTACGTAGACCAAAATCTGCAACAACTGAGGAGAAACAGCAAGATACACTATTGGCTATTGCCGAATCTCCCCATGTCTCAACTAATCAAGTTGCCCGAGATCTTGAGATCTCGCAAACGTCGGTTCGCAGGGTGCTGAGAAAAGGAAAATACCATCCCTATAAAATTCAATTTGTGCAGGAATTATCTGATGAAGATTTTGATAGGTCAGAATTTTGTGGTGTCATGATGGATAGGTGTGTAAATGATCGCCAGTTTATTTATAAAATTTGTTTCTCCGATGATGCAACGTTCTGTTTAACTGAAACTGTAAGTCGCCAAAATTGTAGGTATTGGTCCGATAATAATCCTCACTGGATGAGGGAAAGTCATGCTCAACACCCTAAAAAGGTTAATGTTTGGTGTGATATTATTGAGCGACATATTGTTGGGTCTTTCTTCATAGATTGAAATTTAAATGGCGACAAATATTTAGCACTTCTAAATAACTCCATATCACAATTTCTTGCAAGGTTATATTCAGGAAACAATGGAAACATTCACGAAATAATTTGGTTCCAACAAGACGGTGCACCACCACATTATGCGAGAAATGTGCGTGAATTATTAAATGATATATTTCCTGGACGATGGATTGGTAGAAGAGGTCCATTGGAGTGGCCGGATAGATCGCCAGATTTCACTCCGTTAGATTTTTTTTTGTGGGGATACCTCAAGACTAAGGTTTACAAAAGTAAGTCAAATGATCTTGATGATTTGAAAAATCGAATTTCCGAGGAAATACTGATATTAGTACCAACAAGCAATTTTTTTTTAATTCATTGCATTCTTTTATGGACAGATTAGGCCATTGTGTTGCAACAGAAGGCTGACAGTTCGAACATTTGGCATAACAAATATCTGATGCGATTGTTTCAACTAGATATGATTTAGTTTTTTTACATGTATGTATGTTTCGATGAAAATAAAAATTTGGAAACTTAGTTTTTTGTTTGTTTGTACCCCAACAATTAATGTTTGTAGACAACAACAAAAAATTAAAAGTTAAAATATGTGGAGTAAATACGGATAATTATTGTCCAGTTCGTATTCGTGTCTTACTTCACATATAATTTTTTTTCTGTAATTTTTTATTATGCAACCCCCATCTTGTGATACTTTGTTAGAAGCAGAAAAGATTGTACTTTCAGAAACTTTCAAAACAATTACTGGCCCTGTTACAATTAAAGAAATGACATACACCCTGTATATTCTGTAATAAAAGGGGTAAATACTTAGAAACTACGTCATAATATGCAAAAAAACGTCCCATATGGCATATCATATTTCAATTTTTTTCGGCCATTTACTTAAGATTTTATAAGTCCCGGTCCATACATTTGGCGCGCATTGTATGTACGTTTTGGAAAAGATAACGAAAATAGTAAATTTATCTTTATTTTCAGACACTTAATAACAAAGTTTTTCGATCATATCGTACAAAGAATGGAAAAATAAACCATCACCAGATGTGCACACATGCATACACAAAACCACAAAAATCTATAGTGCAGATGTTAGAAGAACAAACAGCGATGTTAGTAAATGGCATCTACTTTCTACAAAAAAGTCTTGCAATATTGATAAACTGTCTGAAGTTCTGCCAAGTAGTGTGCAGTCGTTGTTTTCGTTAAACGGCGAAAGCTCTAAATTTAACCTGAATTCACAGCGTGTCTACATTTATATAATAATCTTACTGCTCCGACACCGCACTTTTGTAGTGCGACTTACTCTCAAGTCTATTACAGTTATCTACTTTTCCTTTCCAGTCGCAAGTTTGTTTATCGACATCAAACGCCAATCCGCTCGGGCAAGTGATTTGTTTTAGACCAGATCTAGTGCACCTGGTAGGCAAAGTAATTTGTTTAATAATTTTATCTTAACCAAGAAACACTGACGGTATTTAGCTGAATTTGTCAAATAACCAATCGTGGGTCAATTAATTAGTAACTTAAAATTTGTGGATTAGTAAAATACAGTAAAGGATCACAAAAACACTGAGGACTTAGTACACGATTGGGCTAATATATATATATATATATATATATATATATATATATATATATATATATATATATATATATATATATATATATATATATATATATATATATATATATATACTTAATTAGGTAATAATGCTACGTAATATTATGTGAAACAGTTTAATAACGAAAGCCGGCAATAAAAAATAGAAACTTAAACTCCACAAAACAACATAACTAGAAACGAAACTCAACGAATAATAAAATATAAACTTAAAAATACACTAAATAGAACATTGTTCAATATGGCCACCGTTTTCTTCAATGCACTTTATACACCGTTTTGAAACATGCCTGTAAACTCTAGTGAGGGTGTTTTCGTTAATATGATTTATAGCTTCCGTATTCTGTTTCGTAATTCATTGATATTTTGTGGTGAATCGAATTTATACACATCATTCTTCAGAATACCGTAAAAATAAGAATCCATGGGTGTTATATCAGGACTTCAAGCACACCAATGAACCGGCCCATTGTTACAAATGACACGATTATTAATATTTTGGTACAAAAATTCTTTGACGATCCTAGCATTGTGAGCTGGACAACCGTCTTGTTGCTACCAAATCTGGTCTAAATTATCATAAACTCTTCTAATTGTTGGTAAGATATCATTTCTCAATAGATAAAGATACCTTTCCCCAGTTAAATTATTTTCAAAAAAGAACGGACCAACAGTGAAGTTACCTGATTTTTTTAATATTAACTGCCTAATCGACAAATAAAAATAACAGTTGTTTACCAAATAAACCGCAACAAACATTAATACCAAATCTGTCTGTGTACCGTACTTTTTGGAACGTCAATTTGTTCACCATAATACCCAACAGATTGCGGAGGGTTTTCGTTTAAAACCTGTAAGACGGCATTATTTCTTCCTTCATTTCTAGGCATTGGTAGTTCCTTTGCGTGGAATCTACCGTCGTTCAATAGATTTGTCACTATCCTGCGAAATATTTTGGTGTTTGGTTGTCGTCTTTCTGGGTAGTTGTTCTGATATGAATTTGCAGCTGCCTCAGTATTTCGGTTAGAACGAATATAACATTCCAACATGTCAAAATACTCTTCATTACTGAACACGTTGTTGAATAATATTTAAAATAAACAGGAAACAAACTATTTAGTACTAAATTTTAAGCAACGTGTTAAATACACCTCAAATTGTCCAGATAATTAAGAATGACAGTATTCTTAATTGTCGCGATAGTGTTATATCCATAGCAACTTTTCTTCTGTTGTTTTTCAGTTGACTTACGTTTAAAAATCAAAAAACTTTTAAAGGCGTCTTCGTAAATCATTAATCTGCTTTTATTGAGTTATGTTAGTACATTTAGTTATTTACTACAATTTGTAATAATGTGCCGATTCATTGGTGTGCTCAAAGTTCCTATTTTTTTAACGTGAATCCTTACGGAAAATTATGTTAAAAGTAGAAGTCTATTGTTAGACTCCATAGCCTACTGCTTTTTAAACACTTTTTTTCATTTGTTTTCTGGTATTGGATTTTATAACCTACTATCCTCAAAATGGTTTTTTTCAAAATTTTCAGTGCAGTTACAAGATTTCTCAAGCACGTTGTACATCATTGGAAAGCAATGTTTTGTAGAATTTCATGAACGTTTCGTATATGACTTGTATTTTGCCCTTCCTCTTTTCGTTTTCTAGTTATTTTGAAAAAAACAAAATTTGTCGATTTTTTTTTCTTCAATATATAAGTAGGTGTTGATCTAACATGTCCAAGACTTGCACATTATCAGGAAACTTTTTACAGAGTAATCTTTTTGTGCAATTCTAAACTTTGTATTGTCATTTGTTTTTGAGCTACAGGTATCAACGTTTGTTTTTATTATAGCAGTCATATTGGATTTTGTTACTCATGTGATAGCCTGTAAAAAGTTACAGGCTATCACATGAGTAACAAAATCCAATATGACTGCTATAATAAAAACAAACGTTGATACCTGTAGCTCAAAAACAAATGACAATACAAAGTTTAGAATTGCACAAAAAGATTACTCTGTAAAAAGTTTCCTGATAATGTGCAAGTCTTGGACATGTTAGATCAACACCTACTTATATATTGAAGAAAAAAAAATCGACAAATTTTGTTTTTTTCAAAATAACTAGAAAACGAAAAGAGGAAGGGCAAAATACAAGTCATATATGAAACGTTCATGAAATTCTACAAAACAATGCTAAGTTAACTGTCTCCCTATATCTAATAATAACGGAGGTAGCAATACATTCCCATCCAGTTTGGGACACACTATATAGACTACATCTCTTATTAGCAAACCGAATGAAATATGACACATGGACACAAACATATAATAATACAACGAGAAACATAAAAACCGATTATAAACAGAAATTAGAGAAAATAAACATAAAACTACACAACCTTAAGAAGAACAAACTAGATAACGTAAACATAACAACCGCAAGACACCACATATTTCAGGATAGATTCATAAACATAACAGACACAAAATTCACAAAAGAAGAAAAAGAATTCATAGAAAACAATATAAAAACCAACTTTTCAGATACAAAAAATCTACAATAGAGAACATAATAGTGGACACACAATAAACTCAATAGATATCCCAAACTTAGAACCACTGAAAAACCAACTGACAACAGAAATAAACATAACTATTGACAAAACTAAATAAAAAAACCATACAGATGAAAAAATGATCAAACAAATAAGTAACAAAGTCACAGATAACAACATAAAAATATAAAAAACAGATATATATATATATATATATATATATATATATATATATATATATATATATATATATATATATATATATATGTACGTATATATCTTTTTAAATGTTGCACTACACTGTAAGTTCAACATAACCACACTTACAAGAAAATTATACAGTGTGTCCCAAACTGGATGGGAATGTATTGCTATTGTGTTCTTATTTTTTTATCGTCAATCATTACGGAAAATTTTATTAAAAGTAGAACTGTATTGTTAGACTCCATGGCCTACTGCTTTTTGAACACCTTTTTTTGTCATTTATTTGCTGGTATTGGATTTCATAGCCTACTTTCCTAAAAATTGTTTTTCTCGAAATTTTCAGTGCAGTTACAAGTTTTCTCAAGCATGTTGCACATCATATGAAAGCTCTTTTCACATGAGCAAAAAATCCAATATGACTGCCATAATAAAAACAAACGTTGATTCCTGTAGCTCAAAAACAAATGACAATTCAAAGTTTAGAATTGCACAAAAAGATTACTCTGTAAAAAGTGTTATAAAAATGTGCAAGTCTTGGACATGTCAGATCAACACCTACTTAGATATTGAAGAAAAAAAAAATCGAAAAATTTTGATTTTTTCAAAATAACTAGAAAACGAAAAGAGGCAGGGCAAAACACATGCCATATCTGGAACGATCATGAAATTCTACAAAACATTGCTAATTTAACTGTCTCCATATCGCTAATAATAACGGAGATAGCAATACATTCCCATCCAGTTTGGGACACACTATAGAGACTACATCTCTCATTAGCAAACCAAATGAAATATGACACATGGACACAAACATATAATAATATAATGAAAAACATAAAAACCGATTATAAATACAAATTGAAGAAAATAAACAAAAAACTACACAACCTTAAAAGAACAAACTAGATAACGTAAACATAACAACCACAACACACCACATATTTCAGGATAGATTCATAAACATAACAGACACAAAATTCACAAAAGAAGAAAAAGAATTCATAGAAAACAACATAAAAAACAATTTTTCAGATACAAAAAAATCTACAATAGAGAACATAATAGTGGACACACAATAAACTCAATAGGTATCCCAAACTTAAAACCACTTAAAAACCAACTGACAACAGAGAAAAACATAATTATTGATAAAACTAACTCAAAAACTATACAGATGAAAAAATGATTGAACAAATAAGTAACAAAGTCACATATAACAACATAAAAATATAAAAAACAGATACAAGCGACTCACTAATATCAATAAAACACAATGCTATATAGAAAAAACAATCTCAATAAACAAATGCAAGAAGCTAAACGAACACACAACGAAAAAATTCCAAAATTAAATACGAAACATCATGAAAAAATACAAGACAACATTCAACCAAAAACAACACATTATTATAACAACAACCCTAAAGCACCACCAATGACAGGAATAATAAAAATACACCAAACGGGATACCCAATAAGATCACTCATCAACTTCATAGATGCACCTTCATACAGAATAGCAAAAGAAATAGACCAAGTATTAAAAGAAGAAATAAAACTAATTTAATATAAAAAACTCCATAGAACTAGTGCATAAATTAGAAAACATAAACATAAACAAAAACAAAGACTCGCCTCATTCGACATAACAAATATGTACACCAATATACCAAGGGTTGGCAATAAAAAAATATCTTCTCAATTGACGAGCAATATACACAAAAATGCAATACCTAACTAGAATATGGTAGTAGGTAAATTAAGGTAATATCTCAGTTGTTTTATCATTTCTTAAACCAATCAATACCGTTTAAGTTTACTATCAAGATGTTATTGCTAATCAGGTTTGTTATTTATAAAAAAATCGGGTGGTCTGAAATTTGATTATTGCGGGGAATCTTGTAAGTCAAAAAACTGACTAGTGTGGCAAAGTAATAAAATTAGTAATTGGTTTCTCATTTTTAGACCGTCTTTTAAAACAATTTGCCTGGCAAATTTAAATTTTAACCAACTATAACGTTAACTACAGAGGTAGGAACTTCTTATCTGGCTCTACAATTGGTTGTTTTTTCTCCACAACCTTTTTACGACATCGTAAGAGAAGAAAACAAACACATGTAAAACCAAAGAAGCAGTCCCTATACATGCATTTAGCCTGTAACGGTTTCACAAAGTAATGGGAAATAACAATTATTAACAAACATAATATATTTAAACGCAGTTTCAATCCATATATAACTTTTATGTTATATACGTTTTACCAATATAAGCTTTTACAGAATGATTGCCTGATTATATATATATATATATATATATATATATATATATATATATATATATATATATATATATATATATATATATATATATATATATATAGTATGTCAGCTAAAAATACTTGTCAGTGTTCCTTCTGTTCACACTTACTCTCTAATCTATCGCAATTTTTAACGTTAGTTTTCCAGTCACATGTCTGCCTATCTACATCAAAAGCCAGACCAGCTGGACATCGAACAGAGGCCAGTCGTGTCACTCCACCATTTTCACTATTTTTATCACACCTAACGGATTAAAATAAAAACATTATTTATGGAAACAATCTATTAAAATCAACAGTTCCTCTTAATGTTGGTTGCAGAGGCTGGAAATAAGTCTATCAAAAATAATACAATAAAATATGTAGCAGGTTGAAGCAGGTACAGAGTATATTTACCAACAAAGACCGACTTTATAAATAAGTTTTTATTTTTTGACTTTTGTAACTAAAACCGTTGTTCTTAGGACGAAGAATCGATGATTCCTACTGCGGGAGTCAAACAATTCTGCCCTCCACGTACTAACCCAAGACTGGTTCTCGAGCCAGCGCTAGCGTATGCTCGACGCCCTACGCCATCAAGACTAGCGTTGGTCGGAAAGTCTCCCAACCAATCTGTTGAGAAGCTCACCTCCACAGGAATGATTTGTTGGAAGTGTAAGTGTCCAGGGAATGTGAGATCTGATTACCTCCAAGCTATCACTTGTTGTGGCATGAAAGGATTTATGACCGGAACTTATCCTAAATTTTCGGGAAATGCTGCCGCCGGTTATTAGATGGTCGTGTGGTGATACCGCGTGGGGATCTCTCGATTACTTCGGCCGAAATCATTCGAAGACAAGCACAGCTTGATTTTATCCTAGCTCACGGGGAAAGAGATAAGAGATTTTACCTTTAAATTACAATTGTGGGATATCCAATGTTGAGGCTATTGGACTCCGGTTGTAGTGTTACCTTGGTGGATAAGACAGGAATGAACATTTTGTTGAAATTAGGCGTCAAATTAGATTCATCCTCGCAGATTACATGTACCATGGCTAACGGAAATACATGTTCATCTATCGGTCTGGTAAGAACACCAGTAGCCTTGGTGGATAAAGTCCATATCTTGGATATCCTTGTTGTTCCCAATTTGTCAACGAATTTAATTCTCGTTATGAACTTTTGGTTAAACATGGATGTGATACGGGATTTGAGAAGAGACGTATGGTACTTTGGTAATGATGTGGTCTCGGTAAGTGGCATACAGGCTGAAAACACTGTCCCATCCAGCAGAAGCATCTAAAATTACTACTTGATAAAAAAATCAAGCTTATGGGCAATGGGCTCGGATTTACCACCGTGACTGACCACGAAATAATTTTGGAGCCAGGAACAAGACCAATTAAGCGACGATACTACCCAATATCACCATCCAAGCAGGCGGTCATCGATCAAGAACTACAGAAAATGCTCGATCTTGATATTATCAAGCCATAGAAAAGTGCTTTGCCATCTCATATTCTGTTAATTTCAAAAGAGGACAAGACTTACGGGTTCTTCGTTGATTACAGAGCACTGAAAGTGGTCACCAAAAATGATGTTCACCCTCTTCTTTATGTTTCATCCATCCTTGACAGACTTATAGAGGCCAAGTACTTTAGCTCCTTGGACGTAAAGTCAGCGTATCAAGTACATGTAAATGAAACAAATCGGGAATATACAGCATTTCCTGTTCCAGACAGTGGCCTTTACCAATTCAGGCGCCTTATATCTGGGCTTACTAACGTGCCAGCGACCTGGCAACGTTTGATCGACGGAGTTCTTGGCGCTGACTTAGAACCCTACGTGTTTGTGCATCTTGATGATATAATTATAACCACCCCTGGCTTTACCAAACATTTTGAGACACTTGACAAGGTACCCCAACGTCTAATACCCGCTGGTCTCACAGCCATTAAAAACAAATGTAACTTCTGTCGTCCATCACTATGATACCTCGGTTATGTCATGGATTCCAAAGGCCTTTACGCTGATTTCGTAGCGGCAATCCTCAATGTTTCACTACGCAGGAATGTCACAGAGATCAGACGACTCCTAGGAATTGTTTGGAAATGTACAGGATGATAGTTTTTCCAACGTCACGTGTCCTTGTTTTTCCACAAACTTTTTTAATACATGCTAATGATCACTAGTTTGCGAGAAAACAACTTCCATACATTGTTTACAAATCTAACTAGGTCATATTGTAAGCACTCTAGAAAGAATTATTTATGCCCAGCCTGGATTCGTTATCTTAAAAAATGTAGGAAATAAGCAAAACAAAATCTATAAAATTTTGAGAAGTTGAACACCCCGTATTTCAAAAACCACGCATATTTAGACAAATGTTTATTGCAACTTTTTCGCTTAAAATAAGCCACAGCATTTTTTCTCCAAGTTTGTACAAGCACTTAATGAACATCCTGTATAAATTGGATGAAAATGTATTTTACTTCACTAACTTTTACATCATTACGATTTATGTGTATTGTCACAGGGCCCTCAATTAACTGACCATCATGGTAATTACCAATTACATAACTCCAGAACATAGGTGACCACTAACAAATTCTCATTAAATGGAAGTCAAAATTTTCAGTGCTCAAGGGAATATTTTTGAACAGCTTATGCCCGTATTTCCTTACTTAAAGTATTTAACAGTAACCAGACTTTGGGTCTCCGTGGCCGTGCGGGAAAGTCGATGACTTTCCAATACGGACTCGGGGGTCGACGGTTCGAAACTCACCGGCGGCGGATGATTTTTCAAATCACTGTCGTCGTTGAGATCGAGCTCAAGGTAGAGGATATGTTAGTTTAGATGAGCAAAAAGGGTCAGCAATGGCCTAATTGCCAGTAAGCATCTTACCTTTACCTTTTTTTTTTTTTTTTGGTTCCACTCACCAAAATACAGAGGAAAGGAACAGAAGACAAAACAAAAAACCGTACAAAAGTGTTTAAATGCTATTAGCAACATGTGTTATTTAATTAACTACAGTATCAATGACTCACGCAGGCACAGGGGTTTGCTTTATTCGACTAGAAGCCAAGATTGCAAAGATGTTTATTAGCACCAATTAATTTCATTTGCAACTCATTACTCAACAGAAGACAATGGATGTTTCCACAATAACTGATGAGAAAATAAATCTGAAATTTGGTTCAAAAATGTTGAAATTTCTAGTTTATCTCATCCTTTGATAAGCCCAAGCAGATGACAGAAATAAAAAGAAATAGGTTAGGAAAAAATTAAATTGTATGAAGAAGACTCTGGGCGTGGACGCTGTCCAGTGCCACTAAGGTGCTTAGAGCTATAACCACTGTAAATAAACGTTAATGTATATCTAAAGATGGGACGGCCACTGTATCTGATGTTTCCAAATGTGCTACATGTGTGTAAAAGTTGGGTGTGTCAGGCAAAGCCGGTAAGCAAAACTGTTGGAGTGGACTACTGGAAGCGAGTCATGGGTGACAAAACAAGAAATAGAGTTATAAACAAATGGGTTTTGAACTAATGTAATGTAAAAAAGTCCGTTGAAAGCAAATATGAGAGCAGTAGGTATTCTTCGAGGGCTTGGGAACAGATAATGAATAGATAATGATATAATGGCCAATATAATATATACATTATAGAGCATATGGATGGTAGGAGAGGTCCGGTGAGACTAAGGAGAGCTTATTACGATGGTATGTGAGAAGAAGAGATTTGTCAGAAGTTCACGCAACAGGAGAGCGTGCATGGGAGATGTATAAATGTAGAGGGAGCGGAAAAAGCATATCAGCAGGGAAGCGCATAGATAATTATTGTTGGGAAATAGCACTGACTTATTTATAATGTGCCTACTCCTTTACGCGAATAGCTTGACAAGTAGTAGTAGTAATAGCAGTTTATTTTTGATAATAATTATTATTACCACTAACAAATCGAAGGTTTCTATGCATGCCAATTTACAAAATTAAACACCTGCATTTAAATAAACTTGTTTTCTTATTTAATTCCTAAATGATATTGGCCATTTCTGTACCTGCCTCTACAGAATTCATAATAGTACAAGAGTAAATATAAATACCCATCAAAATAAAAAATGTAAGACCTTACCTTACTACATCTCTACAGTCTCCTTCTGTTGATAACCTAAAATATTCATCTGCTGGTCTGTTTTCACAGAGTTCATCTGCGGTTTGGTCTTGGTCTGAATCTTCATCCTCCTGTGCGTAAACTGAAAAAGAAAAACAATTGAAGTTAGTCAGTAAATGCAGAAATTTATATTAAACATTTACCAGTTCTTCTTTACTGAAAGAATACAAGATGCACATGATTTAAATTTCAAAATTTATTCGTATAAATTATTGACATGGATCAAATTATCGGCCACTATACGGATGGTCCAAAAGTAACGAAATAAAGCAGTAGATTGTTGGTATCTAAAAACTACGATATAACCAAATTTTCCCTAGTCAGAATCTTTTGTCAAATATCGCACTATTGTCAATAATCAATGGCTGCGTTTACGAGGCGCCAACAGTTGAATACTTGATAGTACACGTGCGAGCTCTCATGAGAGCTAAACCGGTATGTGTTTTTATAATGGTCAAAATAGGGATGTTCGCTGAAAAAATACATCGATGTTTTTTTCGATGTAATGCATCGTCACATGGCATCCATTATTTTCGATACATCGGGGGAAAACATCGATGTTTGTGATGCATCGGAAATATCAACATTTGAAACTCAAAACTTTTTATTAAAGGAATGTTAGTTATAAAGTTCATCGAAATATACATCATGGTTTTCAGGATGTATACCAGTAGTACGGAAAAAATCATCGATGTTTGTGATCCTTAGAATCGGCAAAAAAAAATAAAAAAATAAAGCTTACTTTCTACTAAATTCCTATACAAAAAAGCAAAAACAAGATTGAAACTAATATAAAAATAAGATTGTAAAACCAATTACTTCCACATCGTCACAACGTGTGGCGACAAAAATTTCATTTTTTTTTCACTTAAACGTCGTAAAAAGTTATTCTAGATGCATTCTCGCAACAACTAGAACCATAGACAGGTTTCGCTCTCATTAGAGCTGGTCAGTACGGTATACTAATTGAAGCAAAAATGCACCTATAAAGTAATACGGCTATAGTAGCCAGCCTTTCAACACTAAGTGAGTGGTGGACGTGCCGCCACCTAGTTGCGGAACCAAGTAGTATGTTGTCACGCCAGCTACAAATAACACAACGTGTTCAAAAATTGCCTTACATACTTTGTCACTATATTAGGGTAGAAATGGGCCAGGGCTAACAATTTACTAAATTGTTATTTGGTTGTATACAGTCTCTATTTTTTAACATTTATTGGTACAAATGACTACTTACAATTTGTGATACGTGTTTAATGTGCCAAAACCGTGAAAAGTCGCAACACAATTGAAATAACTTGAAAACTATGTACGGTATCTTTTTTTTTCTCTTTAAAAACATGCATTATAATTCAATGGAAAATGTAAACATGCAATAACATAATAGGTGTTCTATTAAAAAAAGAAATTGTGTATCACCAACGACCTATGGCCAATCCTGTGATTATCAAAATAAGTTTATAAGGTGCAGCTCAAAACGCGTATCCAATTATTGCTTGTATCTTGTATATAAACACAAATATTGAGTTTTACCGTAGAAATGCGTCACCCTGTATATGTGTAAATAGACAAAAACTGAAACTTACCCCGTATATGAGTTTTAGGGGTTCTAGTTCGCGCTCATTTGAAGAAATATTTTCAAAATTCTTAGGTCTACAAAAATTTGCTAAAATATAGACTATTAAACCATAAACTCTATAACAAAAACTACTGCCAAAGCATCAGAAAGAGGGTCTTTTTGAAATGGATTTTCCGGAAACATTATAGTAAAATGAAGGACAACGATGGTTGAAGCTGAAACGTAAGGCTTTGTAAAACACACCTATTATGATATTTATTCTGCACAATCCATATTTGTTTTAGATTATTTATCTGAAAATTGCAAATTTTCACGTTCCAAATCGCGACCTTGACATTTTAAGAAGAAAAATTATAAAATTTTCAAAATATTTTTTTCTGCTACTTCTTGACCCTTTTGCGCCAATAAAACTTAACCGTTATATGTAATATTCAATTGGTTTTGTTAACCATACAAAATATTTTGTTCTTGTGCTTTCTTTTGATCATCGGTGGCAGCCAATTTTTTGTCTTTAAATGCCTATAACTTTTTTTCTTTTAACTTAGAGATCGAAATTCTGGGGCATGTAGGATAAGTTTGATAGTAGAAAGGTATACACCAAATTTGGTTGTCATAGCTTTGTTATTTTTGGAGATACAAAAATTTTCTGAAAGAAAATCCAAAATGTTCCCGGAAAAACTAGTCTAATTTTCCTGACTAACGAATTTATCCAAGCCACTTACAAAAGGAAGGTACCTACTAAATTGCATCAATATCTGTCCATTATTTTTTGAGTTATCGGTGTGATATATATATATATATATATATATATATATATATATATATATATATATATATATATATATATATATATATATATATATATAGATCTTCTCATTAGTGGATTTTTAGTTTTACGAAAAATTAGCTAATATTATATGCGCTACCCACTTATCTGTTTAAAGTTGGTGCCAAGCCCGAAACACAATAATCCTTAGCGATATAAACAGCTTAAGTAATAACGGATTATAATTTTAATGAAAAACATAAATATGTTGTTGATGATCAGACCAGCCACCGCTCACGGATTCCATCGCGTGAGCGGAAGAATTTGCGATGGGACGGGGGCCTATCTACCTACTGCCTAACTGGCTTGGCACAGACTTCACACAGATAAGTAGGTGGCGCATATAATAATATTTCACTGAAATTAAATTTTATCTTTTAAATTAAAGCTGTATTCCAGTTATTTTTAGTGCCTGTTTTGAAGTCGGTTAAATTTTTTAAAAGTTGGTTTATTACATTTAAACTCATCATTTTAGCTCTCGAATTCCAGCATCTTATGCTAAGCCCCTAAGGATATAACTCGAGAGATAGGGCGAGAGTGAGAGAGACAGAGAAAGAGAGAGAGAGAGAGAGTATAATAATAACATACTTCTAAGGTAAAACATACAAGGCTTTACCTTAGAAGTATGTCTACCACAGACGTTGTGACGTTCAAAAGTTCTAAGAATCACATGAAAATGAAATAAAATACCTGCTTAAGCAAGGCAAAATAGCTTTTAGATTGTGACAGTGATTGAATAAAAGCTTGTAGACAACTTGTTGCTGTAGGCAAGTTATCTACGGCAACCAGTAGTATACAATATTTAATTCTAACCCAATCTCATCGTCACAGTCTACATGCTATGTCGCGTGGTCCAGGCTCGTAGTTCATTTAGTTTCTTTGTTATTCTTATACTCTCTCTGTCACTAACGTCATTAGGGACCTAGCCTAAGATGCTGGAATCCGGAAGTCAGAATGATGAATCTGGACTTCAAAAAGAATACCTCACTGTCAGCTGTCACTTTCAGCTGTCAGTTTTAACTAATAACTGCGACTTATCAACTTGAACTGTCGTATGTCATCGTAACATTATGCGTATGTGCTGGAGGATGGACGTTGTCCCAGAGCCGGCTATCTATACCTACCTAGAAGGTTTCAAAATGTGGACACAGAACAATGACAAAAATATAGTATACTGATAGAAAGAACAATAAAAGTGTACTAGACTATTATAAGTATCTTTGTTTTGTATTATTTAAGGAAAAATTTTCCTTAATTGTTATGCTTATTGTGTGTGCTATTGTCGTTCCTATTGTTAATTTTTTGACGTACATGAACATCCCTGTGTCATTCAGGTGACATTGGCCTGTTTCATTGTTAATATATACATTATACATTATACATTATACATTATACATTATACATTATACATTATACATTATACATTA
Source organism: Tillus elongatus (assembly GCA_964006375.1). Classification (NCBI taxonomy): domain Eukaryota; kingdom Metazoa; phylum Arthropoda; class Insecta; order Coleoptera; family Cleridae; genus Tillus; species Tillus elongatus. Next base: position 155,454,174 of record OZ023265.1, read on the forward strand.
TACATTATACATTATACATTATACATTATACATTATACATTATACATTATACATTATACATTATACATTATACATTATACATTATACATTATACATTATACATTATACATTATACATTATACATTATACATTATACATTATACATTATACATTATACATTATACATTATACATTATACATTATACATTATACATTATACATTATACATTATACATTATACATTATACATTATACATTATACATTATACATTATACATTATACATTATACATTATACATTATACATTATACATTATACATTATACATTATACATTATACATTATACATTATACATTATACATTATACATTATACATTATACATTATACATTATACATTATACATTATACATTAAACATTAAACATTATACATTATACATTATACATTATACATTATACATTATACATTATACATTATACATTATACATTATACATTAATATCTTTCAGCAAGCACTTCAGCAAGCACTATTCTTCTCTCACCCCTTCTAATACATTTTTATTGTTCTTTCTATCAGTGTACTATATCTGTGAAAGGTCAAAATTTTTGCTCGTTTTCAGAGGCATAATAACTTTCCAATAACATAAATAAACTCAGATTTCTTTTGCCTAACCATGTCGTAAAAATGTATAAAAATTTCCCAAAGAAAATTTAAATTGTTTCCGAAAAAACTGGTTTCCTGGTCAACCGTATAGGTTAATAGCAAGTTGAGCTATTCAAATTTGAAGCATTTAATGAAAATTCGCTACCATAACGCACTTGCCGCGTCCTGAATTTTATTTCTTACAAAGATTATATTTCGATGCAAAAATGCAATAACACAGGGCGAGTTCGATTAAATAAAATAAAAAGGAAAATTTAAATAACCAACTACTTATGGGCCAGCCTGTAATTGTGGAAATATTTTTAAGATGTAGCTCAAGGCACCCTATAATTAATGTATAACTTTTTTTCGTAACTTGCATAATAAGGGATATATTGAGCTTTAATGATTTTTTACGAAAATTTGACAATAATGATATACCATTAAACGATAAACTCTATAGCCAACACTACTGCCAGAGAATCAGAGAAAGGGTCTATTTCAAATGAATTTTCTGGGTAAATTTTAGTAAAATGAAGGACAATGACGATGGAAACTAAGAGTCCAGGCTTTGTAAAACATTCTTCTTGAGACATTTTCTTTCCATAGCTCATATTAGTTTCAGATTCCATGCCTAAATATGACCAATTTTGACGTTTTATATCGCGACTTTGACGTTTTGAGGAAAACCCAAAATTATTTTTCTTTAAATGCCTGTAACTTTTTTGTCCTTTAACCTACAGAGCCAAATTTTGGTAGGTAGCTTACATCTAATGATATATAATATAATGATATGTACCAAATTTGGATGGCCTTACTTTGTTAATTCCGGAGATATAATTTTTTTGAATGGAAACTCACAATTTTCCCAAAAAACCTCATCCGATTTTCCTGACAAACGAACTTGTCCAAGCCATTTACAAAAGGAAGGTACGTTCAAAATCGGCCCATTATTTTTTGAGTTATCGGTGTGATATATATATATATATATATATATATATATATATATATATATATATATATATATATATATATATATATATGTATCACACCGATAACTCAAAAAATAATGGGCCGATTTTGATAAAATTTGGAACGTACCTTCCTTTTGTAAATGGCTTGGACAAGTTCGTTTGTCAGGAAAATCGGTTATATATATATATATATATATATATATATATATATATATATATATATATATATATATATATATATAAACATATGAAAATTGAAACTGACCCCGGATATGGGTTCTAGAGGTCCCAGTTCGCGCTCATTTGCAAAAATTTTTTCAAAATTCAAAAGTCGGGATCTTCCCATTAGTGAATTTTTTCTACGAAAATTCACTAAAAGGTGAAACAGGCCGCAGAGAAGAAACGAGCACTGGTGAAGTCAGAACAGAGGTCTTTACATCTGCATTTAGAATTACAATAACTACACGCTATCACTATTATTGTGATAGATGCTTTTCGAAAATGTAGGTTATTCAGACACAAAATCGAAACAAATCTATATAACAATAATATGAGGTAAATTTACTACAGAGGAGGTTTTTAGGGCAAGTACGCTAAGGTGCTTACAAGCATTTTAACGTGTTTAATTATTTTGTACAGTTGTAACGAATTGTTTGTAATATGTTTTCTCTGCTGGTCATGCAAATGCTGGTAATGTTTCGTTTACTAGAGCATTTCAAGGAAATCATATACCGAAAACAGCAGGAAAAACTTCATTTAGGTCATTTGAAAGTTGATGTTTAGATATGATATGAAACAAATTTCTATTTTAATAAAACAAAAACTCTCATTATTAATTTTCGTCATACATGTATGCCTACCAGCTACTTGAAATAGAAAAACTGCGAATTTCAGACATGACTTATATTATTACTTTTACGTTTATGTTTTATACGTTTTTACGAGCATGTTAGCCATATAAATGTTTTGTTGCTTGAGCAAACAGAAATATAAAGATAGGGTACGTAAATAGTATTGCAACAAATAGGATTATGTACATTTATATTTGACATTTGGGGTGAAATTATACATAAATACCCAAATTAGTGAATTTTTTCTACAAAATGAGATCTAGACAATTAATCAGGGTTAGTTTTAATTCATATATATATATATATATATATATATATATATATATATATATATATATATATATATATATATATATATATATATATATATATATATATATATATATTATAATACCTTTATTATCCATTTTGACAGTATACAAGCTACATTGGATTTGTCAGCCTTTTACAATAATTAATTTTTCACAAAATTAAAATATTCATTTAACGTATAAAAACACTGGTCTGATAAAAAAGAAGAAAGTGGACTTTTAAACACCTTAAAATTTTGGATATTTTTTAAATTATTAGGAAGATGATTAAATATTTTTAATCCAATACAGTTTGGAGAGTTTTTTATCATCTTGGTTCTAGCATACGGAACATAAAAGTTACAAGCCTGTCTGTTACTAAAGGTATGAACATCACTGTTTAGTCTAAATTTATCACCATTTTTAAAAACATATATAGGCAACTCTAAAATATACAAACATATCACAGTAAAAATTTTATGACTAGTAAAGTATATATATATATATATATATATATATATATATATATATATATATATATATATATATATATATATATATATATATATATAACTCAAAAAATACTGCGGCCATTTTGATAAAATTCGGCGAATACCTTTTGCAAGTGGCTTGGATCAGTTGGTTATCCAGGCAAATAGGACTATTTTTCCGGGAAAGTATTAGCTTTTCTTTTGGAAAATTTGTATATCTCCGAAAATAACAAAACTATGGGGACCGAGTTTGGTGCGCCGTTTTAGAGTATAAAATGTTAGTTGCCTAGCAAAATTTAGATTTATAAGACCAAAGCAATGATAGCACTATAAGTTTTTCCTTATTTGTTGAGGAAAGGGCTTCCCATAAGCACATAATCACTAATTAAAATTCAGTTACTTCCCAACAAACACGTTGTAATATTAGCATACCATGTATGTACTATCAAAGTCACATCAGTGACAAAAAAATTATATTTATGTGATATAAGAACGTACATATAGTTTTCAAACTTGAATAAGAAATCTGATGCTCAGAATAATGAGACTAATTTTTCTTTACCCCTCACGTACATATCTGGGTGTTATATCTCGCGCGAACAAGTTCTAAAGCTAGTCAGCTCTTTAATAGTTGGCTGGTGTGGTATACTTGCAATATGGTAGGTGGTAGTGGAATTTTCCTTTACGTGATAGTAAAGGATTTTTTTCACGCCCGAGGAGGTACCACCCCTTACATCAAGGGGCCGATGAAGTCCTAACAGACGTTTCCGGTTCTGGTGTATGAGTTGGTTTCCCTTATAAGCAAAAATGATGATGACTCCTCCTTGTACAAAAGATTCCGGAGGTAAAATACCCCTCCATTCGGATCTCCGGGAGAGGGGTGTAGAGTGGGCGCCAGCATCGAGATTTTCAATATCCTTCTCGAATATATGTGGCCTAAATTCTAACCTGAACTCCGTCCACCATTTCCTCCAGGCTAATAGGCCCCAACTCCTCTTCCTCACTGAAACTCAAGTCAGTGCCAAAACAGCCACTAATCACCTTAATGTCCCGGTGTATAAGCTCCCTACTTCTTTTAGATTGCATGGAGGCGTGTGCGCGTACGTCCGTACCAATCTACCCTGCACCAGACTCCCCAATTTAGAAGCTAGAAGAAAAGACATACTATGGATAAAACTCTCTCTCAGGGCTGCAACTAAATTCACCTGTTGCATTTACCGGTCACCTTCTGACAACAACTTTGTCCAGCTCTTTGACTACCTTTCTGAAAAAACCGACCATCTGATTTCTGAATATCTTTCCTCCGAGGTCACTATTCTTGGTGACTTCAATGTCCATAATAAGGAATGGCTAGGATCTTCAAAAACCGATCCACAAGGAAGAGCAGCGGATGCCTTTGCAGTCAGCAATTCTTTAGCCGACATGGTTCAGCAACCTACTTACTTTCCTCGCATCCCAACACACAGCTCAAATCCCTTGGATCTCCTTCTTACTACAAATCCTGACTGCTATGAGAAATCAGTTACCGCCCCCTGGGTCGCTCAGACCACGGCATGGTCACTGCTTCCTGTGCAATGCAACCCGAGGTCACACAGTCATCACACCCACGTATCGTTTGGCACTACAACTCCGCGAACTGGGACGAAATGCGGGATTACTTTTCCTCATTTCCATGGGCGTCTGTCTGCTTCTCTCATCCTGACCCCTCTGATATTTCACAAAACGTCACCTAAATTATCCAAGCTGGCATGGAATTATTTATTCCACGTACACAAAAAACCTCTGCAGCCACTCAAAAGCTCTGGTTCTCTAAATCATGTGACAAGGCCAGGCTTGAAAAGGTCAAAGCTCACAAAAAGCTTCTACACAATCCCAGTCAAGAAAACCGTCAAGCATTTAACGACGCAAGAAACTGCTATGTCCGCATTCTTTCTGAGGCAAAAAACTCGTTTAATAACCACATCAAAAACAAAGTCTTCTTAAGCTCCAGCGGCAGCAAACCCTTCTGGACTCTTGCTAAATCTATTGGTAATAATTTCTGCAAGAGCACGTTCCCACCTCTTGTCTCAGGGGATGAAATTGTTTCTACCGCCCTGGGCAAGCCTGAACTTTTTGCCTCGTTGTTCGTCGGCAATTCTACTCTCAACCGACCTCCAAATGTAAACTGACTCGTCTGTTTTAGACATCTTACAATGGACATATTCCTTAGTAACTGGAAAACTGCTCGAGTACTACCCGTCCCCAAGAAAGGATAGAAAGCGCTTCCTAGCAACTACAGGCCTATTTCTCTCCTTTCAGTCATCTCTAAAGTGATGAAGAAGTATATAAACACCGAATTACTAAAATTTCTTAAAAAACACAGTCTAATCCACGACAGGCAGTATGGATTCCGTCAGCGCAGATCAACTGCCGACCTCCTTTCCTTTGTCACCCATTCTTGGAACAAGTCTATGGAACTACACGGCGAATCCCAGATTGTCGCTCTAGACATATCCAAAGCATTCGACCAGGTCTGGCACGCAGCGCTGCTTAATAAACTACCAGCCTATGGCCTACCACCAAAACTCTGTACGTGGACAGCAAATTTCCTCTCCAACCGGAGCATTTCTGTTGTCGTGGATGGCCATTCCTCTAAACTGTATCCAATTAATGCAGGAGTTCCTCAAGGTTCAGCTTTAGCCCCTACTTTGTTTCTTCTCCACATCAATGACCTCCTCTCTAGCACACCCAAACCAGTTCACAGTTACGCGGACGACAGCATCCCCCACCTAAATGTACAATATTCTAAGCCTGTCTCTTTAGCCCAATTAGCTGAGGATCGCAGACTCATAGAGGGTTCTATCTCTGTGGATCTCCAAAAAACATTAGACTGGGGAAGTAGAAATCTTGTACAATTCAACCCCACCAAATCACAGTCTTGCTTTCTTTCTCATAAGAAATACACTAGCCCTAGACCCATCACAATAAACAACCAAGTTATTCAAAGTAATGAGTCCTTTTCACTTGTTGGCATCTTTGTGGATCAAAATCTCAATTGGCACCAACATGCCACATCAATTGCAGAAGGGGCTGCTAAGAAATTAGGTTTCCTCATCCGCGCTCGCAAATACTTTTCACCAGCTAATTGTATACTTTATATACTTCACAAATAAGACCAAACCTCGAATACTGCTCCCACATCTGGGGTGCTGCTGCCGCTTCTAGACTCGCTATCCTAGACTCCATTCAGAAGAGAGCTATACGTCTCATCTGTGACCCTACACTCACCCAAAGGCTGCCATCCCTTGCCCACCGACGTGCCGTTGGTGACCTCTCTCTCTTTTATAGATATCTGCACGTGCACTGCTCAGAGGAGCTTTCTTCCATAGTTCCTCCAACTGCTGCCCCCAACAGATCTACCAGGGGAACAGAGCGAATGCACCCTTTTACTGTCCAGGTCATCAGGCATAGAACATCTTGTTATGACCGCTTTTTTGTCCCGAGGACTTCCAAGTTGTGGAATTCCTTGCCGGCGCATGTTTTTCCGTTTCCCCCGAGCCTCCAAACCTTCCAGTCCAGAATTAACAAGTTGCCTCTTTCCTCCTTGTTGATACCCACGGTACGATAGTATTTAGGCTGTAAGCCCTTCTGATGTGTTGTTGAAAAAAAAGTGATTGTGATGACCTGTGTACTCTACTAAATGAAACAAGAGTGATTACGATTATATTTGTCAAAGTAAAGCGTTATCAAAATATGCCCGCAGATCTAATTTTACTCATTTTTGTAATTTGTTTTACGAAGTTTAACATCAATAAGCTTTTATTAAAATTACTTTTTAAACTAAGTCTAAACATGTGTGTTTGTATGAAACAAAATAGTTTGCAGCCTTCCTCAGAAATGGATCTGAGAAAACGCTGAGATTAGTAATCAAATTTATCATATTTTGAAACCAAACTTTACAAACTCTGGTCAAAATTGACTCAACGAGTGTCAAAATGTTTTTTTTTTCTTCGGGCATGACTATAATCGTTTTACCATTTGAATTTCATCACATTATTTGAATCGCATTCTATTGTCTAATTAATAATTTGCATTGAAAGCTTACACCTACTAGGTTAGAGAATCCTGCAAAATATTCAGTGCCATTTCACGTATTTTACCACATCACAATATTCAACGAACAAATCTTATTACAAATGATAATTATCATAATGTCATAATGAACTTTACCGATTCTCATGACCTGTCGCCATCTTTTGTAATACTCATTTCAACCTTTCGACTCCTACTATGTGAGATTTTTATTAATCAAATAAATGATGCTTCGAAAAAGATCAGGAAGGCTTGGCATAGCAAGGACGATGTACGATCAAGAATCATTTGATGAGTGGTAGGCTCAAATGTCCTACTTAAACGTAAGACACTGTTAAAACCGCTACAAATTGCTTTAGGTATAACATAGAAAGGATTTAGCTGCCAGTGAATAGTAAATAATTTCAGGTAGGTACTGAATTTATTTAAAATATAGTCGGGTATGTAGTTCCAATAGCCGTCAGGCATGATAATACAGATCGTTTTACAGAGTTAATACATATTGTTTTCCTGCAGAATTCTAATTTTAGGAATATGTGCACAGACAGTAAACAAAAAGTCTGGACGCAGCAAGTACGTTATGGTAGCGAATTTTCGTAAAAAAGTTTGTAATGGCAAATAGGTCTTCTTTTTAAAAGAACATTCGGTTGGACGTATAACCTATATAGTACTAACAATAAACCATTAAAATAGGTTTGTTGCTTAAAAAAGTACAAATATTTTCCGAAAATAAACTTAATAAATTCCAAAAAAAACTGGGCCACACTTGCCAAGATATAATTATTCACAAACAGCTTTACGAACAAAATTTTAAAAAATATTTTTATGAAAATTTCCAACAATTTCTTTTATAAAAATTCACCATATTTTTTTCACAGAAATTGCCTTCAGTAATGTTACACTAAATAATATTTTTCACAAAAATTAGACATTTATTATTAGTTACCAATATATCACGAAAATCTTACAAAAAATGATTTCTACGGAAACACTAAAAACATTTCTGTGTAGACTTTTCAAATTCAGCCACTATTTGATAGTGCCTGTATGCCGGCAGCTCGATTTTTTCGGTGAGCACTACAAACAAAACGGTACCTGGATGCGTCATTTCCATGAGGCTCCGCTATCTATTGGTAAAATGCCCTATCACAATTTGTGATATGTGTTTGTGATGTGTGCCAAAAACGTGAAAAGTTGTAAACCAATTATTGAAGTAACTCAAGAACGAAGACCGCTATCATTTCTTCCTTACAAACATGCATTGTAATTAAATGGAAAATACAAAAATGCAATAACATAAGGGGTGTGTATCCCCATCGACTTATGGGACAGACTGTGATTGTCAAAATAGGTTTATAAGATGCAGCTCGAGACGCCCTATAATTAACGTATATATTTTTTCTCATATCTTGTATAATAACGGATATATTGAGCTTTACCCTAGAAATGCGTCACCCTGCATACATGTAAACAGACAAAAACTTAAACTCACCCCTCATATTGGTTTTAGGGGTTCTAGTTCGCGATCATTTGAAGAAATCTTTTTAAAATTCATAAATCGCCGTCTTCTCAATAAAGAATTTTTTCTACAAAAATTTGCTAAAATATAAACCATAAACTCTATAGCTGAAACTACTGCCAGAGCATCAGAAAGAGGGCTTATTTGAATTGAATTTTCCGATATTCCTAAAATATTTTGGCACAATGAAAGACAGTGAGGCTGAAGCTGAAATAAATACACTTATTACGGCATTTCTCCTACATAATCAATATTTGTTTCAGATTCGTTGTCTTAAAATTGCAAATTTTGACGTTTCAAATCGCGACTTTGACGTTTTAAGAAAAAAAAGTCTAAACTCTTCAAAAATTTTTTTGCTACTTCTTGACCCTTTTGCGTCAAGAGAACTTAACCGTTGTATGTAATATTCAATTTAATATTTTGTTCTTGTGCTTTTCTCTGATCACTAGTGTTATCCACTTTTTTTTTGCCTATAACTTTTTATTGTTTTAACTTAGCGATCTGGATTTCGGCATGTGGGGTATGTTTGATAGTAGAAACGGATGCGCCAAATTTGATTGTCATAGCTCTGATATCTTCGGTGATACAAACATTTCCCCAGAAAAACTGGTCTGATCTTCCTCGCTAAAGAGTTTATCCAAGCCACTTACAAAATGAAGCTACGTACCAAATTTCATTAAAATCGGCCCATAATTTTTTGAGTTAAAACTATTATGGAGGATTATATCAAAGGGTTTAGTCTATAAAACTGGAAAGTTGGCTATAGAAAATGATTATCATTTAAATCATAATTTTTGGACACGTTATTTATGTTGGACAATGTTTTACAAGTGCGTTAAAAAACTTACCGATTTAACAGACTACAGGTTAGGTTTCGATTTATATATATATATATATATATATATATATATATATATATATATATATATATATATATATATACACTTTATTTGTTTGCTGTACTTTTGTGATTTTTTGTTTACATAGACTGCAGTTTCCAACCGTCCTGATTCATTGTACAATTTCAGACATAGACCACAGAGGAACGATCATAGTCAGTAGCGTGCTGATTATGAACTAGGACGGTTCGAAACTGCAGTCCACGTAAACAAATAAAAAATCACAAAAGTACAGCAAACAAATAAATTGTATATTTAAAAGTGATTACGGTGTAGTGCAACATTCCAAAAGATATATATATATATATATATATATATATATATATATATATATATATATATATATATATATAAATATATATATATATATATAAATATATATATATATATATATATATATATATATATATATATATATATATATATATATATATATATATATATATATATATATTGTGGCGCATTTTATCTGGAAACACACCTGTAACGTTTGTATTTATAACTTCATTTTGATGAACAAAAGATCAAAAGATATAAGAAGAAAAACTCTATTGATTCTGTGAAAAGTGTTCTCTATGTCAACTAACCAAGGCCTACTAATGCAGTTTTTCTAGGTGGCAAAATAAGAAAAAGGGTTAGGGCCATTTATAGGAAGAAAATAAGTACACCACTGTTCGGCATTCCTCAAAATAGATATGCACCAAATTTCATTAAAAAAGAAGAGTTACTAACCATTTGAAAGAGGTTTATTTTTGTGACCCTTTATGGAAACACCCTTGTAACTTTTGTATTTATAACGCGATTTTTTCTATCGAGGTCTCGAAAGGTAGAAAATGAAGAAGTCTTTAGATCCTGTCAAAATTGCTTCCTATGCCCTTCGATCATGGCCTACTAAAACTATTTTCATATGACAAAAATTATAAAAAACGTTTATCGTTGCTTTTAGGAAAAAATATTCACGCCAGGGGATTCGCCATTCTTAAAAAATGTTACCTACAAAATTTCATAAATACAATAACTATTGCGATGAACTATAAAAGTCAACAACATCTCAAAAGTTAAATAAAAAAAGTTATAAATAAACGCTATGACATATCCGAATAGTTTTAGTAGGCCATAATCGAATGGTATAGGAAGCAATTTTTACAGGATCTATAGATTTCTTGATTTTCTATCTTTGGAGATCACGTTAAAAAAATTGCGTTATACAAAAGTTACAGAGGTTATTCCATATGAGAAGGGACACAAAAATAAACCTCTCTCAAGTGGTTAATAATCCTTCTTTTTGATGAAATTTGGCAAATATATATTTCAAGGGATGCCTGAATGTCGGGGTATACTTATTTTCTTCCTAAAAATGGCCCTTAGCGATTTTCCCTTTTTTTTTGACAAAGAAAAACTGCATTAGTAGGCCTTGGTCTTTGGTATAAATACAAAAGTTATAGGGGTGTTTCCATATTAAATGGGCCACTATATATATATATATATATATATATATATATATATATATATATATATATATATATATATATATATATATATATATATATATATATATATATATATATTGTGTGTGTGTCTGTTTATATCACACCGATAACTCAAAAAATAATGGGCTATTTGGCAAGACCTTTCTTTTGTAAGTGGCTTGGATAAGTTCGTTATCCAGGAAAATCGGACCAGGTTGTCCGCAAACATTTTGGGTTTTCTTTCGGAAACAATTTTATCTCCAAAAATAAAAAAGCTATAATACCAAAATGTGGCAGGTAGTTATACAGTATGAAAAGTAAACAACGCACCAAAATTTAGATTTCTATGTTACAAGAAATAAAAGTTATAAAAAATATTTGGTGTTAGATCATTTCTATGAAAATTCACTATAATAACGCACTTGCTGCGTCCAGACCTTTTTATATTTTCTGAGCTTTTCGCAGCAAAAAGCTTTATCTTCATCAGTTATTTTGGATAGATTTTGCTAATCACACGTTTTTTGTTTGGTGCCCCTTTCTGAGCTTTAGTGCGCCCAATTGTTTTTAATGCTTATATCTTTTTTCTTTTAACCTGTAGGTCTGATTTTTGGCATATACGATACGTTTATAGGAGCAGCACTAAATTTGATTTTAATTGCTGTGTGATTTCCGAAGATAGAAAAATGTTTCGAAAACTTACCTAGAAAACTTTCCTAGAAAACGTGGTCAGATTTGCCTGGCTAACGAACTTTTTAAAGTCGTTTACTAAAGCAAATTTTTCCTAATAAAATTTGCCAATAAATTCAACTTAAAATACAATTCGTTCTGTGTTTTATGAACGGTTAATACAATGCCTATATATTTCAAAATTATTATGCTATTGACTTTTAACAAAGAATGTGGTTGTTTGTTCTACATTACCAGAATAACAGGTTTTACGAGGTGGTACTATTTAAAACTAAAGTTTATGTATGTTAAAATATAATACATAAGGTCATTAAAAACATAGAGTGTTGGTGGTTTATAATAAATAAAATATCTTTAAAAATGAATAACATATGCTAATATCAAGACTAACAATTGTATTTTAGATTGCGAGCTAAGTTTTTGTACAAAACATATTAAAAGCTAGTTAGTCTTGCCCCTCAACTCTATGAAATAATTAAGCCACAAGTCGGTGACCATTTTCTAGGCTAAATGATGGCGTAGGATAATTAATAAAAGGAGAAAAACACATTAATGAAGAATAGAGAAAACACTAAATGGAAATGTAATGAGAAGATGTGAAATAATTCGAAAAGTCTAAATAAGAAATTAATAAGATAAATCGCCATAGAGACTTGGAGACTACTTCTCTGGCTTCACTGTTGGTTTTTGTTTTGGTAAATGAAGGACGTAGCTCTGAGGATGCTGTCAAGTATCAAAACCAGTTACAGAAACGTTAAAGAACATCTAGAATTCACAATGGCCACTTGCTCCAGTTAGCTTACGCGCTGGCTACATCCTTCATTTACCAAAACGAAAACCAACAGTAAAGCCAGAGAACTAGTCTTCAAGTCTATATGTAGTATGGACCAGTTTCACAAAGTAAGGGCAACAACAAGCAATGAAGATTATTCTCAATGATGAAATATCTCAGTAAAAAGAAATAAAAAGCGGCCTAAAGGTAGCTGCAGCAAAAATATTGGCCACAAAGGAACTATAACCAAGAAAATCGTGGATTTTTTTTCTTCCCTTAGGGCTCGACCGAATCTTTGCCGCCCCGATAGCACCGCGGATTGTAGATTACATCACAAATACTAAAGTTAGTACAATGATGTTACAGGTGGATAAAGGTTATAAACAAAGAAGCGTAAGTAAACATACATGTTTCCTAACTTTACTGACACAATATAGGAGATGTATCCTCGCCCAATTCTAAGGTGGAAATGTGGTATAAAAGATTTTCGAATCTTGCATCGTTTTCGAAATTCAGGATGTTAAAATAACTTTTCTTTGTTTTTTTTTGTATCAATGACCTACATAATAATTATTATGATAAATTATTTAAAAATGTAACGAACACACGAATAGAAGTCAAATAAAATGCTGGTAATATCCTCCATTAGCCAGTAAACATCCCTCTACCCGACGTGCTAAATTGTCTCTTAGGGGTTGGAAAATTTCGGGACTGGCGTGAGTAGTGTTAAAACCGTTAATAATACGCAGTTGGCTCTGTAGTTTTAATAGATGTAGTATAAACAAGTTGTTTAAGGTAACCATAGAAATAAAAGTCCAATGGATAAAGGTCCGGGGAAGGGTGTGGCCATGGGTGAAGTCCACCTCTACCTATCCAACGATCAGGATATTGTTAATCCAAATAATTTTTAAGACCTGCTGCAAGGTCAGAGGGGTCGCTGTCTTGCTTGAACCACATAAAAACTTCCGTTCTTAATTGCACTGCTTTCATAAATTCTAGCAATTAATCGCCAAGGAAACGGTAATAGACATTACTATTAAGGCAATATGGAAAAATGCGGTCCTAGTTGTCTCTAATAATCCCTGCTTAAATATTAAATGAAGATGAACGCTGATGATGCCCTTCGATGATAGCATGAGGATTAGATTAAGTCCAAATATGGTTATAATAAAATTTCGTAATATCTCTGAAAATCGGTCGCTCATAAAGAGTTTTTTTTTAAACCAATTACAGAAATTAACTCGAGTTTGAACATATTAAGGCAACAAAGCTCGTACTTTTGGTAAGTGACAAGGATAAAGTAAATAGTCCTTCAAGCGACTCCAAGCTGTTTTGTGATTTACACTCAACTCGTTTTCGACTTTTCTCTTACTCGTGTCTGGATGTTATTTTATCATCTTTAAAAATTCTTCCTAAAGTTGTAGTTTTTTAACTGTAAACGGACTGCCACCTATTTCGCTTTTTGCAAAACTATCTGTTTCCTTCAACCTGAGATACAATCTGGTAAATATTTTTGGACATGGTATTCGTCTAGTAGGAAAACGTTCTACATATAAACGTCTTACCTCTCGCGCATTTCTGTTTGATACACCGTACATAAAATGAATTGTGTCCACTTCTTTATTGAAAAACTCAGCCATTAAAAGAGTATGTAACAGAAATAAACTGGAAAACACTTCAAAAGGGATTTGAAAAATGTTAATCAGGAGACAAATTTCATGAAGAAATCTAATATGATTTTAATGGAAATCTCTAACAAATATCACTAGATTACTAGAGCCTAATGAAAAAAAAAAAACGTTTTTTAACACCCTGTATTTCGAAAGCGAAGCAAGATTCAAAAACTTTTATGATTTACCTTCGTCTTAAAAGTAAGTGAGGATTCACTTCCTTTATTTTGTAAGAAAAGTTTGGAAAGACCCTGTATAAGCAAAATAAAAAAATATATTTAACAAAAATTTATCAATGCAAAAAAAGGACGGATGTAAAAAAATAGTATAGAAATCGAAAATTACAAAAATTAAGATTATTTTTTGATAAAGCCTTCGAGCAGGTTAAAATAATATAGTATAAACAACCGACAAAAAGCAAAGTCATAAAGAATAACACTGGAAATATATTACTAGAAAAGAATAGACTGCTAAACGCTCAAAAGCCTACCAAGCTTGTAACACGGAGGGGAAATTAATTGTAGAGAATAGTATATATATATATATATATATATATATATATATATATATATATATATATATATATATATATATATATATATATATATATATATATATATATATATATATATATATATATATATATATATATATATATATATATATATATAAAGTACGCAACCATACACCAGGCAGAAGTGTATGCCATCGAGATGTGTGCAAGGGAAAGTACAGAACACCAGTGCACACACAAATCGATAAAGATATATACAGATAGCCAAGCTGCAATTAAGGCTCTCGGTTCCTACCGTTGCAATTCAAAAACGGTATGGAGTTGTAAATCTGCCCTTAACGAACTGGGCAACTGTAATGAGGTGTCGCTGGTCTGGATACCGGGTCACTCGGACCATGATGGCAATGTTGCGGCAGACGCGCTTGCCAGTAGTGGTGCCCAGAGGGACTTTATCGGACCAGAACCGGTGCTGGAGATAACATATGCACAGCAAAACGCACCTTAAAAACCTGGACAGAAAGAATTACAATTCAACAATGGCAAAATCTGCGGGGATTAGCTCACTCTAATGCCTTCATAAATAGTCTGTCTGAGTCAAGCGCTAAAAAACTTCTAGAGCTAAACAGATAACAACTGAGTACTCTAGTCGGCCTGTATACAGGACACTCCCGCTTGCATCACCACATGCATCGAATTGGTCAGGAAACTGAGTGCCGGCTGTGTATGGAGAGCGACGAGACAGCAGAGCACGTACTGTGTTCCTGTCCGGCGGCGGACAGGACTAGATACCTGCTCTTTGGCAAGACAAAGCTTGCTCCGGAAGATCTGGATCAAGTTTCGTCCACAAAGATTATCGACCTCTGCAGGAGGCTGGCTTTGTTGGGCGAAATATAGACCATTAGGAGTGAGCCACAATAGACCTTATGGTCGCGGTAGAGGGACCGGTATGGCCCACTCACATTCAAACCTAACCTAAGCATATATATATATATATATATATATATATATATATATATATATATATATATATATATATATATATATATATATATATATATATATATATATATATATATATATATATATATATATATATATATATATATATATATATAGTAAATCAGGAAGCTGCCGTGAAAGCTTTGAACCGCCAGAAAACCAAAGATGGCGCTCAGGAAGGCGCGGTAGAAGCCTAGAACTAGAGATGACACTAGAAGAGATGAATTTCTAAAAGTGAAGATTGGAACCGGCGATGAGCACTGATAAGTAAGATGAAAAATATTATTTTTCATCCTATGGTGACGCTAACTTTGTTAGTCAAACGATCGTCATGTCTTTAAAAAGATGTGTTGTGGTGATTTGAGTTCGCCAAGTGTACCTATCAGTACTTACCACAGGTTCCAATCTTCACTTAGCTACTTCCAAAAATAATGGAATGGTGTCTTCCCTAAATTTATGATGCTGCTCCGATCAAAATACAAATTGGGTAATACATTCCAAAAGCGTATGTTTCCGTATTCATTATGAACACTCTCTATAAGATATGAGGATGATATTGTAGGAATGGATACAATAGGTGACTCTTAATCCACTCATATTCTAATATTTGCAAAACACTCAGTAGCGTTCACACAGGGCACTCTAAATAGGTCGATTTTTTCATTTTTTGCACTCAAGTTGTGAACACTTTGTATAAGTTACGATATTGAAACTTGGGATTTGTGGGTTACAGTTGTGCCTAAATCGATAGAGATATTTGTTTTTTCCAAAAAATTGCCTAATAGGCCTTAGTCATATATATATATATATATATATATATATATATATATATATATATATATATATATATATATATATATATATATATATATATAATTGAATGAATTTTATGAAAATACGTCAGAATGCCGTACTTGACAGACGCAAACTTATTATAAATTTTGACTAAATAATTTAATATACTTTAAAATGTCAAAATGTGAGCTGCTATTCACGAGGATCTAATCTATCGTAGTTATATTCCTTCTACTAACACTATATTTTAGACTATATTTAATTATCGTTGTTTCAATTACGCAATATTTTTTTGTATACAAATCAATAATAACATTGCTTTAAGAAAGATAATACGGTCCTGGCGATAAAATGAGCGATTACGCCTGTGAATCTAGAACAGCATAACTGTATGCCGAGTCCCATCCTGGTCCGTTAAGCTGGAGCGATGTGGGCAAGGTCAAATATTCTATTCTTACAACATCAAAGGGCCGCCCTACAATATTCAGTGCTGGGTCTTATTATGCTGTGCTGCAAGTGTGGAATTTTAAATCGCACAACGGGATTGCTTATTCGGTCGTTTTTGACGAAGATAGTCGATCATTTCGTATTTAAGTTTCCCATTTAGATAGAGCGCCGAAGAATACACACCGACGCAGGACTGCGTATACAGGTGTCCCACGTCGAGTAATGTATTAGATTATTTCCAAAAATATACATTTTTGAGTGCTGAAAATTTGTATACGTGGGTTTCCGAGGATGCTCTATTTAATGGAAATAATTTCCAAAATGGCGGACTTCCGGTTATACCGTAAATAAATATAAACATCGTTAATTCAAACAGAACACCCTATGTATTGTTGAATTTTTAGAATACTCATGTAATTCTAGGTTAAAAGTTATTAGGGTATGCTCTCCCTATCTTCAACTGTTTTCGAGTTATGTCAATTTATTTGAGAATTCTGTTCAAGGGGAGGCTGACTTAATGAAGGTGATTTCGTGTCGTGTTAGGATGCTAAAAATTCTTTAATTTGTCAGACACGTTCCAAGGCCATCAAGCTTCGACATGATTGTGAGGAAAAATTGTTTCATATACAGGGTGTTTTAAACTAGAATAACTCATTTATTTTAAATGGAACAACCTGTATATTATCTTTTCATTGAATAGAGCAGATAATTCTATTTCAAATTGTGTTAGCATTTCCTATACCTAAAAATGATAATTGTCGAGATATTTGCAGTTTACAAAAAAATAATTAATTTATTATTTATGAAATTTCAACAAATAACAGAGAATAACCCAAAATATTGAAAGTTGAAAATGATGATGCCTAGCTAAGAAACTCATGATTGATATTGTTCAAATTGTGTACCATTTGCACTAATACATCGCTCTAAGCGTATTACAACTCCTTCACTTGTTGTACGCCGTATTTCTGCGGGATCAATATTATCCAAAAAATTACGGACTCTATCTTCAAGTTCTTCCCTAGTGTTGACTAGAGTCGCATAAACATCTGATTTCAATTTACCCCATAGGTAAAAATCCAGAGGAGTGAGGTCGGGCGATCGTGAGGGGCCAATTGTATGTTCCGCCGCGTCCCATCCATCTCTCTTCGAATTCGTCATTTAAAAAGCTCCTCACCTCTGCTGAATAATGTGCAGGAGCCCCATCTAGTTGATACCAACAATTCACATACGCAGTAAGTGGTAAATTCTCCAATAAATCAGAGGCAGTGGTTCGCAAAATCTCTAGGTATTGCACAGCTGTCAGATTATTATCGTAAATGCAGTACGATATTTTATCATCCATCAGAAGAGCAAACAAGTTGAAGCTGAATTTTCTCTGAAAACAGCGTTCTATTTTCACATGAGGATTGTCTTGAGCCCAGTAGTGAATATTATGTCTGTTAAATATTCCTTCATGGGACATCTTTGTTTTGTCGGTCCAAATTATGCTTTTCAGAAATAAAGGATCGTTGCGGTGTCTTTCGAGAGTGTGACGAAATTCAATTCGGTCGTTCGGTTCCAGAGCTTGTACACTTATAAATTTATAATTATGCATCTTATGCTTGGACAATATTCTCTGTATGGAGGAACGTGCTATGTTCATGTCATGTTCAGCTGAACGTATTGACGCCTTTGGATGAGATTCGAAATAAGACAACACAGAAATTTGTGTGCCTTCGTCTTCTGTAACTGGAACTGATATTGATGTTTGTTTAATCGTGCAACTTCCCGATCTTAAGAACTTGGTTTCATAAAGTCTGAATTTCGACGCAGTCATTGGCGAGGACTCGGGATACCTATCATTAAATAGCCGACATGTTCTGCTGACCACTCTGTTGCACTCTCCATGAAAATAATATAAATTCTGCAATTCTTCGTTTGAATAGCTGGTATTATCCATGAAAACGTAGAATTCCTAATAATTCAGAAAACAAAGACAAAATAACTCACGTTGTGAATGACAGAAATATAAAACTGACAATAAACGTGAAAATGTCAAACATCACATAGCACTCTTAGAATTCATACAGATTTTAGACACTCGTAAATTTGTCTTTTTTTTTTTGGTTAACCGCAAATATCTCGATAATTATCAACTTTAGGTATAGGGAATGCTAATACAGTTTGGAAGATAATTATCTGCTCTATCCAATGAAAAGATAATATACAGAGTGTTCCATTATAAATAAATGAGTTATTCTAGTTTAAAGCACACGAAATTCTAATACATCCTACAAAACACCCTGTATATGAAACAATTTTTCCTCACAATCATGTCGAAGTTTAATGGCCTTGGAACAAGTCTGAGAAATTAAAGAATTTTCAGCATCCTAACACGACACGAAATCACCTTCATTAAGTCAGCCTCCCCTTGAACAGAATTCTGAAATAAATTGACATAACTCGAAAACAGTTGAAGATAAGGAGAGCATACTCAAATAACTTTTAACCTAAAATTACATGAATATTCAAAAAATGCAATAATATACAGAGTGTTTTATTTGAAATAATGATGTTTATATCTATTTACGGTATACCGGAAGTCCGCCATTTTGGAAATTATTTCCATTAAATAGAGCATCTTCGGAAACCCATGTATACAAATTTTCAGCACTCAAAAATGTATATTGTCAGAAATAATCTAATACACTACTCGACGTGGGACACGCTGTATAACGTCGGCAACCATTAACACACTATACTTCTTCTGATTCTGTATTAATGGCTGCCGGCTCTGCGATCCTCGATATACTAATTTTGTTTGGGTAGAATGCAAGAGGTAAAAAAAATTACAAAAATTATTAAAATATAGCATAGCAAAAATATTATTTTTCCCCGGCAGGCGGCAGTGCGCGCGCACGGGCGCACTTATTGAGGAGCCGCCCCTGTTACCAATAAACTATTCTGAATGTATAATAATTGTCTTGAAGATATGGATAGAGCGTTTAAGCTGCATAACGCTGCAAATAAAAAAGACTATTGATAATCGGTTATATAATAGCATCTTTCGTCTAGCAGGTCAAGCTTCCTATGAGTTTTAATGGTTTTAGAGTTGTTTTACATCACATGTAACACTAGGTGACACGGAATTTCACAAATCTACTTTCTAATAGTGTCCAGTTAGGTTATATGTAATAATATTTTTATCATCAATAACTACCAATAATTACAAATAATATAAAACTTAACAGTCATGATCTACAGAAATTAAAAATTTCGGGACGCAGAAAGTGCGTTATAATAGTGAATTTTCATAAGAATTTTACACCATTGGTACGGTATATTACTAAAACCAATACTTTTAATTTAAACAGGCGTCGAAGATGAGGTTTAGAGGTCTTAATACAACCACATTTGAAGAATTTCTTTCTTTCTACTATCATAAAAAATATTCAAATCTTGTGTTCTAGCTCCTTTTAAGAAAAGAACCATAAACGCCCAAAACTCAATTTTTTATGACCCCAGAAAATTAAAATTTGGTGTAACGAGGCCTGACTTGCGGGGTGAATTATTTAAAGGAATAGATTAACGGACTTACGGGAACGGTCCCGGGCGCCAGATTTTGAAAGGGTTTACTCCCTACGAGGATGTCTGCGACCTCGTCACAAGACCCTGGCCACGGTGGTGGTCAGAGTGCCTGGATAGCCCTGTGGAGAGGGTCCGGTAGCCTTTGCTGTAACATACCGTGTAGTTACCTCAGAAAATTAAAATTTGGTGTAACGAGGCCTGACTTGCGGAGTGAATTATTTAAAGGAATAGATTAAAGGACTTACGGGAACGGTCCCGGGCGCCAGATTTTGAAAGGGTTTACTCCCTACGAGGATGTCTGCGACCTCGTCACAAGACCCTGGCCACGGTGGTGGTCAGAGTGCCTGATAGCCCTGTGGAGAGGGTCCGGTAGCCTTTGCTGTAACATACCGTGTAGTTACCTCCGGGGTGGCGGGCTTTAATCGCTACCCCGACAACTCCCTGACCTTCTGAAATTCTATAAAGATGTAGCAGATTTATTTAAAGACCAGATATCCTATTTACAACGTTTATTAAGAAACTATATATATATATATATATATATATATATATATATATATATATATATATATATATATATATATATATATATATATATATATATATATATATATATATATATATATATATATATATACAAAGATTCGCTAAGGTTCACAATCCTGGTAGTGCCCACTGTACTACCCTATCTCTTATAATATACATTAGAGGACGTACGAGACGAGATTAGTCAATTACTTGCACGGGAGAGGATCCGGCGTCGGTTTGGCTCTCTGTACCTTTGGTCTAGAGGTCCGGCCACGAATACCCCGAGCACCGTGGTTTACGACTCGAAGATGCAGGTGATAGATGGATTAAGACGGCGTGCGTTACGTAATTGCCCAAATAGCGTATCCTCGGGCGAAGCCGATGTCGTGTCAGTCGAGATACTTCGACACCTGTGGGCGTCGAGAACGAAAAGGAAATCGGTGTGATGGGATCGTGACGGGATACTGCCGCGAACTGATTTGATCTAAGCTTACTTGTGTCACTACAGCGTCTAAACCAGGATCAAATCAGGACGGACGGGCGTAATCTACTTGAAAAGTCTGTGTCACTACAGCATCACTTTCCGAATGGCTTACAACACGCTAACAGTACTAGGATACGGGGAGAGGGGGGTCTTGTCTCGGACGCACGATCTCGACGTCGCCGAAGGGATACGATATTACGATAAAATGTATGAAAATTCTCGATCTTTAAAGTATGAAAATTCGCTATCGCTAAATAGCATAAAATTGACAAAGGTCTTACCTATTCGGACAAATTAACGGGCCAATTCTTACGGTGTATAGTACTACACGGACGGTACCTAACTACGAAAACTAATTACGCTTAAACGGTGGAATTCTCTACTTATCTAACGCAACACTTGTTCTAGAAAGTCTTCGACCTTACTCTACCAGTCGAAAACTCTTTCTGTCTTCAGTCGTTATTGTATCTCCAGCCACCGGCTGAAAAATCTAATCGGTGGAGATACCTTATCCTTATCTTGTGCAGATATGTTTTTATTCTGAAGCGATAATTCGAAATGCGTGTTTGTTAAGAATATTATTGGCAAATAAATATTTTAACTCCGGAGAACATTTCTATCAGTATGATTTGCGTTAAATTTACCCTCGAATGGTCGCTTTTCCATATTCACGGCTGTCCCGAAACTATCCGCTTCGTTACATAGGTACTGTAAGACTTTTTAAAAGAAACTTGTATTACAAATTTCATTAAAGTTACAAGAGCTTATCAGAAGGAAACTTAATTCATACCCAAGAAGTCAATTCATTATTCAAACAACTTACCTACTTAAACAATTAATCAACAAATATTAACGCTAATATTCTTATTCTCTGATTTCCATACAATCATTTACCATTTAACCTCAAAACAGAACTGTCAAACCATGATAAATAAGCAGCACACGTAAATTTTTTTCAGTTTCCAATTTTGAAAGCAATATATATATATATATATATATATATATATATATATATATATATATATATATATATATATATATATATATATATATATATATATATATATATATAATATAAGTACAAGTTGTTATATTTCAATGACAACCATTTACTACTTAACCTCAAAACAGAACTTTCAAACCGTAATAGATAAACATGTTCTTATTCTTTATAGTTTCCAATTTAAAAAGCAGTGAACAATCATTTACTTAACCTCAAAACAACTGTCAAATCCTAATAAATAAACAAAACACACTATCCCATTTTAAAGTTATAATATAGGTACAGGTTGTTATATCTATTTAAATGGCAATCATTTACCACTTAACCTCAAAACATAACTGTCAAACCATGATAAATAAACAAAACACGTTTCTCTTCTTTAGTTTCCAAATTTAAAAGCAATATACAATCATTTACTTGACCTCAAAACAAGTGTTAAATGATAATAAATAAACAAAACACACTATCCCATCTGGTTTTTACTTCATGTATTTGATATCTTCTTCTCCTTCGAGTGCCTTCTCCTATCGAAGATCGGCAACAATTTTGGCGAATTCTTCTCTGTCTTGGGTCCTTTTCAGCAATGTGTTTGAACCCAAGCCTGTCCAATCTCGTATGTTCTTAAGCCAGGAGCACTGCCTGCGTCCCGGTCCACGTCTACCTTCGATCTTACCCTCTATCATGAGTTGTAGAAATTCATATCTATTGTGTCTCATTTCGATTTTTTATGATGAGTTCACGTTCTCTGCCCATATGATGCAAAATCTCCAAATTTGTGGTGTGAGCAGTCCAAGGAACTCGCAACATTCGTCGATACATCCACATTTCGAATGCATCGAGTCTGTTTAGACTGCCAGCCTTTAGTGTCCACGCCTCAACTCCACACAGAAGCGCGGAATATATGTAGCACTTCACAAAATTGTATCTAATTTGTATATCAAGTGACCTATCGCTTAACAGGCTTCGAATTTTAAGGAAAATTGCCCTAGCCATTTCAATCCGAGCTCTGATTTCCAAATCAGGATTCCGATCTTCGCCGATCCAACTGCCCAAGTATTTAAACTTAAAGACCTTGGTTATCTGTGTCCCGCATACGCTTATATGTATTGGTTGATTTGGATTCCGGTTTACCGCCAATATGTTTGTTTTTGCGGTGTTGATTTTTCAGCCTAATAGATCTCCTTCGGCTGATATCTTGTTAAGTAGCCGCTGCAAGCCCTCAGGACTGTTTGCGATTATAACTGTGTCGTCAGCATATCGTAGATTATTTATCAAGGTATCATTCACTTTTATGCCATCTTCTGCACCTTCAAGTGCGTTTTGGAATACAATTTCGGAGTACATGTTAAAAAGCATAGGGCTCAGTACACAGCCTTGTCTGACTCCACGTTTAATTGGTACAGTTTTTGTTTGGGTGTTTTCAATCTACACTGTCGCCACCTGGTGTTCATAGAGGTACTGAATCATTTTTAGATCTTGGGAGTCTAAACCTTTACTTTCTAGTATGTTCAGCAGCGTGCTATGTTTGACACAATCAAATGCTTTAGCATAATCTATTAAACACACGTATACTTCCTTTCGCTGATCTCGACACTTCTGCAGCAGGACCGATAGCGCAAAAGAAACCTCTCTAGTTGACATAAAACCTCCTTATGTTCCATTCATTGATTGTTGTTACCCTTACTTGGTGAAACTGGTCCATACTTTAACCACTTAAATTGTTTCAATACATGTATTTTAGATATTATTTTTAATTTGGGAAAAACTCAAAATTTTATAAACCAAATTAGTTAAAATTCACAAATAAGGTCTATTCACTTCATTTCTAGGTACATGTAAAGTCTCATTCCAGTTATTTTAATACTTTAAAAAATATCGCGTATCCAACAATATTTTTGTATATTTTGTGGGGAAAAATATGTTCGTTCTAGCTGATTGATGAACTCGTCCGCGATTATAACGAAATGAAGGCTTGTGCCAAGTTTCGTTCAAATCAGTTTAGCATTTTTTGAGATCAGATATATATATATATATATATATATATATATATATATATATATATATATATATATATATATATATATATATATATTTAGTATTCAGCTTTTTTGTGATGGTAATAGTGTTATTTAGTTAAAAAATTGTGGGAAAGTCGTCAGTTGCAAAATAACACTCTTTATTAAAAGCCGAGCTTTCGGAAAAGTTTATTCCATTCTCAAGGCTACAACATGGAAAGAAAAAAGTTTACTATTTACATAGGAAAAATATACAAGTTTAAAATACTTACATATAACGTGAGTTTGGCTATAACAAATTATGGAAAAACAAACATGTAAAAAACAAGTCGAAAAGTGCCAAACTGATATATGAAGCTAACTATTGTGTATTTTAATTTGTTTTTTGTTTTTGTCTAGGAAATATAAATATAATCTATTTTAGTAATGTTTCTATTTTACACTGTGAAACCTTAAGTAAGAAAACAATGTGTTAAGAAGAATTTGAAATTACTTTTAACTACAATTAAAGAAAGATAATAACTTTAGAAATCACTACACCTATTTATATTTCCTAGACAAAAACAAAAAACAAATTCAAATACACAATAGTTAACTTATTATGTCAGGTTGGCACATTTCGACTTCAGTCAAATTTATAAAAAGGTTTTTTACATGTTTGTTTTTCCATAATTTGTTATAGTAAAACTCACGGTATATGTCAGTATTTTAAACTTTTATATTTTTCCTATGTAAATTGTAAACTTTTTTCTTTCCATATTGTAGCCTTGAGAATGGGATAAATTTTCCCGAAAGCTCGGCTTTTAATAAAGAGTTTTATTTTGCAACTGACGGCTTTCTCATAATTTTCTAACTATATATATATATATATATATATATATATATATATATATATATATATATATATATATATATATATATATATATATATATATATAGTTAAAAAATTGTGGGAAAGCCGTCAGTTGCAAAATAAAACTCCTTATTAAAAGCCGAGCTTTCGGGAAAATTTATCCCACTCTCAAGGCTACAATATATATATATATATATATATATATATATATATATATATATATATATATATATATATATATATATATATATATATTCAAACCGACCTTGGATATCGTTAATAGGGGCTTTAATTTGCGCTCACTTCAAAAAAAATTCCGAAAGTCTCCCATCGCTTCCTCTCTATTAGCCAATTCTCTTAACAAAAATTCACTAAAATTAAGGCCTCGGCGTTTTCGGTATGCTTTTTTTAATGAAAGCAATATATAGAACTGTCAGATCGAAGCAGATTGTTTAAAATTGCAGACGTTATATATCATAGATAATTAAAATGTAAATATGTCTATAAACTGATATAACTTTCATCAAACTAAAAAGATATTTAGGACATCAAACCAGTCATCAAGGTTATGTAACTTATTGATGCATCAACATATTTTTGCCAAATGGCCGCGTTGTTTAATGCATAGGAAATGAAATCAATAAATAAAATGGCATTTATAATACCTATAATAGTAATTATCTATTGCTGATTTTAATTATACAGCATGTTTTATATATTCTCCAAAATCCGGTTTAACGCTCTTTTTCTGTCACATCCCAAATTTAGTATAAATTTCTCTTCTTTACAATACCAAATCTCAGCAACATTGTATATTTTAGTTTACATTTATTAAATAGCTAGTTGCCTTGACAGACGTTGTCCTGTACAAATTTCAAAATGTAAAACGACATTTGCGCATGTAGAGAAATAAATCGGAGAAAAAAGCACTTGCACTTTCTTCCGAATTTTCCAGACAACTTTTCCAATTTTTCTTTCCACAAAAACCTTACTCGGATTATTACGAACATCTTTAAATAGAATTAGCCAAATGGGTACAGCCGTTCTTATGAAGGAACAGCATTTAATTTTCATTTATATAGATTACTTTTTTACAACTACATCTTCTCAAAAAATGTAATTATTCTAGCACAACAAAATTGACATTGCGTTGTTCACTATCATGTATATGACTCCAAGTTGTCCATTTATTAACAGCAGATGGGAATAAGATTCGAGATTATAAAGCCATCCATCAAACTGAATTGTAATGCTCTAGCAATTTTGCAGATGTGATCAATAAGAAAGTGCTGAACTAGGCACTCTTATTCAAACGTATTTAAATACAGACAGAGACTTCTTCACTGGCTATACATCGTCCGGCGAAATCACTTAAAAGAAAAAATAAGCAAGTGTGAAGCCCAGAGAAAAAGTCATCTATATTTAGTATGAAACGGTTTCACCAAGTAGGGGTAACAACGATTTTTGAACTATTATATATACTAGATGTTTAGTTTTACCGCGCAAATTTAGGTTGTAACATTGCAGCCTTGTATGTCACAAGTCACAAGCAAGGTGGCACAACTACACTGAATTGTGCGCATGTCCCACCCCTCGAAACGAGGGTAGCTGCAATGTTCAAGAGCTGGACAGAGCCTATTTATTCACCAAACCAGCTTCGAAAAGCTTCTGCACTTCTGCACGGAATGCATTTGATTTTGTACACGAGCACACGTTGTGCTATTACACGTTCAGCCTATATATAATGCATATCATTGGTATATAGGTTTTATGGCTTTAAAGCCCATTCGTTCAACACATCAGCTTCGAAGAGCTTATTACACGTATATCAATAGTATATAGTTTTATTGTTTTTAAATATATAACTACGTTAAGTGTTTCCGAGAGATTTTATTCCATAAGACGATACAGTCCACATAATTACGTAAGTAGCGGTAACTACAATCCACGAACCACACACGACATTAACACTAGAAGTGTAGTAAAATATAACAAAAGCAAAAACTAATCAACTTAATGAACAATTGTAGCACACCACAAGATCTTGTCATGTAATCACTTATATACAGTATGATGATAAAGTTTAGAACATAACACATAAATGCGTTATTTACTTTTTTCAAGGAAAACGCCCGCACAAGTCAATTATATCTTTTCAATTGCCAACTTGTGACATTACTATATATGTTTTTAAATGACAACCATATGTTTCTTGCTGTTTTTTCAATGATGATGAAAAAAATGGTATCTGACAGAACAATTTTTTTCGAAAAAATTGCATTGTTTACTTAAAAACATGGAAACGTAAAATCAATAAGTAATAAGGAAGAATTCTCACCGTTTTTATTTAGCACGAGTTTTTTTAGAATAACGAGGTCTTCCTTCAATTTTATAAAGTTATGCACGCTTGATTTTGTGATTTCTGATACGTTGTCATTTGACAAGTGGAAAAAAAAGTAAAGTCAAAATCAATTGTTACCAACACTTGCTGTGATAATTTACTGATAATCTGTTGTTATCAGTATTTAGTTATCGGACATTTATTGCAGTATGGATTTTGAATTGAGTGAATCAATAAATCGTGAATTAGTTAAAGAAAAATTAAAGGCTTTATACTACCACACAGACTGATTTATTTTCAAAACCCTACGCGTTTCGACACATTAACGTGCCATCTTCGGGGGTTTAGACCTAGAATGTAAAAAGGTGGTAGGGTTTTATAACTACTGACGCTAATGTCAGTTTAAATGTTTGCATGACTGTTAGGACTGATCTGCATTTGACGTTTGCCTTTGTTGTACTTTTTATTCTTTCTGTAGCTACAGTGTTAGTCACTCGCACGGTAGACTTACCAGAAACACAGTTTCTGACAACCACCTTTTTACATTCTAGGTCTAAACCCCTAAAGATGGCACCTTAATGTGTCGAAACGCGTAGAGTTTTGAAAATAAATCAGTCTGTCTGGTAGTATAAAGCCTTTAATTTTCCTTTAACCATGTCAAACCCAGACGTTATGACGTTCAGAAATAAAATCGTGAATTTCAATTACTACCTGCCGTTTAAATTAATTAATAGTCTTAGTGGTGAAAGTGTATAAGTGCTAAAAGTAATTAATTCTAATTAGAATTTAACAAAAATAGCACGTTCAAACGAAAGGGAATGAATAGATATATTAATGATCGTTAGATATGGCAACATGCTTAGAAGTCATTAGGAAGCATGCGAGTTATTTAACCAACAACATCCTGATAGAGTGCAAGATCCTCAGTGAGTAGATTGGTTGCCAATATTCACAGAAACGGGATCCGTAAAAGATTTGCCTTGACAAGGTCATCCTCTAGTAAGTGAAGAAATCAGATTGGAAATACTGCTTAAATCTGAAAAATCTTCACTATTCTATTAGGCAACTAGCCCCAAATAACAACGTGTACCAATATTTAGTGGTAAAATTGTTCAAAGAGAGTATCATCCTCACAAAGTGCAATTGTTTACGTTCACACTTTTGTGAATATGTCATGTTACACTGCGATGAGGATCCCAATTTTATTAATAAGAGGAGTAAGAATGCACCCCTCTGAACCGAAGGTGACTGGGTTCGGTTCCCGGAGTTTCTCTTCCACTTTTTCAGTACATACCTACAGTAAAAATTAAGATCAACTTTTCTCTTGGCAACGGAAATTGCTTCATTAATTTCACTAAAGTGATTTATTCTCCTCACTGTTCAGGAAATTTGGGTCTTTAACGTGCCCAACATCGCATGGTAACGGGACCGACGGCTTTACGCCCCCTGGGAACGTGCAGATTACCTTGCTTAATCACAATGGCACAACCTCTGTTGATGTTACTGATGTACTTAAAAAGGGAGGAGGGGGAAATCTGGGATCGAACCCAGTACCCTTGGCTCCAGAGGCCCACGTTTTTCCCCTGGATTACCATGGCTGAAAATTAACTTTTTACATTTCCGTTTTCCTACTGCTTCAGCAAAATATGTCAATAATCGATTTATGTAGATGACGCCATATTATAATTTATTTACATTACAAAACCATTTGTTCACCCCTTGATTTCCTTCTATATTTAAAATGACCGTTGGTAATACTCATCTGGCAACAGTGCACATCGTCCAGCGTCCACTTCTACCTTCCGATTCCACCCGAATTGTTTGTTTACTACTGAGGTGTCTACAAAGCATCTTTACCGAATCTTCATGTGGTAATAATCTGTCCTTTGTTCATTCCCTTAGGTAAACATCTTGTAAATAATATAGTTGTGAAATATATAGTAGTAATAGTAATAAGTAGCAAATTAAATAGGCATATTATTTAATGTGTAAACTCATACTGTTTTCTATATAATAATATGTGCCTGCATATATAAGTATCCAAGTTAGAAATAAAACCAAACAAGAGCTGAGACAAAAATTAGCTACAAATAATTGTAACTGACGATAATAAAGTTGCGGTTTTGTTTTGAATTTAGGAGTATAAATATTGAGAATGACAGGTAAATGCTTTGAAAATCTGGGAATGGCTAAATTAGCCGCAGTTAAGCAATTTCGCCTATACATACAGTGTGTCCCAAACCCTGATGTGAATGTATTGGTATCTCCGTTATTATTAGAGATAGGGGGACAGTTAAATTAGCAATGTTTTGTAGTATTTCATGCCCATTCCAAGTATGACTTGTATTTTGCCCTGCCTCTTTTCGTTTTCGAGTTATTTTGAAAAAAAAAATTTTTGTCGATTTCTTTTTTCTTCAATATCTAAGTAGGCGTTGATCTGACATGTCTAAGACTTGCTTATCAGGAAACTTTTGCATGGTAATATTTTTGTACTATTCTCAACTACAGCTACATGTATAAACGTTTTTTTTATGGCAGCCATATTGGATTTTTTACTCGTATGATAGCCTGTGAAAAGAGCTTTCTAATGATGTACAATATGCTTCAGAAATCTTGTAATTGCACTGACAATTTTGAGAAAAACCGTTTTGAGGATAGTAAGCTATGAAATCCAATACCAGAAAACAAATGACAAAAAAAAGTGATCAAAAAGCAGTAGGCTATGGAGTCCAACAATAGACTTCTACTTTTAACATAATTTTCTGTATTGATTCACGATAAAAAAATATTGTGATTTAATTTACAATACTTAATTAGGTAATAATGGTAGGTAATATTATGTGAAATAGTTTAATAATGAAACCCGTCAATAACAAATAGAAACTTAAACTCCACAAAACAACACAATTAGAAACGGAACTCAACAAATAATAAAATAGAAACTTAAAAATACACTAAATAGAAAATTGTTCAATATGGCCACCGTTTTGTTCAATTCACATTATACACCTTTTTGAAACATGCCTGCAAACTCTGGTGAGCGTGTTTTGGTTAATATGATTTATAGCCTCCGTGATTCTGTTTCGTAATTCATTGATATTTTGTGGTGGATCGAATTTATACACATCATTCTTCAGAGTACAGAGTACCCCAAAAATTAAAATCCATGGCTGTTATATCAGGACTTCGAGCACACCAATGAACCGGCTCATTGTTACAAATGACAAGATTATTAAAATTTTGGTACAAAAATTCTTTGACGGTCATTGTGAACTGGACAACCGTTTTGTTGGTACCAAATCTCGTCTAAATTATCAGGAACTCTTCTAATTGTTGGAAAGATATCATTTCTCAATTGATTAAGATACCTTTCCCCAGTTAAATTATTTTCAAAAAAGAACAGACCAACAATGAAGTTACCTGAATTTTTTTAAAATTAACTGTCTAATCTACAAATAAAAATAACAGTTTTTTACCTAATAAGCCGCACCAAACATTAATACCAAATCTGTCTTGCAATCGTTTTTCTTCGTTTAGATGGAGATTTTCATTTGCCCAATAATGCCTATTATGGCGATTATACACCCCACACTTTGTAAATCTGGATTCATCAGTCCATATTATTTTCAAATGAAAATTTTCATCTTGCTGACATTGTCCTTGATACCATCTGCAGAATTGAAGTCGCTGTTTGTATGGATGGTAATGACTTTGTTTTAATACACGGTAGTATACACCGTAATTTATTGAACGTCAGTTTGTGCACGATAAAACCGAACAGATTGCGGAGGGTTTTCGTTTGAAACTTGTAAGACGGCATTATTTATTTTTCATTTCTAGGCATTGGTAGTTTCTTTGCGTGGAAGCTACCGTTGTTCAATAGATTGGTCACTATCCTGCGAAATATTTTTGTGTTTGGTTGTCGTCTTTCTGGGTAGTTGTTTTGATACGAATTTGCAGCTGCTTCAGTATTTCTGTTTGAACGAATATAACATTCCAACATGTCAAAATATTCTTCATTACTGAACATATTGTTAAATAATATTTAAAATAAACAGAAAATAAACTATTTAGTACAAAATTTTAAGCAACGTGTTAAATCCACCGCAAATTGTTCAGAAAATTAAGAATGACAGTATTCTTAATTTTCGTGATGTTATATTCTTCTGTTGTTTTTCAGTTGACTTACGTTTAAAAATCAAACAATGTTCAAAGGCGTCTTCGTAAATCATTAATCTGCTTTTTATTGAGTTCTGTTAGTAAATTTAGTTATTTACTAGGTTTGCCTATTTAATGAAATTATGACAATATTTTAGGGTAATGCTGTGATGTAAAATATCATTTGTAATAATGAGTTGATTCATTTGTGTGCTCAAAGATTCTATTTTTTATCGTGAATCGTTACAGAAAATTATGTTAAAAGTAGAAGTCCATTGTTAGACTCCACGGCCTACTGCTTTTTGAACACTTTTTTTTGTCATTTGTTTTCTGGTATTGGATTCCATAGCCTACTATCCACAAAACGGTTTTTCTCAAAATTGTCAGTGTAATTAGAAGTTTTCTCAAGCATGTTGTACATCATTGTAAAGCTCTTTTCACAGGATATCACATGAGCAAAAAATCCAATATGGCTGCCATAATAAAAACCAAGGTTGATACATGTAGCTCAAAAACAAATGACAAGAATAGCACAAAAAGATTACTCTGTTAAAAGTCTCCTGATAATGTGCAAGTCTTAGACATGTCAGATCAACGCCTACTTAGATATTGAAAAAAAAGAAATCGACAAATTTTCTTTTCTTTTTTTTTCAAAATAACTTGAAAACAAAAAGAGGCGGGGCAAAATACAAGTCATATTTGGAACGAGCATGAAATTCTAAAAAACATATCTAATTTAACCGTCTCCCTATCTCTAAGAATAACGGAGATAGCAATACTTTCCCATCCAGTTTGGGACACACTGTATAGTAATAATCTCTTATGTGAAAGTGAAACTCGCTAGACATTATTCTTCAAGGAAACATTACATTGAATTCGATAAAGTAACATAATCTAGTTAATATTAAACACACGTAAATATCATCTGACAGATTTTGAGATTTCCTGTTAAACAAATAAGGATACTTTAATGCATATTAAGTGATTATTTGAAAGTCAACTGAGGACTTCAATGCTAGGTGAGAACGGTAAAGTAAAACGTTACAACAATTATACCGTACGTTGTTTATTAAACATTAAACGGTAATTCCATTACAAATCGAGTTGGGTTTCTTAACTAGCTGTTTATCGTTAATATCATGACTGCATGACCTTTAAAGAATTACCAGCAACATTCTTCGAGACAATCCCTGTTTGACACCGTGACGTCGATTTTGAAACATGCATAAAAATGTCCGCTAAAAACCAGACACACACAAAGAAAACTACAAGTAACGTAATTATTATTAATATCATTACAAAAGAATTCATTTGTAACCAGGCAAAACAATATGATTTGCATAAATCAGTTGCAATATACTCTTATGTAAATCAATCTCTCTCACCGACAAAAACACCATAAAACAAACGAAACTTTCGAACATGTAATGACGTAATTGATTAAATACAAGAGGGGTTGAATATTTTCGTCGCTTTCGCGTAAAAAGATAATGAAAGCTGACTTACCGCTAGCGATAATTAGGAAACAACACAGCCAAAATGTTTTACTAGCCATGCTGAAAGGTCGGGCACTGTCCAAGAAGTGGTGACAGGCAATCTTTATATTTATACTGAGGCCTTTTTACGTACGGCGCATGAGCGACTTAATGTCTTTGTATACTAAGTCTGCGGTAGACGTTGCACTGAAAACACTTTCACCGGTTTGTGGTCTTGGATGGCATGCCAGGTCCTCGTCAAGAATCAACTAACGACTTGCTCGATAGGTGACTCTACTTATATGTATAAAGATATTTAGTTTACTAGACTGATGGTGTCTTCGTATGGTGCTTGGTACGGTGCCCCACCTAGCTACTGCAGTATCTATATAGCATGGTTTATAATCCGTTTAACCAGATTGTTCTTTTATGACACCTAAAGAGATGATTTGGCGCTTTTTAGGTATTTTGCTTAAGTATTGTTAACTTTACCACTTTCTATATACTTGCAAAAATGTTATTTTTTACCCCCATCTTTTAGTAGTTTGCTTTCACAAAAACAAATAGCTTAATACCATGACACATGTCGTTGCAAGTATTCGAGAAAAGTCGTCGGTGAAAAAAAAAATGTTTCTCTCAAGGTGATCAATGCAGTTCCTCGAAGTCATACGTGTAATATTCTTGTTTATATCTTACTGGTTATATATAAGGTGGGTCAAAATTAAGTGGGGGTGCACTTCAATGTAGATACGTGTCATTACTAATGGCTATCAAAAAATTATATTAATATGATTTTAAATCTAAATTATGGAGTACATGGTTTTTAGATTTTAAAAAAACAAACTTCTATAAAACTTTTGCAAAATACATTACCTTGACAGCAAAAGACTAATGGATAAAACAAATTTTCTTAGCAAATTTTTATTTAAAAAATCGCTTATGAGACTTACAAAAAATTGGCACGTCTCTTGGTTTTATAAACAGCTTGGATAAGTTCGCGAGCCAGCAACTAGTTCTGCTTAAAAAAATATGTTTTTTTTCTCCTGTTTGTATCTTAAGTTTAAGCCGGTTGTTTCTATAAAATTTGGTACACTTTTGTCTGGATAAAAGACTTTACTTTTTACCAAAAATAAAATGTACAGATTAATAGTGAATTGTATTATCCAAATTGAAATTATTTTGTGAAAATTTGCTACCTCAGTGCACATTATGCGAATGGATTTTTTTAGATAGTAGAAGCGTAAGCTTTCTCCCATTTGTAATGTAATACATTTTCAGCTATATTTTATTCAAAATGGTTGTAAAGTTCCTATAATGGAGTAATTATATAAGAAAAGAAGAGTGGGGAAACCTAAGTATTGAAATAGAAATGAAAAAAATCAAAGTAATGATGGAAACTTTAGAAGCGACATTTAAGAAGAATGGTTTGGAATTTATATTTGGAAAAAATAAGTTTCTAAATTGTGTATCTTTGGGAACACAAGCCTGGTTAGGTTATTTGTAAGACACCTTGTAGAAATATTATGACAGATACAATAAATAAAAAAGTCTGGACGCAACAAGTGCGTTATGGTATCGAATTTTCGTAAAAATGTTATTAATGTCAAATATGTATTGTTTTTAAAAGGACATTTGGTTGGCAGAATAACTTATAGAGTAGTAACAATGTACCATATTTCACTAAAATAGCTTTGTTGTTTCAAAAAATACAAACATTTTCCGAAAATAAAATTAAAAAGTTCCAGAAAAAACTAGTCCCATTTTCCTGGCCAACGAACCCCTTCAAGCTATTTACACACCTACCAAGATATATAATTGTTGACAAGCAGCTTTATGACCCAAGTAGAAAAAACATCTTTTATGAAATTTTGCAAAAATTTCTTTTACAAATATCCACCACTTTTCTGGCCGAAATTGCCTTCAGTAATATTACACTATATTATATTTATCACAAAAACTCGACAATTTTTATTTCCAATAACTTACTCAACCTTCATTATTAATTACCCACATTTCACAAAAATGTTACATAAAATTATTTACACAATACTAAAAACATTTACGCAAAAACTTTTCAAATTCAGCCACTATTGGAGAGTGCCTCTATACGGTAGCTCGATTTTATCGACGAGTAACACAAACAAAAAGCTCTCTGAATGCGTCATTTCCATAAGGCTCAGCTATTTATTGGTACAAACGCCCTTTTACAATTTCTGATATGTGTTTGTGCCAAAAACGTGAGAAGTTGCAAAACAATTGAAATAACTCAAAAGCGATGAACGATATCAATTTTTTTCCCTTATAAACATGCATTATACTCCAATGGAAAATGCAAAAATGCAATAATATAATGGGTGTTTTATTAAAAAAGAAACTGTGTATCACCAACGACTTATGGGCCAGCTTGCAATTATCAAAATAATTTTATAAGATGCAGCTCAAAACAACCTGTAATTAACGTATAAAATTTTGGCTCGTATCTTGTATATAAACAAAAATATTGAGTTTTCCCGTGGAAATGCGTCACCCTGTATATGTCTAAACAGACAAAAACTGAAAGTTACCCCGTATTGGGTTTTAGGGTGTCTAGTTCATTTAAAGAAATGGTTTCAAAATTCGTAAGTTGAAAAAAATTGCAAAAATATATACTACTAAACCATAAACTAGGGGTCGAGGAGTTGTGGGCCAAAGGGGGCAAGCTGAGGAAGTGGAAATAACAACACAAGCTTTCGATGAAGCTTTCCCCAAGACAGTTATGTGCGGTGAAAAGCCGCATCCTGCACGGGGTGACCCTGCTGATAACTGCTGACCCTGCCTAGGGATGGATGGCACCAGGGTGATGTTGTCGTAAACGGTACCTCTGGAGTACCGAACAACCCTCCAGAGTAACTCGCCTTGCACCACACAGTGGGTTTTGATGGTGTGGACGGTATTTCCCCCATTCTCGTGGGAACAACATGAAGAACATAAATATGAATAAAACCAAAACCAATGATGCTCGAGGAGTGGCTCCGGTCACAGACTCGTGCTTTGAGTGTATTACGGAAACGGAGACGAGCCAGGGGGCGGCAGCGTCCGCGGACTCTGGAAGTCTCACGACCGACGTAGATACGGGGGATCGGAAGGTAGCTTTGGCCACAGACTTGTCCCCGACACCCAAGCTGGATGCAGGGTCCCACTGGAGCGCGGCGAAGTCCGTGGACTCTGGGTCCCCTCCACCAGTGGGGACCCTACTGTAGGGGTAGATGGACTGCCCCGGCAGTTCAAGCGTCTTTCCGGGGTGCAAAGAAAGAAGTTCCGGAGGGCGCAGAAAATGGCGACCGGGACGCGAACGGTCGAGAAACCTGTAAAGACGCAAGAGGGGAGTGCGAGTCAGAAGCGGCCGCGCTCGCACTCTAGCACGCCTACTATAGACAGACGTTCCAAAAAGGTCAGGGCACCTGTAAAGGCGGAAGAGGAGAGTGCGAGTCAGAAGAGGTCGCGCTCGGGCTCTAGCACGCCTATTATAGACAGACGTCCCAAAAGGACCAGGGCCGGACCACCGACGCAGACTGGCTCGTATGGGGAGGCTGCCGAGGGCCCCGGGATGGCGGTGATTGACATACGCCATCCTTAAGTCACGCTAGACCACGAGAAGGCGGACCTGATCCAGGCTGCGGTGGTAGCTGCGGTGGACTTTCTTCAGGAAGGGGAGAGCCCGCCTCAGTTCCACCGAACGCGCTTGACGGGGGGCATTCGCTGGATAACCTGCGCCGTCTTGCAGTCGTGGGACTGGCTGCCGAAAACAATCGGGGGTCTCGGTCATATTTGGGAGGGGGCAGACTTGACAGCCGTCGAGCCCAAAGAACTCCCAAAGAGACGCAAGGTTCCCGTGCGGATCCCGGACGCCGTCCCGCAGGAGACGGTGATCAGTAGACTGAAGATCCAGAACCCTGAACTGGGGGCACAACACTGGTCGGTTCTAAGCTGGAGGGTAGGGGAGAAACAACAGACCCTCGCCTTCTCGATCGACCAGGCGTATTACAGATCCCTTGAAGGAACCTCCTTCAAGGCATTCTAGCGCCTGGGAGGGATTAGCTTCCGCCCACTAGGGAAGCAACCAGGGGTTAATGGGACTTAGGTTCCTTCAGGTCAACCTACAACACAGTAGGGCAGCAATGGCCGGACTACTGATGACCCTGAGAAACAAGGATGTGTCTCTCATCCAAGAACCGTACTCGTATAAAGGAGAGATCAATGGACTCGGCGGAGCTTATGGAAAGCTCATCTACAGCAGCTCCATCGAGAACCCGAGGGCTTGCATTTTTGTCAGGGAAGGGATGGAGTTTCTGCCTTTAATGAATTTCTATTCCAAGGACCTGGCAACGATCAAAATCTGACTGGGAGGAGCGGTTGGGCCGAGGAACATTACTGTCGGATCAGCCTATCTGCCTGGGGACAGCGCGGACCCTCCTCCACCCAAGGAATTGGAGCAGCTGATGGTGGGTAGCAGAGCAGTTGTATAGCAGACCATCATCGGCATGGATGCGAACGCGCACCATGAGTTGTGGGGAAGCTTGGACAAAAACACTAGGGGTGAGGCACTTTTACAATTCTTTATGAAATTTAATTTAGACATATAGAATAGAGTTAATAAACCGACCTTCCTCACAACAGGGCTGAGGAAGTTTTAGATCTAACAGTTTCCACCCAGTACCTGGGTGACTTTGTTAAGAAGTTAGTACATCAGACGACAGATACATCGGGTTTAAAATCGCCAAAGTCGAAAGACAAACAGTATGGTACCGGGACCGCCGCAAAGCGGACTGGGAAGCCTACAGGGCAGACTCAGCAGTGGAACTGCGGTGGGTTAAGAGTACCATAGACAATTCAATAGACCTCAAGATCGCGGCAGCCCAAGTGCGAGACGCAATCACCTCGGCCTATAACGCCAACTGCCCCTTGAAAATGGGGGCGTGCAGCAGGAACATCCCGTGGTGTAACAAGGACTTCAGGCAAAGGAGGACGCAGGTTCGTAAGCTGTTTAACGCGGTCAAAAGGTCGGAAGCATGGGATAAATATAGACATGCCCTAACGACCTATAACAAAAGACTGAGGTACGCCAGGAAGAAGTCGTGAGGAGGCACTGCGAGGAAGTGGAGAACACATCTGAGAGTGCTCGACTACACAAGATCCTACCCAAGGGCACTCAGACCAACATAGGCTCCCTTAGAACATCCACGGAAGGTTTGACAAGATCGGGGGAGGAAACTATGTAAATTTTTGTCCAGGCGCACTTCCCCGGATGTAACGTAATAAACCAATCACCTCCGGACTGAGAACACTTAGAAATAGAGGCGCGTTATAAGCGGCCATCTAAAGTAGACTGGACAGTCGCTAAAGAGGTGGTTACTTAAAGCAAAATTAGATGGGCCATTAACAGCTTTAAGCCATACAAATCACCGGGATTTGATGGAATAATGCCCGTCATGCTCCAACAGGCGATAGATACACTGGCGCCGGCGCTTACCCTCATTATAAGGGCCAGCCTGGATCTGGGGTACATTCCGAGCGCACGGAGACTGACCAGGGTTGTATTCAGTCCTAAACTTGGGCGTCCAACAGACCAGGCAAAGTCCCTGAGGCTAATAAGTCTCATGTCCTTCTTGTTAGAAACAATGGAAAAACTGCTCGACCGGCACATTAGGGGCGGTGTACTGAAAGCATATCCCCTACACTGCGGACAATATGCACACAGAGCAGGCGCCTCAACAGAAACAGCACTGCACCAACTGATGCTGAAACTGGAGAATACACTGGAGAAAATGGAGGTGGCGCTGGGGGCCTTCCTAGACATAGAGGAGGCCCTCAGCAACATCTCATTCGAATCGGTTCTGGCATTTGTCAGGGAGCGTGGAATAGAGCAGACCTGCTGCAGGTGGACCGGTTCAATGCTCGGGGACAGGGAGTCACAGACAGCAACCGTCATACCGTTTACGAGGAGGGGGAAGTGAGAAAGCCACATAACTATCACTCTATACGGTAGAAACATCTCAATGGCCAGGGAGCTAAAATATCTTGGGGTCATATTGGACTCTAAGCTAACCTGGAATGGTCACGTTGAAAAAATACTGCGTAAGGCAGTCATGATCCTAGCCGTCACTAGGCGGCTATAGGCTATATGGGAAAACGTGGGGACTAAGACCTAGTACACCTGGCTGTACACAAGGGTGGTCAGACCATCGTTAACATACGCGGCACTTGGTGGCCTGAGGTGATACAATTCAGTGCCAGACAAAACTAGACAAGATCCAAATGATTGCTTCCCTGGGGATCACAGAGGCCATGTATTCAACCCCAACAGCCGCCATTGAGGTATTGCTGGATCCGCCTCCCCTTACACTTTGTTATTATGGTGGAGGCCAGGCTAGGACTATACAGACTAGCCAGCAATGGTAGACCGCAGATCAACCCAGGCTTTGGGGGACACTACAAAATTCAGGAGATCGTGAAGGAGCCCATGGTTGAAATGAGGTCAGCCTTCGCGAGCCCGTGAATCTGTAGGGAAAACCACTTTAGAGTGGAAACGCTAATCTGCAGGGAAAACAACTTTACAGTGGAAATCGCCGATCGCGAGGCATGGCGGGAGGAGACGCCGGGCATACCACGGGACGCGCTCGTCTGGCTCACGGACGGATCGGGCGGGGAGCATGGGACGGGGGCAGGTGTTTATATGGAAGACCCGAGGGTAAGTCATAGTATTTCCATCGGAGCCCATGCAACGGTCTTTCAGGCCGAAATGTACGCCATCCTGCACTGTGTGCGGGAGAACAAGAGGAGGGGATACACCAACAAGCGGATCCTCATAGCCACAGACAACCAGGCAGCCCTTAAGGCCCTAAGTAGCCCACGGGTAAATTCCTATCTGGTGAGTGAGTGCCGAGACGAGACGAGCGAGCTGGCCGGGCAGAATAAGGGCACCCTCATCTGGGTCCGGGTTACTCGGGGGTCAAAGGCAATGAAAAAGCTGACAGTCTCGCGAAGAGAGGGTCAGCATAATCATTTATGAGACCAGAACCGTGGGCGTGACAAAGAGCACTGCCAGGGGAGCCATTAAGTCCCGGGTCAGAAACCAACACAAGGTGTACTGGGCAGACTGTCCAAGGCTCAGACATGGGAAGTCAATAATTGACGAACCCAGTTCAAAGAGAGCTGTGGAGCTGCTAAATCTTAGCAGAGGATAGCCCAGAAACATAACAGGTCTCTTGACGGGACACATGGCCGTCAAGAAACAACTGAATAAAATGGGGTGGGGGTGGGGTCGAGGGGGACCTCGCATACAGACTCTGCAGCGAGGGGGAGGAATCAGCCCAGCACATCTTGTGCGAGTGTATAGCTCTGGACCGCAAAAGACAACTGATCTACGGTCAGTCTAGACCGGAGACAGCGCATTATAAAACTTCACCCTACCAATCGCTGTGCAGACTAGTTCAAGGCACAGTGATTTTGGAACGGGTGGAGTAAAAAGACAAAGGGCATGCACAATAAGCCTGCATTGCTATCAGGGCGGCAAAGCCGCGGACGAGCCCTGAGGGAAAAAACCAATAAACTATAGAGT
Organism: Tillus elongatus; assembly: GCA_964006375.1. Taxonomy (NCBI): domain Eukaryota; kingdom Metazoa; phylum Arthropoda; class Insecta; order Coleoptera; family Cleridae; genus Tillus; species Tillus elongatus. Next base: position 155,495,267 of record OZ023265.1, read on the forward strand.
TTATGGTTTAGTAGTATATATTGTAGCAAATTTTCTTAACTTACGTATTTTGAAACGATTTCTGTAAATGAGCTAGACCCCCTAAAACCCAATACACTTTTGTCTGGATAAAAGACTTTACTTTGTACCAAAAATAAAATGTATCGAGTTAATTGGGTTATCGAAAGTGATATTATTTTTTGAAAATTTGCTACCTCAGCGCACATTATGCGAAAGAATTGTTTTAGATAATAGAAGTATAAGCTTTCTCTCATTTGTAATCCAATACATCTTCAGCTATATTTTATTGATTTATTGTAAAGTTCTTATCAAGGAGTAATTATATAAGAAAAGAAGAGTGGGGAAACCTAAGTATTGAAATAGAAATGAAAAAAATCAAAGTAATAATGGAAACTTTAGAAGTGACATTTAAGAAGAATGGTTTGGAATTTATATTTGGAAAAAAATAAGTTTGTAAACTGTGTTTATTTGCAAGCACAAGCCTGATTAGGTTACTTGTAAGACACGTTGTAAAAATATAGTAACAGATACTATAAATAAAAGATTTCGGGATGCAGCAAGTGCGTTGTAGCAGAGAATTTTCAGAAGAATTGTACACTACTATTATACGGCATATTAGTAAAGTTATTAGGTACTTTGAACTTACACAGACCTTGAATATCGATTTTAGAGGTCTTACTACGCGTACGTTTGAAAAATTCTTTCGAAAGTGTTACCATAGATATATCTCTATTATCAAAAAAATCGTGCGTTCTAACTCTTTTTGAGAACAATGCCCAAAACTCAATTTTCTATGAAGCTAAAGAACTAAATTTTGCTATATCTGTAGATAGGTGTAAGTCTCTTAAAAAGAAACTTGTATTACAAATTTCATTAAAGTTATAGAGAAGATTTCCAGAAGGAAACTTGATTCATATTTAGAAAAGTAAAGCATCTGCCAAATTATAAACGTCGCAGCTATTTTTCCTTATTAATCGTCAGTATGATTTCGTTTTAGTCAACCTAATCAAACAGTTTTTTTAGCATTATATTAAAATTTATAAAAAAATACTTTACTTAATTAGAAAAAATAACGTAAATGAGGGCAAAGAAAAACATGATCTCTAACATATTTATACAGTAATTTGGATACAAAACTCAGTCAAAGAAATTGATAAACAGGAAATATATTCAACAAAAAATACCAATACCCACATTAGAACGAAATTTTACGCAAATAGGCATAGCTGATGCAATTGAAAATATTTTCAGATAAAATTTTAAAACGTTATATAGTTGACATAGTCACATTACAGTTAAAGAAAACAAGAATTATTAAGAACTCATCAATCTAATCATTTAAGTTTTATTATACACATTTTGTATAAATTTTATTAAACTTGATTGACTCTAAGTGGGTGTTTTTTTGTAATTGTAAGACACTGTATAATTATTATCAAATAGACTATAAATTATGTTTAAATATTTACCCTAAAAATGATCCACATCGAGTATCAGCCATTATACTGTCAGGAAAGGCCCAATCTGAAAAATGATTTAAAAAAACTAAATTTTCTTTGTCCGAGTTTACTTATAAAAGTTTACAAGCGTTTTGCTCATCAACTAAAACTAGTTTTATTTTAGCAATTTGTGAGCGCTGAGTTCAAAAATACCATTAAAATTCTCACCATCAAGTCTGTATTAGGGAATTTTCATTAAGAAAAATTCGCTATTAGAGAGGTCACGATGAAAAGCTTTTGAAAAATTTTCTTCAGATGAGCGCGAATTTGGGTCGCTAGAACCCAAAACCAAAGTCCGTTAAAATTTTTATATGTTTATATATATATATATATATATATATATATATATATATATATATATATATATATATATATATATAGATAGATATATATATATATATATATATATATATATATATATATATATATATATATATATATATATATATATATATATATATGTATGTATATATGTATGTATCCGAGCGATAACTCAAAAAATACTGAGCTGATTTCAATCAAACTTGGCAAGAATCTTGCTTGGGCTAAAACCAGGGCCGTGTTCGTTAATCAGCCTTTATGCTCAAAACGCTATATTTTTGTAAGTATCAGAGGAGTAACTTGAATGAGACTTTACATGTGGCTATAAATAGTGCAAATAAACATATATTGTGTAATTTGGTACACCAGTTTTTTTTTCAAATTAAAAATAAATTCCTAACGACATGCGTTGAGACGACTTAGTTGTTAAAGTCCAATGCCTAACAGACAAAGTAGTCTACTGCCATGCGTTGATTGATTGATATAACAGGTATAAACCATACATCAATGGTAACCAAACTAAATATATACAAGGCATAATACATACGGCCCGAACCAACAATCGTGAAATCTCGGCCCCAATTATGGAAAATGACAGACGATATAAAACTAAAAATTTGCCAAGTGATTGTTATTTAACTGCGGGGATTCAATCAATTATGAAATAGACACTATATTTGCAGCTTAATGAACGGCCTCAAATACAGTTTTAGCGCAGCATAGATATATTATGCTATCGCATAATATAGTAGAAATATAAACAAAATCAAGCCAAGTATCTATATAAATGACTCTAAAATAGTTTCTTTATCTTTAAACTTAAACATAACAGGTCATATAAGACCGAAACAGTCGTGGGATGTGTTTCAATGGTAATTCTACTAAGTCTGTAATTAATTGTTACGTATACTTTAAACATAATATCCCGAGCATGAAGCCGATCTAATGTATTAGGTAAACAAAACGTCAGTTAACGTATGCTCAATGAACGTATGTTTTTTATGTTTTATTTTGATATTTGGAGAAACAATAATTCACAGATTTCATACGTTTTGAACATGTTCTCATTTTTGATTAAAACGCCTAAATAAGTCTGTCATCTTTGTGTCTCATATTATAATTTTGTTATTGCTGATATTGAAAAAACCGGTTTGATAAGGTTGACTAAAACGAAATCATACTCACGATTAATAAGGAAAAATAACTGATACGTTTATAATTTGGCAGACACTTTACTTTTCTAAATATGAATTAAGTTTCCTTCTAGAAATCTTCTGTATAACTTTAATGAAAATTGTAATACAAGTTTCTTTTAAAGAGACACACTATCTACAGATATAGCAAAGTTTAGTTCTTTAACTTCATAGAAAATTGAGTTTTGGGCATGTTTCTCAAAATAAGTTAGAACAGAAGATTTTTTTGGTAATAGAGATATATCGATAGTAACACTTTCGAAAGAATTCTTCAAATGTGCGCGTGCTAGGACCTCAAAAACAGATCGTCAAGGTATGTGTAAGTTTAAAGTATTAACTTTACTAATACGCCGTATAATAATAGTGTACAATTCTTATGAAAATTCGCTAGAATAAGACACTTGCTGCGTCCCGTTTTTTTTATTTTACTTGTAAACTAACGTTATAATCTGATTGAGAATCACTCATACGTTAGCAGTCATCTACCCATTTAAAATTACCGATTAAAGATGTTACTTCATTATGCAAGTCACAAACCAGTGGTATTTTGAAGACCCCATTTACTTACGAAATAAAGTTATGTTAACGATAACATTAATATATTCTAAATATTTAGGAGACATATTTGCAAATGCCAGTGAAGATTCACGTTTCATTTGATATTTGAAACAATGCGTAGTGATGAAATATAAAATGATAATCAAAAGGGCGTGAGGCCAAATACCGTTTTATCATTTTAATACATACATTATTTATGACAGTGTTAGAAAATCGATTAATATTATTATAATCTGCCGTTAAAATGCAAGCTGATATAAATAATAATTAAATCGGTAAATTAGAGACTTTACGGTTAAATAGTTTATTTCAAAACAGGATGTGTTTTTAGTGAATTTTCTTAAAAAAAATTCACTAATGAGGAGATCCCGACTTTTGAATTTTGAAAAAATTTCTTCAAATGACTGCGAACTAGGCCCCCTAGAACACATATCCGGGGTCCGTTTCAATTTTTATATGTTTATATATATATATATATATATATATATATATATATATATATATATATATATAATATATATATATATATATATATATATATATATATATATATATATATATATGTATATATATATATATATATATATATATATATATATATATATATATATGTATCACACCGATAACTCAAAAAATAATAGGCCGATTTTGACTAAATTTGGTGGAAAAATTCCTTTTGCAAATGGCTTGGATAAGTTCGTTAGCCAGGAAAATCTGCCCAGGTTTTCCCGGAAAATTTTGTGTTTTCTTTCGAAAAAAATTTATATCTCAGGAATTAACAAAGTAAGGGCAACCAAATTTGGTACGCTAGTTAATATACTTATAGGTAAGCCACCTACCAAAATTTAGCTATGTAGGTCAAAAGACAAAAAGTTATAGGCATTTAAAGAAAAATAAATTGGGGTTTTCCTCAAAACGTCAAAGTTGCGATTTAAAACGTCAAAATCGGCAACATTTAGGCAAAGAACTTGAATCTAATACGGGATATGGAAATCAAATGTCTCAAGAAGGATCTTTTACAAACTCTGAAGTCTTAGTTTCAACCGTCATTGTCCTTCATTTTACTAAAATGTTCCCAGAAAATTCATTTCAAATAGACCCTTTCTCTGATGCTTAGCAGTAGCCTTAGCTATAGAGTTTATCATTTAGTGGTATATAATTTTTGTCGAATTTTCGTAAAAAATCAATAAAGCTCAATATATCCGTTATTATACAAGATATGAAGAAAATTTGTATATATTAATTATAGGGTGTCTTGAGCTACATCTTAAAAAAATATTTCTACAATCACAGGATGGCCCATAAGTCGTTGGTGATACAAATTTTCTTTTTTTTTAATCAAACACGCCTTATGTTATCGAATTTTTGAATTTTTCAGCGATGCATGTTTGTAAGAAAAGAATATCGGGACGCAGCAAGTGCGTTATGGTAGCGAATTTTCATTAAATGCTTCAAATTTGAATAGCTCAATTTGCTATTAACTTATAAGGTTGACCAAGAAACGAGTTTTTCCGGGAACACTTTAAGTTTACTTTTGGAAATTTTTGTACATTTTCACACAATAAAGTTATTTTTATGAAACATGGCACATTGTTTTTACTATATAGGTTATACTGGTAACCAAAATTGATGCCTGCTTTCTTAAAAAGGAAACACATATTTGCAATTAAAAACATTTTTATGAAAATTCACTACCATAACGCACTTGCTGCGTCCAGAGTTTTTTAGCTATAAATATCTACTTAACTTGCAAAGAAGTTGATTTAAAATACACAGAATCTAACAGCTAACCTATCCAAGACATATCATATGTGATTGTTGAAAAAAAAAGTGGGTGCAGGAGTGCATTATGGTAGCGATTTTTTATAAAAATTTGTCAAATGCTAATAACCTAATTTCCGACCATGTTAGTGTTTAATTTAATATACAGCGGAATTACAGCAATTATGGAATAATCGACGCAAGTTCTAGAGCTGGTCAGCTCTTTAATAGTTGGCTGGTGTGGTATACTTGCAATATCGTAGGTGGTAGTGGAATTTTTCTTTACGTGATAGTAAAGGATTTTTTTCACGCCCGAGGAGGTACCACCACTTACATCAAGGGGCCGGTGAAGTTCCAACGGGCGTTTTCGGTTCTGGTGTATGAGTCGGTTTCCCTTATGAGCAAAAATGATGGTGGCTCCCCCTTGTACAAAAGATTCCGGAGGTAAAATACCCCTCTATTCGGATTTCGGGAGAGGGGCGTACAGGGGGCGCCAGAATCAAGATTTAACAAATCCTTCTCGAATATATGTGGCCTAAATTCTAACCTGAACTCCGTCCACCATTTCCTCCAGGCTAATAGGCCCCAACTCCTCTTCCCCACCGAAACCCAAATCAGTGCCAAAACAGCCACTAATCACCTTAATTTCCTGGGGTATGAGCTCCTTACTTCCTTTAGATTGCATGGAGACGTGTACGCATACGTCCGTAACAATCTACCCTGCATCAGACTCCCCAATTTAGAAGCTGGAAGAAAATACATACTATGGATAAAACTCTCTCTCTCTCTCTCTCAGGGATGCAACTAAATTCATCTGTTGCATTTACCGGTCACCTTCTGACAACAACTTTGTCCAGCTCTTTGACTGCCTTTCTGAAAAAACCGACCATCTTATCTCTGAATATCCTTTCTCCGAGGTCAGTATTCTTGGTGACTTCAATGTCCATAATAAGGAGTGGCTAGGATCTTCAAAAACCGATCCACAAGGAAGAGCAGCGGAGGCATTTGCAGCCAGCAATTCTTTAGCCAATATGGTTCAGCAACCTACTAACTTTTCTCGCATCCCAACACACAGCTCAAATCTCTTGGATCTCCTTCTTACTACAAATCCTGAATGCTATAAGATATCAATCACCGCCCTCGGTCGCTCTGATCATGGCATGGTCACCGCTTCCTGTGCAATGCAACCCGAGGTGACACAGGCACCACACCCACGTATCGTTTGGCACTACAACTCCGCGAACTGGGACAAAATGCGAGATTACTTTTCCTTATTTCCATTGGCGTCTGTCTGCTTCTCTGATCCTGACCCCTCTGATATGTCACAAAACGTCACCGAAATTATCCAAGCTCTCACGGAATTATTTATTCCACGTACACAGAAAACCTCTTCAGCCACTGAAAAGCCCTGGTTCTCCAAATCTTGTGACAAGGCCAGACTTGAAAAGGTCAGAGCTCACAAAACGCCTCTACACAATCCCAGTCAAGAAAACCGTCAAGCATTTAACGACGCAAGAAACCACTATGCCCGCATTCTTTCTGAGGCAAAAAACTCGTTTAATGACCACATCAAAAACAAAGTCCTCTTAATCTCCAAGGGCAGCAAACCCTTCTGGACTCTTGCTTAATCTATTGGGAATAATTTCTGCAAGAGCACGTTCCCACATCTTGCTTGAGGAGATTAAATTGTTTCTACCGCCCTAGGCAAGGCTGAAATTTTTCCCCCGTTGTTCGCCGGCAATTTTACTCTCAACCCACCTCCAAATGTTCAACCACCAACAGTCCCCAATGTCGCGCATAAAATGACGCATATCATTTTCAAAACTAAAAAGGTACGAAAGATGCTCTCTTCACTCAATACCAGGAAAGCCTCTGGCCTTGACGAGATCCCAGCAATTGTTCTCAAAAAATGTGCACCAGAACTTGCTCCTGTCCTCGTCTCGTCTCTTTCAGCCATCTTACAATAGAGGCATATTCCCTAGTAACTGGAAAACTGCTCGAGTACAACCCGTCCCCAAGAAAGGATCCAAAGCGATTCCTAGAAACTACAGGTCTATTTCTCTCCTTTCAGTCGTCTCTCAAGTGATGGAAAACTATATAAACACCGAATTACTAAAATTTATTGAAAAACGCAGTCTAATCCACGACAGGCAGTATGGATTTCGTCGGCTCAGATCAACTGCCGACCTCCTTTCCTTTGTCACCCATTCTTGGAACTAGTCTATAGAACTACACGGTGAATTCCAGATTGTCGCTCTAGACATATCCAAAACATTCGACCAGGTCTGGCACGCAGCGCTGCTTAATAAACTAGCGGCCTATGGCTTACTACCAAAACTCTGTACGTGGACAGCAAATTTCCTCTCCAACAGGAGCATTTCTGTTGTCGTGGATTGCCATTCCTCTAAACTGTATCCAATTAATGCAGGCGTTCCTCAAGGTTCAGCTTTAGCCCCTACTTTGTTTCTTCTCCACATCAATGACCTAGTCTCTAGCACATCCAACCCAGTTCACAGTTACGCGAACGACAGCACCCTCCACTCAAAGATACGATATTCTAAGCCTGTCTCTTTAGCCCAATTAGATGAGGATCGCAGACTCATGGAGGCTTCTATTTCCGTGGATCTCCAAAAAATATTACACTGGGGAAGTAGAAATCTTGTACAGTTCAACCCCACCAAATCACAGTCTTTCTTATTTTCGCATAAGAGATACACCAGCCCTAGACCCATCACAATAAACAACCAAGTTATTCAAAGTAATGAGTCCTTTTCACTTGTTGGCATTTCTGTGGATCGAAATCTCAATTGGCACCAACATTTCACATCAATTCCAGAAGCGGCTGCTAAGAAATTAGGTTTCCTCTTCCGGGTTCGCAAATACTTTCCACCAGCTAATCTCTATACCTTATATACTTCACAAATAAGATCAAACCTTAGGGCACCATCAAAGTTTGTTACCTCACATTGTTCAATTTTCAAATGAAAGACTGAAATTAAATTTAAAAGTGGAAAATATAAACTCTATTCATAATAATATGGAAGGTACCTTAATTTTGTAAATATATATAATATGCTTGCACAATCAGATCAGTTTTTTCGGGAGAAAAAAATTTCTTCTGGAAAACTTTTTAAAGTTAAATGAAATTTGTAACACAAGTTTCCTTAAAGTAAGCGTACCTGTATACAATTTTTTTCTAGTTTTATCAAAATGGTGTTTTGCATTTAAAGTTTTTCTTAAGAAGAGTGCAAGATTGAAAAAAAGTCTGGACGCAGCAAGTGCGTTATGGTAGTGAATTCTCTTGAAAATGATTTTAATAGCAAATATGTCTTTTCTTTTAAAGAAAGCAGGCATGAAATTTGGTTACCAGTATAACCTATATAGTAGTGTACCATATTTCTTCAGCATAACTGTATTGTTTGAAAATATGAAAAAAAAATTTGAAAATAAAATGTTCCCGAAAAAACTGGTTCTTAGCCAACGAAAGTTAAGTTAATAGCAAATTGAGCTATTGAAATTTGAAACATATAATGAAAATTCGCTACCATAACGCACTTGCTGCGTACTGTGATTCTTTTCTTACAAATAATCATTAAATTTCGATGGAAAATGCAAAAATGTAATGTGTATTCGATTAAAAAAAAAAAGAAAATTTGCGTCACCTATGATTGTAAAACTTATTTTATAGGATGCAGCTCAAGACAGTCTATAATTAACAAATACATTTTTTTCTCGTATCTTGTATAATAACGGATATATTGGGCTTTACCGTAGAAATGCGTCACCCTGTATATATGAAAACAGATAAACTGAAACTAACACCAAATATAGGTTCTGAAGAGCCTAATTGCGTTCATCTGAACAAATCTTTTTAAAATTCAAAAGTGGTGCTCTCCTCATTAACGATTTTTTTCTACAAATATTAGATAAATATTATAGACCATTAAACGATAAACTCTATATTTGAAACAACTGCCGAAGCATCAGAGAAAGGGTCTATATGAAATGAATATTATGCAAATATTTTAGTAAAAAGGATAATTACGGTTGAAGCTCAAACTTAAGGGTTTGCAAAATACGCTTCTTGCTACATTTTCTCTACATAACCCGTATTCGTTTCACGTTTTCTGCCCAAATGTTGTCAAGTTTTACGATTCAAATCGCGACTTTGATGTTTTAGGAGGAAAATTCCAATTTTTCTTTTAATGCCTACAATTTTTTTGTCTTTAAACCTACAGATCTACGTAATTTACTTGTTATGACGCAAAACTGCGTACAAAATTTGGTTGCGAAAACTTTGTTATCTCCGGAGATATAAAAAAATTTTCGAAAGAAAAGAAAAGCCGTTTCTGAAGTACGTCTCACAATTGAATCCTGGAAATTTAAGCACGCAAGTTTCTAGAAATTTCCAGTTTACTGAAAATATTGACGTTAGTATGGGAGTTCCGGTTATACCGGAAGTAGACGTCAACTCTCTTATTTCAAATAGAATATGGTATTTTTTATTACAGATATAGATTGATCGTCAAATTTCATAGTAGTTTTTGCTAACATATTATATCCTTTTTCTCAACCATTTTCGGGATATTTGACTTTTTTCAAAAATTTTTACACACCTGTATCTCTCTTATTTTTCAACCTGAAGAGTTACAATTTTAAAATGCAAATTCTGAAGAGCTGAAAAAAATTTGGAATTTGATAAAGCGAATACGAGTTAGTCAGGGTGTCCGTAATAAACCGGTTATTCGGGACAACTTTAAAACCTAATAACTATCTTATTTTAAATAGAACACCCTATATTTTATAACGCTGGTTCACGTATTTTGATTCTTCTTTCGATTGGTATCAGCATCACCACCAATGTTATGCCACCCTTCTAACACTAAGTGAGTGGTAAGACACGAAGCAACGTGCCGCCACCTAGTTGCGGAACCAGGTAGTAAGTTGTCACGCCAGCATAGCCGTATTGCTTTATAGGTGTATTTTCGCTACAATTAGTATGCCGTACTGAAGAGCTCTAATGAGAGCGAAACCCGTCTACGGTTCTAATTGTTGCGAGAATGCATCAAGCCTTACATACTTTGTCCCTATATTGGGGTAGACATGGGCCAGGGCTGACAATTTTCTAAATTGTTAGTTAGTTGAATACAGTCTCTATTTTTTAACACTTTGTGTTATTTGGAGCTGGCGTGACAATATACTACTTGGTTCCGCAACTAGGTGGCGACACGTCCACCACTTACTGAGTATTTCTTCCCTGTCACTTTCACTAACATTGAGAATAATATTATCGTCCGTTTTTTGTCGTGGGTCGTCGATATTTTGGGTATTTTATGTGCTTTTTATTTCGCAATTTGACACCATTTCTTGTCGTCTGCTGTCTTACATTTTCATTGTAGAAACAAGCGACCTTTATAAACGTTTGTTGTAGAAAAACCTTTAAGTTATATTTACTGTGAACTTGTATGGTCAATCAATTGCCTACTCTAAGAATTAAGTGGTTTTCGAGCTTTTAAACTGGCAGGACAGAAAAATGTGTGACAATTTGACAAACAGAAGCCCAAAAGTGCAGTTATAAATTGACATTTGTCATTTAGTTTTCAGTAATGTGGTTGTTTTATTTTATTTATAACAAAAATATAGCTTATTCTGATCTTCATATATTTCATTTTAAAACCTAAAGTAAAATAATTTTACATAACCTAACCAACACCACCAAGAAATGTCATTTGTCATTTATTAGTCTGAGTATCCGGTATCGATGTTTTCATTTCGATATTTACTAGATATCGATACTAGTCTTAGAGATGTTTGGTAGTATCGATACCTTATGATCGATATCGTGTCCCTACCTCCTTCCAGCAATCCACTTAACTTTTGGTCAAAAAACAAAAATTTATCTCCTGAATTGTACAGAATGCACACAAAATATCTTCGTGCGCCGGCTACATCTTTACCTTCCGAAAGGATTCTTTCCAAAACTGGTCTTATCACAAATGGCATTGGTGCATTTTGCTACAATTAGTATGCCGTACTGACAAGCTCTAATTAGAGCGAAACCGGTCTACGGTTCTAATTGTTGTGAGAATGCATCTAGCCTTATAAATAGAGGTTGTTATCGAGGAATGCATGAAAAAGTAAGTGTCCGTATGAGTGAGTCTGGAGGTCAAGATATGAGAGAAAAAAGGTTCCTAACGGTAATAGGCTGGATTGGCTCGTACTTATTCAGTTGCTTTGATCGTGGGACAGGTTTAGGGCATTGACGGCGAAGATTACTAATAAAGATAATATTTTTAATTATCTTATATAAAATCGAGATGTTTTAAAATCAGGCATCTTATTTTAATAAAAATTCACTAATAGAGAGGTATCTATGGTGAGACTTTGCAAAAATTTTTGCAAATGAGCGCGAATTTGGGCCCCTAGAACCCATATCCGGGGTCAGTTTTGATTTATATATATATATATATATATATATATATATATATATATATATATATATATATATATATATATATATATATATATATATATATATATATATATATATATATATATATATATATATATATATATATATATATATATATATATATATATATATATATATATATATATATATATATGTATCCAACCGATAACTCAAAAAATTATTAACCGATTTTGATAAAACTCTGCAAATGCCTTTCTTTTATTAATAGCTTGAATGAGTTCGTTGGCCAGAAAAATCTGACACGGTTTTCCGGAGAAATTTTGAGTTTTATTTCGAAAATTACAAAGATATTTCTATAAAATTTGGTGTACATATTGCTTTGGGAAAGACCTAACTATGTGCCAAAATTCATCTTTCTAGGGTTACAGAAAATTAAGCTATTCAAATTTGAAACATTTATGTTTAATTTCACCGCCTTTCATTGAATAGGTTATATGAGTTCTAGTATGTGGTTGTCGTGGTAACGTAACATATGATATTATTGCTCAGGTCTGTTAGACGCTGTAACTGACATTTACCGTATGATATGAGATCGTTTATATTATGTTTATTTGTTTGGGAAATTTTTATATACAAGTGCAAATTATTCCCTTATTAATGTTAGTGGGTGGATTAAACAGTGTTTGTTATGTTTTACCAACACATATATACTTAAATGGTTTATAAACTGTGTATTTGCATATTGAATAAATAAATAAATATAAAGGATCGAAATTTTACAAAAGGGCTGATATTATACAGGGTGACGCGTTTCTACGGTAAAGCTGAATATAATTATATTTATACAAGAGATGAGGAAAAATTGTATAAGTTAATTATAGGGTGTCTTGAGCTGCATCTTATAAAATTATTTTGACAATCACCTGGCCCACAAGTCGATCGTTGGTGATCCCTACAATTTTTTTTCGAACAGCCTTATTTTATTGCATTTTTTATCGAAATATGTTTGTAAGAAAAATAATCAAGACGCAGTAAGTGCGTTTTGGTAGCAAATTTTCATTAACTGCTTCAAATTTCACTAACTCAGTTTGCTATTAGCCTATTGTTTCTACTATATATTTTGCTCATAACTTTATCTCGTTTCTGTGCTTCTGTGTGCTCTGGAGACTGCATTAACAAGTCGTTGTATCAACATATTATGTAATACTTCAACCACTTTATTTAAAACGTTAAAATGGTGTATCTGCTTGCCATAATAAGGTTACTTTAAGCACGAGGGATATACTGTTTGGTTTGTATTATTAGTGAATTTTTGCTTAAAAAAATTCGTTAATAGAGAGGTATCGATGGTGAGACTTTGCAAACATTTTTGCAAATGAGTGCAAACTAGGACCCCGAATATCCGGGGTTGGTTTAAATTTTTATATGTTTATATATATTTTTTTATATTTATTTATTTACGTCCACAATTATACAACGTGTCTTACAAGAAAGCTATGCTTGTGTTTGCATTTACACAATTTTGTTGAACATTCTACTCTGAAATTCCTTCTGTCAAAACCATTTTATGTAATGTATATATATATATATATATATATATATATATATATATATATATATATATATATATATATATATATATATATATATATATATATATATATATATGTGTGTGTGTGTGTATTCGCACGATAACTCAAAAAGTTATTAACTGATTTTGATTAAACTCGGCAAGAATCTTTCTTTTAACCATGGCTTAGATAAGTTCGTTATCCAGGAAAATCGGACAACGTTTTCCTAGAAAATTTTGGGTTTCCTTTCGAAAAAAATGTTTGTCCCTGAAAATTACAAAGCTATTTTGATGAAATTTGGTGAATATGTTGCCTTGTGAAAGTCATTACTATATGGCAAAATTCAACTTTCTAGGTTTATATAAAATTGAGTTATTCAAATTTAAAGCATTTAATAAAAATTCACTACTATAAGGCACTTGCTGCGTCCCGTTAATTTTTAAATAAATAAAATTACAAACAAAACTAAGCCATATTTTTGTTTGTCTAACGGATAGATCATTTAGGCAAATGACCATGACATCTAAAATTAAAGTGATAGTGTACTTTTTTTGCAATAAATAATGTTACATAATCACTAAACGTAAATAGATTTACAATACCGTTTGCTATTATTATAATATTAATATTATTTATTAGTGTCAGATAGAGGCTCTATAAGGTAAGAAATCTTTGATACGTTCACGTTTTTCTACAACATTAGTATGCAAAATGGCAACTAATGACAGTGAATGCATATATTGTTTCTTCTTTATCTTGAGCTACCAAATGTATAATGAATTTAAAAAAAACCATTTTAAAACAATCCCAGTATATTTATGTAGATTCCACGAAATCCAAAAAAATCTATCCGTGGAATTGTTTGGATACAAATCAATGACTTGCGGAACGCTGGTTAAGTGGTTTTGATGCCTGTGGGTGATTGATAACGGTTTTGTTTTGAGGGCTCCGTTCAAAGAAAGAGTTTTGCAATGAAAATTACATACACGTTTTGCAATTATAAAGTGTAAAAGGTTGCACAATATACGAAGGTATACTAGTTAGCCTGTAAACTTTTCCGTCAACAAAATTAAATTGAGCTTATGTGATAACAACTATGATGGTATCAGAAGAATGCATGGTGACAAAACTGTGAATTTTTTTAAAACAGCATGTATGAGAAAATGCTATATTTTGAGAATTTCAATCCACTAATAAGTATTTATTTTTGGAAAGAATTATCGAACACAGAAATTGTTGCTGATTAATGTGCTTCATATCCTACTATTAAAAACTGGATTGCGGAAATTTAAAGGGGACGGTCAAAGATGAGCACCGTCCTGGAAGACCAGTTTCTCCCAGTCAAGAAAACATTGATTCTGTCTATTAAATTATCTTTTTTTTTTAATTTCAACAACACACCACGAGGGCTTACAGCCTAAATACTATTGTACCGTGAGTGTTGACAAAAAGGAAAGAGGCAGCTTGTTAATTCTGGACTTGAAGGTTTGGAGGTTCGGAGGAGAAGGAAAAACATGTGCCGGCAAGGAATTCCACAACTTGGAAGTCCTCGGGACAAAAGAGAGGGCATAACAAGATGTTCTAAGTCTGGTGACCTGGACAGATAAAGGGTGCATTCGCTCTGTTCCCCTGGTAGATCTGTTAGGGGCAGCAGGTGGGGGAACTATGGAGGAAAGCTCCTCTGAGCAATGCCCGTGCAGCTATCTATAAAAGAGAGAGAGAGAGAGAGAGAGAGGTCACCAACGACACGTCGGTGGACAAGGGATGGCCGCCTTTGGGTGAGGGTAGGGTCACCGATGAGACGTATAGCTCTCTTTTGAATGGAGTCCAGGATAGCGAGTGTAGAAGCGGCAGCTGCACTCCAGATGTGGGAGCAGAATTCGAGGTTTGGCCTTATTTGTGAAGTATATAAGGTATAGAGATTAGCTGGTGAAAAGTATTTGCGAGCCCGGAAGAGGAAACCTAATTTCTTAGCATCCGCTTCTGCAATTGATTTAACATGTTGGTGCCTATTAAGATTTCGATCCACAAAAATGCCAACAAGAGAAAAGGACTCATTACTTTGAATAACTTGGTTGTTCATTGTGATCGGTCTGGGGCTGGTGTATCTCTTATGAGAAAGAAAGCAAGACTAAGATTTGGTGGGGTTGAATTGTACAAGATTTCTATTTCCCCAGTCTAATATTTTTTGGAGATCCACGGAGACAGAACCCTCCATGAGTCTGCGATCCTCATCTAATTGGGCTAAAGAGACAGGCTTAGAATATTGTATATTTGAGTGAAGGGTGCTGTCGTCCGCGTAACTGTGAACTGGGTTGAATATGCTAGAGAGGAGGTCATTGATGTGGAGAATAAACAAAGTAGGGGCTAAAGCTGAACCTTGAGGAACTCCTGCATTAATTTAATACAGTTTAGAGGAAATACCATCCACAAGAACAGAAATGCTCCTGTTGGAGAGAAAATTTGCTATCCAGGTACAAAGTTTTGGTGGTAGGCCATAGGCCGGAAGTTTATTAAGCAGCGCTGCGTGCCAGACCTGGTCGAATGCTTTGGATATGTCTAGAGCAACAATCTGGGATTCACCGTGTACTTCCATAGACTTGTTCCAATAATGGGATACAAAGGAAAGGAGGTCGGCAGTCGATCTGCGCTGACGGAATCCATACTGCCTGTCGTGGATTAGACTGTGTTTTTCAAGAAGTTTTAGTAACTCGGTGTTTATATACTTTTCCATCAATCCACTAATGAGTATTTATTTTTGGAAAGGATTATCGGTTACAGAAATTGTTGCTGATTAATGTCCTTCATATCCTATTATTAAAAACTGGATTGCGGAAATTAAAAGGGGACGGTCAAAGATGAGCACCGTCCTGGAAGACCAGTTTCTGTTAGTCAAGAAAACATTGATTCTGTCTATTAAATTATCTGCAAGAAATTTGGCTAAAACTAATAGCAGAAACATTTCATTTACTATAAGTGTTTATCACGACTTCGGAATGAGAAAGCTGTCTGCAAAAAGGCTCCAGAAACGCTGATCAGAGCCACCGTAGCCGAACAATATCGAAGGAAATGTGTATTAAAGAAGATTCCTCCAACTATTTGGGTGGTCTCACTATGGACAAGCATGAGCTCATCACTATGATCTAAATACTAAAGAGCAACCGAAAGGGTAGAAGCATTTGGGGTTTTCGTGACCTAAAATCTGTGTGTTGAGATACCTTTACTAGTTTTCTGGAACAAGATAAAACTATGACAGGAGCATACTAGACTGAGCTGATAAGTCGATCGTAGATAGATATGGTATGTTCTGAGCCGTTGTGACGTCACCCACCACCACCTTCACCACTAGTCGCTGTGACGCCACTCACCTCGATCACCAGTCGTTTTTGACGTCAGCTACTTCCACGACCAGTCGTTGTGACGTCACCCACTTCCACCATCAACTACACCACCTCCTTCACTACCACCCGCATCTAAGTGGTGGATGACCTAAACTCTAACCGGAGTTGACGTAATCAAAGATGGCGGCTAGCGCATGCGGAGATCAAACTTTTTTATTTATTGGTTTAGAGGTGTGGTCAAAGGTATCATTTTACTCGTGTTGACGAGGAGAATTCAATTATAGCAGCCAGTGCATGCGCAGATCATACATATTTAGTTACTGGTGTAGATGTATGGTGTAAGGTATCATTTTACTCGTGGCAATGAGTACTATTTAAATATGGCGACTGACGCGAACGGTAATGTCCTAACCTCGTTTCAATGATAATATAGCTGTTAGGAGGCTAATAGCTTCATGCTGCATACCGACTCTTGCATGCTGCCATAACCCGCACAAATTTGAAGACCATCTATAATATATACGAAAATACGATTATAAATCTCACGGTCGGCATACTAAATTATCTAATTTTCTTACAAAGAGACTTCACAGATCAGATGTTACCGATATGTCATATATAGTTTGCGATGAAGATTTTAACAGTCTTCCAACTAATGCTGATTGGGATAAATTGGAGAAGGACGATTGTGCAGATGTAGCAAAGTTTGTTAAAGTTTGGCATGACCATATTGAGAAATATGGAGGGTATTACGAATCTGATGAAATATTATAAGGTATTAAGTGATCGCAATAGACTTTTCAAGTTTAACAGTAAACCAATCAGAACTACTTAACGTCAAAGTTTACCACAGAAAGCTTAGTCTAAACTTTACACAGAAAACTTCTTCAGTCACTCAAATCTCTAAATCCTGTGACAAGGCGAGACTTGAAAAGATCAAAGCTCAAAAAACGCTTTAGGGCTTACAGCTTAAATACTATCGTACCGTGGGTGTCGACAAGGAGGAAAGAGGTAACTTGTTCATTCTGGACTTGAAGGTTTGGAGGTTCGGGGGAGAAGGAAAAACATGTGCCGGCAAGGAATTCCACAACTTTGAAGTCCTCGGGACAAAAGAGCGGGCATAACAAGATGTTCTATGTCTGGTGACCTGGACAGTAAAAGGGTGCATACGCTCTGTTCCCCTGGTAGATCTGTTGGGCGCAGCAGGTGGAAGAACTATGGAAGAAAGCTCCTCTGAGCACTGCGCGTGCAGATATCTATAAAAGAGAGAGAGATCACCAACAGCACGTCGGTGGGCAAGGGATGGCAGCCTTTGGGTGAGGGTAGGGTCACCGATGAGACGTATAGCTCTCTTCTGAATGGAGTCTAGGATAGAGAGTGTAGAAGCGGCAGCAGCACCCCAGATGTGGGAGCAGTATTCGAGGTTTGATCTTATTTGTGAAGTATATACGGTATAGAGATTAGCTCGTGAAAAGTAATTGCGAGCCCGGAAGATAAAACCTAATTTCTTAACAGCCGATTCTGCAATTGATGTGACATGTTGATGCCAATTCAAATTCTGATCCACAGAAATGCCAACAAGTGAAAAGGACTCATTAGTTTGAATAACTTGGGTGTTTATTGTGATGGGTCTAGCGCTTGTGTATCTCTTATGAGAAAGAAAGCAAGACTGTGATTTGGTGGGGTTAAATTGTACAAGATTTCTACTTCCCCAGTCTAAAATTTTTTGGAGATCCACGGAGATAGAACCCTCCATGAGTCTGCGATCCTCATCTAATTGGGCTAAAGAGACAGGCTTAGAATATTGTATATTTGAGTGGAGGGTGCTGTCGTCCGCGTAACTGTGAACTTGATTGAATGTGCTAGAGAGGAGGTCGTTGATGTAGAGAAGAAAAAAGTAGGGGCTAAAGCTGAACCTTGAGGAACTCCTGCATTAATTGGATACAGTTTAGAGGAATGGCCATCCACGACAACAGAAATTCTCCGGTTGGAGAGGAAATTGGCTGTCCAGGTACAGAGTTTTGGTGGTAGGCCATAGTCCGGAAGTTTATTAAGCAGCGCTGCGTGCCAGACCTGGTCGAATGCTTTGGATATGTCTAGAGCGACAAGCTGGGATTTACCGTGTAGTTCCATAGACTTGTTCCAAGAATGGATGACAAAGGAAAGGACGTCGGCAGTTGATCTGCGCTGACGGAATCTATACTGCCTGTCGTGGATTAGACTGTGTTTTGCAAGAAATTTGAGTAATTCGGTGTTAATATACTTTTACATCACTTTAGAGACAACTGAAAGGAGATAAATAGGCCTGTAGTTGCTAGGAAGCGCTTTGGATCCTTTCTTGGGGACAGGTTGTACTAGAGCAGTTTTCCAGTTACTAGGGAATATGCCTCTATTGTAAGATGTCTGAAACAGCCGAGTCAGGACAGGAGCAAGTTCTGGTGCGCATTTTTTGAGAACATTTGCTAGGATCTCGTCAAGGCCGGAGGTTTTGTTACAATCTAAAATCAGCGTGCTTACTATAAATTAGTGATGATTCCGTTTGTCATGATACAAATATTTTAAGATTAATGTGCGTAGATGAAAATAATATTTTTTTATTTGGCATTTAGTATTGTATTTTGTTTAAGATATATGGACCATAGTTTAAATAAAAAGTGTTTTAAATTAAACAAGATATTTGAACCTTAATTGCTTGTAAACCATCGATGAACTTAAACCACTGCTTAAGTCTTTGAATGATTTTTGCAAAAACCAGATATATGAACCAGGCAATAAACATTTGAACCTGTGACAAGCACTAATAAGTACACTTTAAAGAACACAATTAAATCATAACATATTTTTAAGACCTGACGATGGAATGTATAGCCTACAGTCAGGCTACACATTATAGTCTTCCAGAGCAGCTTCCACGCACATACAGTGCAGCAACAAGGGAACTGTGGGAAGAAAACTCCTCTTGCTAATACCACGACGAGCACTGACTAGCAACCATCGCTTCAGTACTGCCGGCACCTGCGGTAAGATTTTAAGCAGTAGGCAGAGACCGGTTTCGTCCTCCTTATGGACTATGCAGTATGCCACACCTGCGCTACAATAAATCGTCCTTACGTGCATTAAATAGAAGAACACATCTTATAGAGCATCTCTAGATTATTTGGAATTAATCTTTCACTCGTGTTTTCACAGGATTGGAGCCTTCTGTCACTATCATCTTCATTCAACTCATGTAGCAACTCTGTTTTTAGGGGTAGTATATATATATATATATATATATATATATATATATATATATATATATATATATATATATATATATATATATATATATATATATGAGACATGCTTGGTTCTCGGGTTAAACCGCGTCCAGAGTTTATGGAAACTCGACGTTTCGACTCCTGTTTTGGAGCCATTTTCAAGAGGTAAAGGAAATATGTAAGGACACTCTAAGGCCTCAATCTGCCTACTCCTTAGAGTGATTGACAAAGGTGGGTAAAGGAAATATGTAAGGACACTCTAAGGCCTCAATCTGCCTACTCCTTAGAGTGGTGGACAAAGGTGGGTAAAGGAAATATGTAAGGACACTCTAAGGCTTCAATCTGCCCACTCCTTAGAGTGATGGACAAAGGTGGGTAAGGAAATATGTAAGAACACTCTAAGGCCTCAATCTGCCTACTCCTTAAAGTGGTGGACAAAGGTAGGTAAAGAAAATATGTAAGGACACTCTAAGGCCTCAATCTGCCTACTCCTTAGAACGGTGGATAAAGGTAGGTTAGGTTGTTGTAGCTCGATTACGGGGCCTCAATCTGCCTACTCCCCAAATCTCGCCGGAGATCGTCTGTGAGGTCTCAGTGTGTTCAACCCTAGGCCTCAGAGAGATCTGGCAGTTCGTTGCAAGTCTTGTCTTATATATGTCGTTCCGTCTACCTGTTGCGTCATCAGTGAAAGTAGTGGGGTCACAGTCAATTAAGTGGGGGGCTTTGGTCACGGTATCTAGAGGAGGATTAAGAGGGTCACCGGCATTTGTTGAGGCAGATAATGATGCAACAAAATTGTCTGTGGAATTCATTTCCCTTTTGTGTGTTTGCAAAGAAGATATAATAGGTTTCCAAGTAGTCGGAAGGCGAAGACCATCATCTCTCTTATTTAAACAATCGGGACGTTTTTCAATCTCGATTGCTTCGCGGATAATTCTCGTTTTGAAATTGTAAACCGGTGCTATTTTTTTGGCATTATCGAAGTCTATTTTGTGCCCTGTATAAATATGATGCATGGCCAGCGCGGATGAGGGGTCCAATTTTCTAACTGCGAGGGTGTGTTCGTATATTCTATTGCGGATGCGTCTGTTTGTTTGTCCTCCTTTGTTCGGGAACAGTCAGAGCAAGGAATTTCGTAAACTCCGTGGGATTCGTTTGGAATCGTATCCTTGGGAGTTTTTATTACAATACAACTAAATTCCGTGGTTCGAACATTAGTAACACGATCCCTTAGACTAACGGACAACAACAACAAACAGACAGAATTAAACTTTTTAAGACAGACATTGCTAGAAAACGGATACGACAACAATCACATACTACGAAACATTAGAAACGCACAACAACAAACCACTACACCACAACAAGAACAAACAGCGTCCACACAACAACACACAGCGTTTTGACCATACATTAAAGGTGTCACCGACAAAATCAGCCGAATTTTCAGAACCCATAATATCAAAACCGTATTCACAACAGACCAAAAACTGTCAAATCTTATAAAAACTCCCAAGGATACGATTCCAAACGAATTCCACGGAGTTTACGAAATTCCTTGTTCTGACTGTTCCCGAACTTACGTAGGACAAACAAACAGACGCATCCACAATAGAATATACGAACACACCCTCGCAGTTAGAAAATCCGACCCCTCATCCGCGCTGGCCATGCATCAAATTCATACAGGGCACAAAATAGACTACGATAATGCCAAAACAATAGCACCGGTTTACAAGTTCAAAACGAGAATTATCCGCGAAGCAATCGAGATTGAAAAACGTCCCGATTGTTTAAATAAGAGAGATGATGGTCTTCGCCTTCCGACTACTTGGAAACCTATTATATCTTCTTTGCAAACACACAAAAGGGAAATGAATTGCACAGACAATTTTGTTGCATCATTATCTGCCTCAACAAATGCCGGTGACACTCTTAATCCTCCTCTAGATACCGTGACCAAAGCCCCCCATAATTGACTGTGACCCCACTACTTTCACTGATGACGCAACAGGTAGACGGAACGACATATATAAGACAAGACTTGCAACGAACTGCCAGATCTCTCTGAGGCCTAGGGTTGAACACACTGAGACCTCACAGACGATCTCCGGCGAGATTTGGGGAGTAGGCAGATTGAGGCCCCGTAATCGAGCTACAACAACCCAACCTACCTTTATCCACCGCCCTAAGGAGTAGGCAGATTGAGGCCTTAGAGTGTCCTTACATATTTCCTTTACCTACCTTTGTCCACCACTCTAAGGAGTAGGCAGATTGAGGCCTTAGAGTGTTCTTACATATTTCCTTTACCCACCTTTGTCCATCACTCTAAGGAGTAGGCAGATTGAAGCCTTAGAGTGTCCTTACATATTTCTTTTACCCACCTTTGTCCACCACTCTAAGGAGTAGGCAGATTGAGGCCTTAGAGTGTCCTTACATATTTCCTTTACCCACCTTTGTCAATCACTCTAAGAAGTAGGCAGATTGAGGCCTTAGAGTATCCTTACATATTTCCTTTACCTCTTGAAAATGGCTCCAAAACAGGAGCCGAAACGTCGAGTTTCCATAAATTCTGGACGCGGTTTAACCCGAGAACCAAGCATGTCTCACATTAAAGACCGCGGAAATCTTTCTGAACATATATATATATATATATATATATATATATATATATATATATATATATATATATATATATATATATATATATATATATATATATATATATATATATATATATATATATATATATATATATGTATATATATATATATATATATATATAGGTCTGCAAAATTTTGTGGATATTGGATCGAGCTGTACATGTTGTTGCAGAGAGCTGACGAATATACCGACTTTTATTTTGCTCAAGTTGTTGTATTACACCTACTTTCTTTGCTTCGTTCCTTACACTCAGCGCTCGCTCGCGCTTCTTATTGCAAACCAAACCAGTTTCTTTAATATTTCGCTATATTCTTGAAACACGAACATCACTTACATTTTTGTCAGGAAGGTTTTCATTAAAAATACGAGCAGTTTCTCTACTGCACTGATTATTGTCATAATAAATTGACACGCTTTTTAGCCTTAGAGTGTGCTAATCCTGGACGATTTTTCAACTGCTGGATTATCCTTCTATCTATCCAGGTCCTTAAGGTGCGTTTTTCCCTATATGATGATATCCCCAGCACAGGTTCTGGCCCAAAAAAGTCCTCCTGGGCACCACCTTTGCCAAGCGAGTCGGCCGCTAAATTGCCATTAAGGTCCGAGTGCGGTATCCAGACCAGCGACGCCCAATTGTAGCTGCGTAGTTCGTAAAAGGCAGATTTACAGCTCCATACCGTTTTTAAATTGCAACGGTAGGAACCAAGTTCCTTTACTGCAGCTTGGCTATCTGAATATACTTTTATAGATTTGTGTGTGCAATAGTTTTGGATAATTGCCCTCGCACACATCTCGATGGCATACACTTCTGCCTGGT
This sequence comes from Tillus elongatus, assembly GCA_964006375.1. Classification (NCBI taxonomy): domain Eukaryota; kingdom Metazoa; phylum Arthropoda; class Insecta; order Coleoptera; family Cleridae; genus Tillus; species Tillus elongatus. The sequence continues at coordinate 155,518,685 of OZ023265.1, forward strand.
GTGTGGTTGCATACTTTCCGAGGCTAGATGATATTCTTGCATCCGTGTTTCTTCCATATGCGCCAGCTCCTGCGCCCCGATCGCTTTTAGAGCCATCAGTGTACCAGCAGAGGTCTGCCTTTAATAGGGTCGTCCCTTTTCAGAAGGACGGTCTTGAAAGACATATCTCTACTGATCTTTGTAGGCATCAGGTCTGAAGCCATCCCAGAACCTCATGACTCTCAATGTCATCGAGCAGTCTGTTCCTTCTCAAACTGATTGCCTTCGACATGCTGTCAGCCGTTTGTTTTAATCTTTAGGTTGTCCACCTAGCCTCCCTTTACAGCCAAATGTAACAAGGTTTATGGTTTAGGACTTCTGTAGCGGCTGATGGAGCGGTCCTTTCGCGCCCGTTATCATCAGACAATCTTGTCTCTGTAGCTAAGCCAGTTTGGCCCTCGTGGTACCACGAAGTGCCTTAGGCCACCAAACTATAGCTCCATAGGTTATCATCGGTCTGGTAACATAGAGCAAGTACATCTGTTGTGGACTTGCTTTCCTGTTATTTCCACAGATTCTTCGGCATGTCCATAGGGACAGTTTTGCCCTGCGGATTACATTCTCTAACTGTACCTTCCAGTTGAGATTTTTATCTAGAGTAGCTCACAGATGCTTCTTCGGTTCCACAAATGGAAGTGTTTCTTCCATAAGAATAGGTAGTATCAAGTTGTCCAACCTTATTCTTTTGGTAAATTGAACAATGATGGTTTTGCGGGAGCTCACAGTCACCTGCTCCCTCCGGCACCAATCATTCACTACATTTAGTGTCGCTTGAAGAGTATTTAAAAGTTCCTCTTCAGATTTACCTCTAACCTCCTATAGTTCGACGATAACCAGCAAATGGTCCATAAAGGGGGGCCACAGTAGAGGAGATAATACTTCTCCCTGCGAGCACCCCCTTCCAGACCTGAAGCTGACCCGCCCCCCTGCAATGAGGTAATAATGGTCCGAATGTGCAGCCTGCTACCGATCCAGCCAGAAATTGTGGGTTCCACCCCTCTAGCGTAAGCAGCTTCGTAGAGGGAGTTAGGTAATGCATTGTTAAATGCTCCTTCAATGTCGAGAAACGCAGCCACTGCTACCTCCCAGTGAGTGTGTGATTTTCTCAACAAGGTTATTGAGTGTTAAGTCACTAGATTTGTCAATTTGGTAGGTATACTAGTGAGCATTGAGAGGGTTATTGCTTAAGATATTCCCCCTAACGTGTCCGTCCAGTATTTTTTCTTATCCTTTTAGGAGGAATGAAGTCAGACTGAGAAGATTTGGGTAGGAGTTTATTACGTCCTAATTTGGGAATATATGCACCCCCAGTCACCGTCAATCTGGATGGAATTTAGTTCTATGCCAGACTGGCCCTATACAGCTTGATGAGGAATTGGAAAAGTCCCTCCAGTCCATTTTGTAGCCAAACCGGAATCACCCCATCTTCCCTTGGCACCTTGACTGGCTGTAAATGCTTAACAGCACACTCCACCGCCGACGCTGTCATTATTTTCCGAGCAACCCGCCAGTCTTTGGGGTCGATATAAACGCCAGCGGGATTTCTTTATTACTCAGGATTAGACAATCTGGAAAATGTGTATGTGCTAAGAGCTCTAAGGTTTATTTCCTTGATTCTGTAAAGGAACCATCTGGTCGTTTTATCGATCCCAGTTCCTGGAGCCGGTCGCGTGAGAGAATCCTGTGGATCCTGGCGCTGCTGGGTAAATTGGCAATACCCCCGCAGAACCTTTTCCAGGACTTCCTCTTTGCGTTCCTGATCTCCTTGTTGTATAGTCTTAGAGCGGATTTATATTGTTCCCAGTTGTCTGCAGTCTGGAAGCTGGAAGAAAAGACATACTATGGATAAAACTATCTCTCTCAGGGCTGCAACTAAATTCATCTGTTGCATTTACTGGTCACCTTCTGACAACAACTCTGTCCAGCTCTTTGACTATCTTTCTAAAAAAAACCGACCATCTGATTTCTGAATATCCTTTCTCCGAGGTCACTATTCTTGGTGACTTCAATGTCCATAATAAGGAATAGCTAAGATCTTCAAAAACCGATCCACAAGGAAGAGCAGCGGAGGCCTTTGCAGTCAGCAATTCTTTAGCCAATATGGTTCAGCAACCTACTTACTTTCCTTGCATCCCAACACACAGCTCAAATCCCTTGGATCTCCTTCCTACCACATATCTTGACTGCTATAAGATATCAGTCACCGCCCCCCTGGGTCGCTCAGACCACGGCATGGTCACTGCTTCCTGCGCAATGCAACCCGAGGTCACACACTCATTACCCCCACGTATCGTTTGGCACTACAACTCCGCGAACTGGGACGAAATGCGAGATTACTTTTCCTCATTTCCATGGGCGTCTGTCTGCTTCTCTCATCCTGACCCCTCTGATATCTCACAAAACGTCACCGAAATTATTCAAGCTGGCATGGAATTATTTATCCCACGTACACAGAAAACCTCTGCAGCCACTTCAAAGCCCTGGTTCTCTAAATCCTGTGACAAGGCCAGACTTGAAAAGGTCAAAGCGCACAAAATGCTTCTACACAATCCTAGTCAAGAAAACCGTCAAGCATTTAACGACGCAAGAAACCGCTATGTCCGCATTCTTTCTGAGGCAAAAAACTCGTTTAATAACCACATCAAAAACAAAGTCCTCTTATGCTCCAGCGGCAGCAAACCCTTCTGGACTCTTGCTAGATCTATTGGGAATAATTTCTGCAAGAGCACGTTCCCAGCTCTTGTCTCAGGGGATGAAATTGTTTCTACCGCCCTGGGCAAGGCTGAACTTTTTGCCTCGTTATTCGCCGGCAATTCTACTCTCAACCCACCTCCAAATGTTCAACCACCAACAGTGCCCAATGTGGCGCATAAAATGACAGATATCATTTTCAAAACTAGAAAGGTACGAAAGATGATCTCTTCTCTCAATACTAGGTAAGCCTCTGGCCTTGACGAGATCCCAGCAATTGTTCTCAAAAAATGCGCACCAGAACTTGCTCCTGTCCTGACTCGTCTGTTTTAGACATCCTACAATAGAGGCATATTCCCTAGTAACTGGAAAACTGCTCGAGTACAACCCGTCCCCATCAAAGGATCGAAAGCGCTTCCTAGCAACTACAGGCCCATTTCTCTTTTTTCAGTCATCTCTAAAGTGATGGAAAAGTATATAAACACCGAATTACTAAAATTTCTTGAAAAACACAGTATAATCCACGACAGGCAGTATGGATTCCGTCAGCGCAGATCAACTGCCGACCTCCTTTTCTTTGTCACCCATTCTTGGAACAAGTCTATGGAGGTACACGGTGAATCCCAGATTGTCGCTCTAGACATATCCAAAGCATTCGACCAGGTCTGGCACGTAGCGCTGCTTAATAAACTACCGGCCTATGGCCTACCACCAAAACTCTGTACGTGGACAGCGAATTTTCTCTCCAACCGGAGAATTTCTGTTGTCGTGGATGGCCATTCCTTTAAACTGTATCCAATTAATGCAGGGGTTCCTCAAGGTTCAGCTTTAGCCCCTACTTTGTTTTGTCTCCACATCAATGACCTCCTTTTTAGCACATCCAACCCAGTTCACAGTTACGCGGACGACAGCACCCTCCACTCCAATATACAATATTCTAAGCCTGTCTCTTTAGCCCAATTAGATGAGGATCGCAGACTCATGGAGGGTTCTATCTCCGTAGATCTCCAAAAAATATAAGACTGGGGAAGTAGAAATCTTGTACAATTCAACCCCACCAAATCACAGTCTTACTTTCTTTCTCATAAGAGATCCACCAGCCCTAGACCCATCACAATCAACAACCAAGTTATTCAAAGTAATGAGTCCTTTTCACTTGTTGGCATCTCTGTGGATCGAAATCTCAATTGGCACCAACATGTCACATCAATTGCAGAAGCGGCTGCTAAGAAATTAGGTTTCCTCTTCCGGGCTCGCAAATATTTTTCGCCAGCTAATCTCTGTACTTTATATACTTCACAAATAAGACAAAACCTCAAATACTGCTCCCACATCTGGGGTGCTGCTGCCGCTTCTACACTCGCTATCCTGGACTCCATTCAGAAGAGACCTATACGTCTCATCGGTAACCAGACCCTTACCCAAAGGCTGCCATCCCTTGCCCACCGACGTGCCGTTGGTGGCTTCTCTCTCTTTTATAGATATCTGCACGGGCACTGCTCAGAGGAGCTTTCTTCCATAGTTCCTCCACCTGCTGCCCCCAACAGATCTACCAGGGGAACAGAGCGAATGCACTCTTTTACTGTCCAGGTCACCAGACATAGAACATCTTGTTATGCCCGCTCTTTTGTCTCGAGGACTTCCAAGTTGTGGAACTCCCTGCCGGCATATGTTTTTCCTTCTCCCCCGAACCTCCAAACCTTCAAGTCCAGAATTAACAAGTTGCCTCTTTCCTCCTTGTCGACACCCACGTTACGATAGTATTTAGGCTGTAAGCTGTATGTTGTTGAAATTAAAGAAAAGTCTTAACACAGTCAATGGCTTCCACACCTAATGAAATACAACTATATTCGATTTTTTATTTTAAAGCTTTGAAAGCAAATACCTACAAAACTAATTAGTAGCGTTTAAAATTAAAGCTATGAATAGAGAATCAAAAGAGTTTTCTATTCCATTCAATGTATCTTCCCTATTTAAATTAATAAGGTGAGAGCCGCCCTCGCTAAGTTGAAAGCTAAAGCGTGTTTTGGGGTTTTTCAAAATGCTCAGTAGTTCTCGGGAAATCACTGGTGCAACCTTTTGCAATGGACACCTGTATAGCATGTAAATACCATTATTTAACCACCCCTATTTCTCCTTCTACACTATATTAATAGAAACTAAAAAAATATCCCTTAAATTAATCGCTAACTACTATCTATTAGAAAGAAGCGTGTTTTCTTGAGTTTTGATAAACAATTATTTATAGCATTGCAAAACTGTAAACCAACCATGTCGCCCATATCTAATTTGTTAAAAAAAATTCAATTCAAATTTGCGTTTCACATTTGCTCGTGTAGCGTGTGACATACTAATTATGCAATTGTTATTTCGTTGCACTATCTTAACATATTCGCATGTCTGTAACCAAGATAAATTAAAATATTTGTAAAGGTATAGCAAAAGAAAATCTAGCTAAGGAGCTAATAATACTATTGATTTACCTCATATTAATTCCGCTGATATAAAAAGCGATCGATTAGAAATGTCAAGGAAGCTACACAATACATGATCTGGCAATTTTACTTTACTTGAACTTCTTGAAATCATTCTAATAAAATTCAAGGCGAACTACAGTAAAAATACTCAGCTTGGTATTTTCTTGGAAACCACTTAATTTTTTGTGTTATGTAGCGAACGCAAATATGCTTAAAGAATATTGTTTGGTGTAGTCGTTGTTTTCACATATTGGAAACCGCATTTTGTACATTGCTAAGCGCAACCAAGAGTATAAGGCGATAAAATGCAACCAAGGTACCCATAATAAACTATGCTAAATAATAATAATAATAATAATAATAATAATAATAATAATAATAATAATAATGATTTTATTCACACAAAAAAATACAAAAATAATATAATATAATTCTTACATAAAAGTTGAATAAAATCCATAGAACCCACAAAAGTCAGAGACTTGTGCGTGGGTATTCTAAACTATATAACTAATAAATGTACATTCCTACAAAGCACAATGTTAGGATAGGAATTCTTGTAAAAAAAAAATCCATAATCTAGTAGAGTGAAACATGAACAACACACACACAGACAGATTCATATTAATATACACACATACACATACAGGCGTGCATACACACATATACACATACACACATGTACCCACATGTACCCACACATACATACACACACATATATACACACATACATACACATACATATATACACACATACATCCAGATATACCTACATTCCCACATACTCATCACAAAAGAACACAACATCTTTAGAAAATATTAGCTGATAAATTGACATAAATATAATAAGCTATATAATAAAATTCATAATACAATTACAACTATTAAATAAAAGAAACTACACATGCAATAAAAATGATGACAAAACAAACGCAAAATACAGACACTACAGACAATCAGAATATCCCAAAACAGGGCAAAGCCGCAAGCAAAACGGCAACTGGTAATATATTAATTGACTATACCGTTTCGGTAAATCTATTTTGCTGAATATGATCGTGTTATCTTAGGAGATACTTTGCTTGCAGGTTGTGATGAAGATGGTACCTTTGATCTTGCAAGATTTTTACTGGACCTATCGGAGCGTTCCGTTTTCTTGACCCCACACACTTGTGCGTCGTTTTCTTCTAAGCCAAGTTCTTCTAGTAATATTTTTTGCCTTCTCCGAGGATTGGGAGTAGATGGTGCATTATTTACTAGCCCTACCTGTTGAATCTCAGAATCTTCACTATCTGTTTTAACAAGATCTTCCACTCTGTATAATTCACCATTTACTACAAGTTTTTGGCCTCTTATATGTGCCTGATAACCTTTTTCTCTTGCACTCTTTAAATGCTTATTTAGTATCTTGTTTACTTGTCTATCTTCAAGGCAACGGTCGTGAGTAATCGTAATTTTTTTTCCTTTGAGTTTATGGCAGTTTTTGAGAATTGATAGCTTTTTCCGATACGATACAAACTCCACTAATATGGGAGATTTGATATTGCTTTTGCCTATCTTATAAATGTCGCTGATATCTGCATCCACTATAGCAACATTAAGTTCATGATTAAATACATCTAAGACTGTTTTCAGTAATTCATTCTCATTTATATCGGCGTCAAAAATTACTATATTATTTTTTCCTGTATTTCTTTGTAATCTTATCACCTGTTCTTGAAGGTTACGATTTTTATCTTCCAACTCCTTTACTTTCAGTCTATATGTTGCTATTGACTGGTTTATTTCAGCTTTAAAATTTTCTATCTGTGTAGTGAGATGATTTTTAATATCTGCTGTCTTTTCTTCAAATTGTTCTCTTAGACTTACAAACAAACTTTTCATGTATTCCTTTTGTGAGTTACTAAATTCTGTCATTATTTTGGATCAGACCATATATAAACAATAAAATAAAATAAGTGCCTGAGCGTATCACTTTAGTCCTATATCTACTATATTGATAAGATATGTATTCTTGACTGAGATAAAAACCTCATGTGTTTCATAAAATTTACTCTATTTTAGTGAATTTTCTTAAAAAAATTCACTAATGAGGAGATCTCGACTTTTGAATTTTGAAAAAATTTCTTCAAATGAGCGCTAATTAGGCCCCCCAGAACACATATCCGGGGTCAGTTTGAATTTTTATATGTTTATATATATATATATTTATATATATATATATATATATATATTTATATATATATATATGTATCACACCGATAACTCAAAAAATAATGGGCCGATTTTGATTAAATTTGGTGAATAAATTCCTTTTGCAAATGGCTTGGATAAGTTCGTTAGCCAGGAAAATCTGCCCAGGTTTTCCCGGAAAATTTTGTGTTTTCTTTAGAAAAAAATTTATATCTCCCGAATTAACAAAGTAGGGGCAACCAAATTTGGTACGCGGGTTTATGTCCTTATATGTAAGTTACCTACCAAAATTTAGCTCTGTCAGTCAAAAGACAAAAAAGTTATAGGCATTTAAAGAAAAATTAATTGGGGTTTTCCTCAAAACGTCAAAGTTGCGACTTAAAACGTCAAAATCGGCAACATTTAGGCAAATAACTTGAATCTAATACAGGCTATGGAAATCAAATGTCTCAAGAAGGATGTTTTACAAACACTGAAGTCTTAGTTTCAACCGTCATTGTCCTTCATTTTACTAAAATGTTTCCAGAAAATTCATTTGAAATAGACGCTTTCCCTGATGCTTGGCAGTAGCCTTAGCTATAGAGTTTATCGTTTAATGGTATATAATTTTTGTCGAATTTTCGTAAAAAATCAATAAAGCTCAATATATCCGTTATTATACAAGATTTGAAAAAAATTTGTATATATTAATTATAGGGTGTCTTGATCTACATCTTAAAAAAATATTTCTACAATCACAAGATGGCCCATAAGTCATTGGTGATACAAATTTTCTTTTTTTTTTAATCAAACACGCCTTATGTTATTGCATTTTCCATCGAAATATAATGCATGTTTGTAAGAAAAGAAATTCTGGATGCAGCAAGTGCGTTATGGTAGCGAACTTTGATCAAATGCTTCATATTTGAATAGCCCAATTTGCTATTAACCTATAAGGTTGACCAAGAAACGAGTTTTTCGGGAACACTTTAAGTCTACTTTTGGAAATCTTGGTACATTTTCACACAATAAAGTTATTTTTATGAAACATGGCACATTGCTTTTACTATATAGGTTATACTGGTAACCAAAATTGATGCCTGCTTCCTTAAAAAGAAAACACACATATTTGCAATAAAAACATTTTTATGAAAATTCACTACCATAACGCACTTGCTGCGTCCAGAGTTTTTCTCTATTTCTTTTGCCTTTAGAGACACTTGTTTTCTTAGAAAATATAATAGGCTGATTACTTACAGTTACTAGTGCCTTTCTATCATGTTTTTAATATTTATTTTGCTCCAAAAACTGGCATTTTCTGACCATTTAAAGCACTCACTTGAAAACGTATTTACACTTCGCACATTCAATTTTTCAATTCAAATGAAATTTATTTTTATATTTATAATCAATGTTGTTTTATTCCTACTGCTATTTGTTATAAACCTAATCATTTTCACAGTTAGTTTATACAACTCAAATTACTCAATCACTTATTAATATTTTTTAAAAAGCGTTGGCAAAGCAAGTGCATTCTAGAACATTGTTAGTTGGTTGTACACATTCTCTATTTCATAACATTTTGTGTTATTTGGAGCTGTCGTGACAACATACTACATGGTTCCGCACCGAAATGGCGATCCTGTGGTACATCTAACAATATCCTAGGAGGCTGGCACCGGTAGTTGTATGGCATTTTAGGTGTGTTCTCGTTGTAATTACGGTAAGCTCCAATTAGAGAGAAACCGGTCTGCGGTTCTAAGTATAGTGAGAATATATCTAGCCTAAGTCCATTTTAGTTGGAAGTTTTTCATGCATTTTTTTTGTAAATAAATGGGTTACTTGGTTGAAGAAAATTATACCAAGCAGAAAAAAATTAGTTATTTCTCGAAAAAAAAGAAACTAAATATACAAAAAATATCGGCGTTTAACCAATTCTCAGATATTTGGTCCCTCAGTTTTAAAATGGATCTGCCGACAGAATGTGCTCTCTATAGGACAGCTTGAATGTAAAAAAAATTCTGCCACATAATGCCATCTATTACTGGAGGTGAAGAACTAACATCATTTTAACCATTTGGCGAAAAATTTAAGTAGATAGTATTTGTTTCCGTTTATTAGTGAATTTGCTTTCAAAAATCACCAGTCGGATCTTGACTTTTGGATTTTCTAAAAATTTCTTAGCGCGAAATAGGCCTCCTAGAACATATATCCGGGGTCAGTTTTAATTTTTATATATATATATATATATATATATATATATATATATATATATATATATATATATATATATATATATATATACATATATATATATATATATATATATATATATATATATATATATATATATATATATTCATATATGTATCACACTCATAACTCAAAAAGTAATAAACCGATTTTGAACGAATTTGGTGGGAGTACCTTCCTTTGGCATAGATGATTTTGTTAGCCAGGAAAATCGGAACGGTTTTCCTTGAAAATTGTGGGTTTTATTTCGAATAATTTTTATGTCTCCGGAAATAACAAAGTTATGGCAACCAAATTTAGTAAAAGGGTCTACGTCGGCAAAGTCAACTACACACAAAAATTTAGATTTGTAAGTTAGAACGAAAAAAATTTAGAGGCATTTAAAGAAAAAAAACTTGGGTGCCACTGATGACCAGTGAAACGCACAGAAACAAAATATTTTATGTGGATAACAAAATCTATTGTATATTACAGAAAACGGCTAAGTTTTTGGCACAAAAAGGCCAAGAAATGCCAGAAAAAATACTTTGCAAGTTTTATAGTCAAAGTCGCGATTTGAAGCGTGAAAATTGGCAACTTTTAGGCAAAGAAGCTGAAACGAATACGGGTTATGTAGAAAAAATGCCGCAAGAACTGTGTTTTACAAACCCTTACGTTTTAACTTCCACCGTCACTGTCCTTCCTTTTATTAAAATGTTTACAGAAAATTCATTTTAAATAGCACCTTTCTCTGATGCTCTGTCAGTAATTTAGTTATAGCGTGAAGAAAACATATTGTATCCCTTTCTAAGCACATTTCGCGCATTAAGGAGTGTGAGATTTGGCGTAGTTAAAGTTTATTTGGAGAAGGAGTGCAGAAAGAAATTAAGAAAATTTGCAGCTCCTCCAGTAGCTGAGGAAGAATATTTTGCAAGAAAAGCAAATATGTTGCGCCGTTTAAGCGGTTTGGTAAAATAACGGGCCCAACCAAATGTCCTCTAACAATAACTGCCCACACATTTATTTTAAATTCTCTTTGGAAATAGTGGGTAAGTGTAGCATGTAGATCTACATGCGAATATTCGTGGCAGCTGTGCACATTAGTAATCCCTCTACTTGTAAAGCAAGCTTCATCCGTGAAAAGAATGGTCTAGGGAAAATCAATGTTCTTATGTAAGATGAAATTACAAAAAAAAACCAGTTGTGCCTGTGAATCCTGCACTTTTTGAAAGTGATAAGGATGCAGCAGATTGCGTCGGATAATTCTATGGACCGTCGGTTGTGTTAACTGAAACTGCCTGGATAGTCATCTGGTGCTGGCTTGAGGATTACTCTCAATACTGTCTAGAAGACGCTCTTCAATTCGTGCGTTCACTGCATGAACGCGTCCTCCAGCATTTTTATGCAAAAGGAACCCGTTTCCAGAGCTCTAGATTCAACATTGGCAAACGTTTGACGATGTGGTTTACGATTAGGAAATCTTCTTCAATATACCTCTACACTTCTGCGGCAATTATCCACGCAAAGCCCGAATACCATAAGCATGTCAACTTGTTCATTAAACGAGAATTTTCCAGCCATTTTAAGCAACAAATTATTATCACAAAAGAAAACAAGAAACACAAGACAATAATTATTGTAAAACTTAATAAATTTAAGTAACGTCAGATATGACAACAACTATAACCTAGCAACAGCTGACTTGCAGAACTCCCAAGGCATCCCCTATGAGACTTTAATGTTTAATAAAATTTTCAAGGGACATAATTTTGTTTTGATCTCAACTATAAAAATCTCAATTTTCTCAAGAACGGGTAGTTTGTCGAAAAAGTGACGAGAGGGAAAAATATAGAAAATTTAATTTGCTATAAAACTGATGAAGTTTAACTTTTAATTAGGTTAGGGTTTAGAAAAATCAAATCATTAAAAGGGTGACCCACCCCTAATTCACCCCTTTTTGAGTTTATACCCACTTTGAATTTTTGTCAGATAAGGAAGCTGACAAAAGGAAACAATCTAGCAAACTTGGTTGTTCTATGTTAGGTAACTGCTGCAATACAGCTGTTTCTTGTAATTATTAAAGAATCTTCCGAGGTCAATATCTCACCCACCATGTGCGCCAAAGAAAAATTATATATAAAAAATCGCCATGTTTTGAGGTACTCGACACGCACACATTATGTGTCCATTGCGTTGTGAATCACTCTGTACATATATATATATATATATATATATATATATATATATATATATATATATATATATATATATATATATATATATATATATATATATATATATATATATATATATATATATATGTGTGTGTGTGTGTGTATGTGTGTGTGTGTGTGTGTGTACCTAAAGAAAACTCAAAAACTTAACCAGGAATATTTCGAGTACTTATCTCTTTGAAAAGCGCTCCGGCGATTCGTTTTTTTTATTTGATGGCGACAAATTTTCTCGCGCATGCGGAAGCTGCTACTTCATCGCCCTAAGCAAGGCAGCTACCCTCTTTTAAATTTAATATAGCACGTGGGGTCGTGTTACGCCTCGTTGGAAAGGCCACTCAATTTTCTATTCGATCGTGTACTCTGCTTTGAAAATCCTTGAAATTTTGGAGAAGGAGATCTAAAATTAAAGTTACCAAGTATGATCTAAAAAATTAATGGCACCCAAATTGCGAAAATATAAAGGTTCTATTGAAACGTATGATACAAAAGCATGGGTGTGCCTAGAAGGTGTAACTTTACTCGAGAAACTGTTTATAACAGAATCCATCAGGCTCCATGCAAAAATATAATTTTTGTTTAAATCGATTTCGAAACTGTTGCAAATATATAATTAAAACTCTGGACGCAGCAAGTGCGTTATGGTAGTGAATTTTCATAAAAATGTTTTTAATTGCAAATATGTGTGTTTCCTTTTTAAGAAAGCAGGCATCAAATTTTGGTTACCAGTATAACCTATATAGTAAAAACAATGTGCCATGTTTCATAAAAATAACTTTATTGTGTGAAAATGTACAAAAATTTCCAAAAGTAAACTTAAAGTGTTCCCGGAAAAACTCGTTTCTTGGTCAACCTTATAGGTTAATAGCAAATTGAGCTATTCAAATTTGAAGCATTTAATAAAAATTCGCTACCATAACGCACTTTCTGCGTCCCGAATTTCTTTTCTTACAAACATGCATCGCTGAAAAATTCAAAAATGCAATAACATAACGCGTGTTTGATTAAAAAAAAAGAAAATTTGTATCACCAACGACTTATGGGCCATCCTGTGATTGTAGAAATATTTTTTTAAGATGTAGCTCAAGACACCCTATAATTAATATATACAAATTTTCTCCATATCTTGTATAATAACGGATATATTGAGCTTTATTGATTTTTTACGAAAATTCGACAAAAATTACATACCATTAAACGATAAACTCTAAAGCTAAGGCTACTGCCAAGCATCAGAGAAAGGGTCTATTTGAAATGAATTTTCTGGAAACATTTTAGTAAAATGAAGGACAATGACCGTTGAAACTAAGACTTCAGAGTTTGTAAAAGATCCTTCTTGAGACATTTGATTTCCATATCCCGTATTAGATTCAAGTTCTTTGCCTAAATGTTGCCGATTTTGACGTTTTAAATCGCAACTTTGACGTTTTGAGGAAAACCCCAATTTTTTTTTAAATGCCTATAACTTTTTTGTCTTTTGACCTACATAGCTAAGTTTTGGTAGGTGGCTTACCTATAAGGATATTAACTAGCGTACCAAATTTGGTTGCCCTTACTTTGTTAATTCCGGAGATATAAATTTTTTTCGAAAGAAAACACAAAATTTTCCGGGAAAACCTGGGCAGATTTTCCTGGCTAACAAACTTATCCAAGCCATTTGCAAAAGGAATTTTTCCACCAAATTTAGTCAAAATCGGCCTATTATTTTTTGAGTTATCGGTGTGATACATATATATATATATATATATATATATATATATATATATATATATATATATATATATATATATATATATATAAATATATATATAAATTTATATATAAATATATATATAAATATATATATATATATAAACATATAAAAATTGAAACGGACCCCGGATATGTGTTCTAGGGGGCCTAGTTCGCGGTCATTTGAAGAAATTTTTTCAAAATTCAAAAGTCGGGTTCTCCTCATTAGTGAATTTTTTTTAAGAAAATTCACTAATAAAGTTATATACAAAAATGTATCTAACTAATTGATTATTAGCTTGGGAAAGTAATTAATGTTTCAATGGAACAGTGCGGATAGATGTCGTGAGGACGGTGAAATACCTGGGGGTGATAGTGGACTGTCATCTGAGATGGGATGAGCACATAAACAATCAGGTGTACAAAATACGATTTTTGATCAGTAGGTTTAAAATGTACCGAGATATGTTTGACCTAAAGCATTTAAAGATCATATACAAATCTCTGGTTGAGACACATCTGCAGTACGCTAATATCATCTGGGGAGGAGCTGCAAGATGTTATATAAAAAGACTGGAAGTCGCTCAGCAGTGGATTTTAAAAATAATTGGGAACATATGTTATACTTACCCAAGTGATGACCTTTATGCGGAAATGCGTGTCCCGGATCTCTCTCAGATTTACCTTGGGTCTGTGGGTATTTGACAACAAAAGAATAGAGGAAGACTCACTGAGGCATCCCATGGCTATCAGACTCGATCGATTGGGAGTGCCAGCATGATCCCGAGGTTTAATAAATCTCAGACCCGGCGATGTCATGTTCAAATGGGACCAAGACTACGCAACTTCTTGCCACCGAATGTACAATCTGTATATGACATGCGATTGTTTAAGGTACTGCTGAGGGCTTGTATACTCGACTGGCCAAGACTGAATGCTCGTAGGATAATTAACGGGTAATGCCTGTTTTGCTGAAGCTATGTCATGTGAGCATGTGTTGTGTGAGAAAGTGAGTGAGGAATGAGCAAGTAAGTCATTGAGTGAGTGAGCAAGTGAGTGAGTGAGTGAGTGAGTGAGCAAGTATGGTTTCTCATTTTGTATTGCATTTTATTTGTTTTGTCTTCGATCTTAAATTGTTACCATTTTAATTGGATTACTTATTGCAATAGTTAGGATTGTTTAGTTTTGTAAGTAAAGTTTGTATAGTGTAAATGTAATATGTCTTGTAATCTTCCTTGTAGCCATGCGCTGTCTGTATTCTTGAGATAGCGATGTTGCGCTGGATTGAGGATTGTTAAATACAATATTTATATTCCAGACCCACGCACAAGTCTTTGACTTTTGTGGGATAGTTCGGATTTATTCCCCCTCTGTTGGTATTTTGTATAATCATTGTAACTATCTATTTATGTGAATAAATCTATATTATTATTATTATTATTATTATTATTATTATTATTATTATTATTATTATTATTATTATTATTATTATTATTATTATTATTATTATTATTATTATTATTTAATTATTTAGTATAAATGAGTGTAATTTCAAAAATAAAGTTGCGAGTTCCTCAGTAGCGACTTTTTAAAACAAGAATTCGTTAAAGGCATGATTTTGCATTCTGCAGTTTGAATATCCATCCATTTTCCAGAAAAATTGGTCGATCAAATATAAAAATATAGATAATATTAGATAATCCTCTCCAATATAGTGGTCTCGGCCTTTCGGTTTAGTTCTGGTAAAAAAAACTTGATCTCAATATTTTGGTATTTTTCGGCCCACGAGGCAAAATAAGTCTCCTTTGTCTATAAGATTGAATATATGGTGCTTATCATACAAACACCTTTAGTATTCAGCTATCCTTTGGGCTCTTGAAAAATTAGCAATTTTGTTTTACATGCTCATAACTTAATTTTCCTTAAACCTAGTAACTTGAATTTTGGTATATATATATATATATATATATATATATATATATATATATATATATATATATATATATATATATATATGTCAACTATGTACCAAATTTTATTGAAGTAGCTTTATAATTTCCTAAAATACAAAAATTTTCTTGGGCAAGTATTTCGATCGGGCTGACTATCGAACTTAATGAAGCTATCTATAAACAACTACTTGCCAAAATGTCATCAAAATCGGTTCATCATTATTCAGTTGTCAGTATGATACAACACACACACAGTAATATATATATATATATATATATATATATATATATATATATATATATATATATATATATATATATATATATATAAGTTTTCGCAATAAATATATTGCTTCATCAGTCAATCACTAAGTGAGTGGTGGACGTGCCGCCACCTAGTTGCGGAACCAAGCAGTATGTTGTCACGCCAGCTCCAAATAACACAAAGTGTTAAAAAAATAGAGACTGTATACAACTAACTAACAATCTAGAAAATTGTTAGCCCTGGCCCATTTCTACCCCAATAGAGGGACAAAGTATGTAAGGCTAGATGCATTCTCGCAACAATTAGAACCGTAGACCGGTTTCGCTCTCATTAGAGCTCTTCAGTACGGCATACTAATTGTACTAAAAATGCACCAAAAGTAATACGGCTATGGTATAGCCAACCTTAAATCACTAAGTGAGTGGTGGACGTGCCGCCACCTAGTTGCGGAACCAAGTAGTATATTGTCACGCCAGCTCCAAATAACACAAAGTGTTAAAAAATAGAGACTGTATACAACTAACTAACAATTTAGAAAATTGTTAGCCCTGGCCCATTTCTACCCCAATATAGGGACAAAGTATGTAAGGCTTGATGCATTCTCGCAACAATTAGAACCGTAGACCGGTTTCGCTCTCATTAGAGCTATTCAGTACGGCATACTAATTGTAGCAAACATACACCAAAAGTAATACGGCTATAGTATAGCCAGCCTTAAATCACTAAGTGAGTGGTGGACGTGCCGCTACCTAGTTGCGGAACCAAGTAGTATGTTGTCACGCCAGCTCCAAATAACACAAAGTGTTAAAAAAATAGACTGTATACAACTAACTAACAATTTAGAAAATTGTTAGCCCTGGCCCATTTCTACCCCAATATAGGGACAAAGTATGTAAGGCTTGATGCATTCTCGCAACAATTAGAACCATGGTCATCAGTCAAGTTTCCCAAAGCGCCATCTTTATTGGACATTGTGGTAATGCCTGCCCTATGGCTGACTTGTTGGAACGCAGGTCATGGCATATTAAGAAGTCCTAAGAAGGACGAAACACACACACAGTATTGTGGGCTAGTTTATTTTAAAACAGACTATTATGACACCATCGAAGTCATAAAATTCCCTCTTGACGAGACCGCGACTTTTCAATTTTGAATATATATATATATATATATATATATATATATATATATATATATATATATATATATATATATATATATATATATATATATATATATATATATATATATATAAACATAAAGTCTAAAACTGACGCCGGATATGGTAGTGAACCTGATTCGCGCTCACAAGTTTTTCAAAATCTAAAAGTCGCGGATTGAAGAGCGAATTTTTTCTACGAAAATTGACTTAACATATGACTTCGATAGTGTCGAGGTTATAGTCTGTTTCAAAATAGACTAGACCCTCAGTGGGCTCTCAAATTTGATTCAGCCACAACTTTTCAGTTAAAAATATACTAAATTGTGGTATTTGATGTTTGTAAACCACCCTAACAAGTGTGGGTTTTAAAAATAAAACAATAATAATAATAAGAATACTTGCTAATAAAATGTTACACTGTGTCGTACGAAAAAACAGATAATCGTTTTGGTTAATAATGTGAACCATCAAAATGACTGTGAAAGATATGTTTCAGCCTTGCATGTGTACGATCATAATATCCATGAACCCCTCTTATTTGCACGGTAGTATTTACGTTCTTTTGCAGCCATGGCTTTGCAAATCTTAGGAAATAACCTTGCAGAGTGGGATAATTATATGCACTCATGTAAGTTCTCACTTTCCTTTTCAGGAAATGCTGTAGGCTTCAATTCCTGCATACTAAGTTCCTGTGTGGACATGTATGCATATAATTCATTGAACGCCAGTTTATATGAAGTAGGTGATTTAGCAACTTTTAATGGCTGTAAAAATTAATAATATGAAATGGTGACGCAGCGTCTTTATACTCTCTACACCCTCATTCTCTGAATAATTATAAATATGATGATTTATAATACTACAACTATTATCTACTATTATCTAATTTTCGTGGAAAACATTGGCTCTTCTGAAAATCCCCACTTTTTCCAAAATTGTCTTCACATGCGCACGAACTGGGCTACCTGGAACTCATATCCGAGTCCAGTTTCAGACTTTATATATATATATATATATATATATATATATATATATATATATATATATATATATATATATATATATATATATGAGACACACTTGGTTCTCGGGTTGAACCTCGTCCAGAATTTATTAAAACTCGACGTTTCGGCTCCTGTTTTGGAGCCATTTTCAAGAGGTAAAAGAAATATGTAAGGACACTCTAAGGCCCCAATCTGTCCACTCCTTCGAGCGATGGACAAAGGTGGGTTGGGTTATTGTAGCTCGATTACAGGGTCTCAATCTGCCTATTCCCCAAATCTCGCTGGAGATTGTCTGTGAGGTCTCAGTGTGTTCAACCCTAGGTCTCAGAGACATCTGACAGTTCTTTGTAAGTCTTGTATTGTATGTATCGTTCCGTATATCCGCTTCGTTATCAATGAAAGTAGTCGGGTCACGGTCAATTAAGTCCGGGGCCTTGATCGCGGTACTTAAAGGATTAGGAGATTGAGAGGATTACCGGCATTTGTTGAGACAGATAATGGGGAAATAAAATTGTCTGTGGAATTTATTTTCTTTGTGTGTATTGTAATGAAGATATAATAGGTTTCCAAGTAATCGGAAGGCGAAGACCATCATCTCTCTTATTTAAACAATCGGGACGCTTTTCAATCTCGATTGCTTCGCGGATAATTCTCGTTATGAAGTTGTAAACCGGTGCTATTGTTCTGGCATTATCGAAGTCTATTTTGTGTCCTCTATGAATATGATGCATGAACAGCGCCGATAAGGGGTCGGATTCTCTAACTGCGAGGGTGTGTTCATATATTCTATTGTGGATGCGTATATCTGTTTGTCCTACATAGGGAAAAGTCGGAACAAAGAATTTCGTAAACTCCGTGGGATTCGTTTGGAATCGTATCCTTGGGAGTTTTGATCAGATTTAACAGTTTTTGCTTTGTTGTGAATACGGTTTTAATTTTATGGGTTCTAAAAATTCGGGTGATACTATAAACTAGGACACGCTATATATATATATATATATATATATATATATATATATATATATATATATATATATATATATATATATATATATATATATATCACATCGTTGATTCAAAAATTAAAGGGCCGATTTTGGTGAAATTTGGCAAGTTCCTTCCTTTTGTAGGTGGGTTGGATAAGTTTATTAGCCAGGAGAATTGGACGTGGCTTTCCGGGAAAAGGTTGGGTTTTCTCACGGAAAATGTTTTGATCTCCAAAAATAACAAAACTATGACAACCAAATTTGGTACGTAGGTTAACGTTATAGAAGATAAACTAGATACTAAAATTTAGATCTCTTTCTTACATGAAAAAAAAAACATGTTATAAGGATTTAATTAACTGCCGGATAATTTATACGAAAATTCACTACCATAACGCACTTGCTTCCAATTAGAACGTCACAGTGGTGATCCTAAACACAAATTTCGCTATGAAAGCTCGCTAAAAGGCGCAGATATAACAAAGGAAAGATGTCACAGGTATACACCTTGTTTGCCAAATGAAAAGAAAATGAAACAAAAGTAAAACGAAAACTCAATTTAAATAATCAAAACGCAGAATAACTTTATGAAAAGTGAAACTTCAACAAAGTCCAGCTGAATTCTTCAGAAGACGACTATATTTAAATGTAGAAGTAAAAGTGGTATTCGTAAGTGAAATCCCATAGATTTCGGATGCCAAGTGTCGTCTTGTGTTAATACCTTGACCTGGTTTAGTAACTTTCTAAAGAATGTTGTGGCTGCACTGCCTACCGTATAGTGGAAATGTGTTTTGTGCATCAGGTGAGCACTGTCTCCCTTTTCACTTAGGAAAATGAACTTTGACAATGAACTTGATGAGAAAGTTCCGTGGTTAATTAATTTCCTTGGCCAAATAAGAATTAAGTGTGCTAATGGAACAAGTTGTTTTCTATGTCTCATATTGGTACGGTGAATTTCGTGCTATATCTGTTTATAATAAGCTACGAGGGACATGAATAAAGTAAAAGACGAAATAATCGAAAACACAATTTTTAAAAGCAAGTTCTAAAGCTGGTCAGCTCTTTAATAGTTGGCTGGTGTGGTATACTTGCAATATGGTAGGTGGTAGTGGAATTTTCCTTTACGTAATAGTAAAGGATCCTTTTCACGCCCGAGGAGGTATTACCCCTTGCATCAAGGGGCCGGTGAAGTCCCAACGGACCTTTCCGGTTCTGGTTTATGAGTCGGCTTCCCTTATAAACAACAATGATGATGGCTCCTCCTTGTACAAAAGATTCCGGAGGTAAAATACCTCTCCATTCGGATCTCCGGGAGAGGGGTGTACAGGGGGCGCCAGCATCGAGATTTACAATATCCTTCACGAATATATGTGGCCTAAATTCTAACCTAAACTCCGTCCACTATTTTCTTCAGGCTAATAGGCCGCAACTCCTCTTCCTGACCGAAACTCAAATCAGTGCCAAAACAGCCACCAATCACCTTAATTTCCCGGGGTATGCGCTCCTTACTTCTTTTAGATTACATGGAGGCGTGTGCGCGTACGTCCGTAGCAATCTACCTTGCACCAGACTTCCCAATTTAGAAGCTGGAAGAAAAGACATACTATCGATAAAACTCTCTCTCAGGGCTGCAACTAAATTCATCTGTTGCATTTACCGGTCACCTTCTGACAACAACTTTGTCCAGCTCTCTGACTACCTTTCTAAAAACCGACCATCTGATTTCTGAATATCCTTCCTCCGAGGTCACTATTCTTGGCGACTTCAATGTCCATAATAAGGAATGGCTAGGATCTTCAAAAACCGATCCACAAGGAAGAGCAGCGTAGGCCTTTGCAGTCAGCAATTCTTTAGCCAATATGGTTCAGCAACCTCCTTACTTTCCTTACATCCCAACACACAGCTCAAATCCCTTGGATCTCCTTCTTACTACAAATCCTGATTGCTATAAGATATCAGTCACCGCCCCCCTGGGTCGCTCAGACCAAGGCATGGTCACTGCTTCCTGCGCAATGCAACCCGAGGTCACACAGTCATCACACCCACGTATCCTTGGCACTACAACTCCGCGAACTGGGACGAAATGCGAGATTACTTTTCCTCATTTCCATGGGCGTCTGCCTGCTTCTCTCATCCTGACCCCTCTGATATCTCACAAAACGTCACCGAAACTATCCAAGCTGGCATTATTTATTCCACGTACACAGAAAACCTCTGCAGCCACTCAAAGGCCCTGGTTCTCTAAATCCTGTGACAAGGCCAGACTTGAAAAGGTCAAAGCTCACAAAAAGCTTCTACACAATCTCAGTCAAGAAAACATTCAAGCATTTGACGACGCAAGAAACCGCTATGTCCGCTTTCTTTCTGAGGCACAAAACTCGTTTAATAACCACATCAAAAACAAAGTCCTCTTAAGCTCCAGCGGCAGCAAACCCTTCTGGACTCTTGCTAAATCTATTGGGAATAATTTCTGCAAGAGCACGTTCCCACCTCTTGTCTCAGGGGATGAAATTGTTTCTGCCGCCCTGGGCAAGGCTGAACTTTTTGCTTCGTTGTTCGCCAGCAATTCTACTCTCAACCCACCTCCAAATGTTCAACCACCAACAGTCCCCAATGTCGCGCATAAAATGATGGATATCATTTTCAAAACTAGAATGGTACGAACGATGCTCTCTTCTCTTAATACCAGGAAAGCCTCTGGCCTTGACGAGATCCCATCAATTGTTCTCAAAAAATGCGCAACAGAACTTGCTTCTGTCCTGACTCGTCTGTTTCAAAAATCTTACAGTAGAGGTATATTCCCTAGTAACTGGAAAACTGCTCGAGTACAACCCGTCCCCAAGAAAGGATCGAAAGCGTTTCCTAGCAACTACAGGCCTATTTCTCTCCTTTCAGTCATCTCTAAAGTGATGGAAAAGTATGTAAACACCGAATTCCTAAAATTTCTTGAAAAGCACAGTCTAATCCACGACAGACAGTATGGATCCGGTCAGCGCAGATTAACTGCCGACTTCCTTTCCTTTGTGATCCATTCTTGGAACAAGTCTATGGAACTACACGGTGAATCACAGATTGTCGCTCTAGACACATCCAAAGTATTCGACCAGGTCTGGCACGCAGCGCTGCTTAATAAACTACCGGCCTGTGGCGTGCCACCAAAACTCTGTACGTGGACAGCAAATTTCCTCTCCAACCGGAGCATTTCTGTTGTCGTGGATGGCCATTCCTCTAAACTGTATCCAATTAATGCAGGAGTTCCTCAAGGTTCAGCTTTAGCCCCTACTTTGTTTCTTCTCCACATCAATGACCTCCTCTCTAGCACATACAACCCAGTTCACAGTTACGCGGACGACAGCATCCTCCACTCCAATATACAATATTCTAACCCTGTCTCTTTAGTCCAAGTAGATGAGGATCGCAGACACATGGAGGGTTCTATCTCCGTGGATTTCCAAAATATATTAGACTGGGGAAGTAGAAATCTTGTACAATTCAACCCCACCAAATCACAGTCTTGCTTTCTTTCTCATAAGAGATACACCAGCCCTAGACCCATCACAATAAACAACCAAGTTATTCAAAGTAATGAGTCCTTTTCACTTAATGGCATCTCTGTGGATCGAAATTTCAATTGGCATCAACATGTCACATCAATTGCAGAAACGGCTGCTAAGAAATTGAGTTTCCTCTTCCGCGCTCGCAAATACTTTTCACCAGCTAATCTCTATACTTTATATACTTCACAAATAAGACCAAACCTCGAATACTGCTCCCACATCTGGGGTGCTATTGCCGCTTCTACACTCGCTATCCTGGACTCCATTCAGAAGAGAGCTATACGTCTCATCGGTGACCCTACCCTCACCCAAAGGCTGCCATCCCTTGCCCACCGCCGTGCCGTTGGTGACCTCTCTCTCTCTCTTTTATAGATATCTGCACGGGCACTGCTCAGAGTAGCTTTCTTCCATAGTTCCTCCACCTGCTGCCCCCAACAGATCTACCAGGGGAACAGAGCGAATGCACTCTTTGACTGTCCAGGTCACCAGACATCGAACATCTTGTTATGCCTGCTCTTTTTTGCCGAGGACTTTCAAGTTGTGGAATTCCTTGCCGGCACATGTTTTTCCTTCTCCCCCGAACCTCCAAACCTTCAAGTCCAGAATTAACAAGTTGCCTCTTTCCTCCTTGTAGAGCCCACGGTACGATAGTATTTATGATGTAAGCCCTCGTGGTGTGTTGTTGAAATTTAAAAAAAAAATGCGATACTTGACAAAAGGTATACGTACAGTGCAGGTACGCGTGGCCATGACAAGGCGATCGTGAATTATTATTAGTGAATTTTCGTAGAAAAAAATCAATAATGGAGAGATCCCAAAATCATTTTAATGAGCTTGAACCAGGCCCCGTAAAACCCATATCCGGGGTCAAACCTTCTAATGCACCGAGTAATCTATGATACCAAAGTGGATATAATGCTTGATTATGGGATAAACCAGTGGCGGTTGGTGCATAATAATAATAATAATAATAATAATTGTTTATTGGTGTCTTTGCACAGTGGTGCATTACACAGGTCATGTACTTATGCGTACAAACGAAATCACAAAAGTGATAACATACATCTTATTCACAAATATACATACAAATCAGCAGCATGGGTCAAAACACACAATTAAAACCTGCATGAATATACAGAAACATAAAAATGTGGATTAACATCCAAACAAAAAACAAAACAAAAAAAACAGCACAAAACAGAAAAAGTCAACAAAAGTCCCGCGATACAACAATATCCATGCATGGCGTGGGAACGTTTATTTTATGCGATAAGTAAAATATTTATCTAATGAATAAAAAGCATTGCTTATCAAAATGTTCTTAATGGCAAACTTGAATTTGTTGTAATGTAAATTTCTTATATTGTGAGAGAGTTTGTTATAAAATTTGATGCCATAGTGGTTGGTTCCGTTCCTTGTTCTTTTTAAGCGCGTGAAATCGACTGCTAAGTTATCTTTACCGCGCGTAAGATGACTGTGAATGGTACTGTGCCTAGTGAAGTATAATTCGTGGCACTTAACATATAAAAGACACTGCAAAATATAGACACAAGGTATTTTAAGTATCTGAAAACTTCTAAAGTGGCCACGACAGTCATCTCTATACCCCAAACCGCCCAGGATTCGGATTGCCTTACGTTGGGTTCCGAAAACAAATTCAGAGTGTGGTGAGTGCCCCCATACCAGAATGGCATAAGTTAAGATACTATGCACACATCCATAGTATGCACTTTTTAAGGTGGGAGTAGAGACTTGGAACGAAAGACCCCGCAGGAGAAACGTGCCACGGGATGCCCTCTGACATGCATACTTGCAATGTGAGTCCCAAATCAGCTTGCTGTCGACCATAACTCCAAGGAACTTCACAGGCTCGGTGTTAGCGCCAATGACGAGATTGTGCTTTAACAAAAACGATAAAGACTCATATTTTAAGCTGTTCAAGCTAAGCTGATTTGCCGATAACCAATCCTGACAGAAATCTTTTATTCTTCTATGGTAGAGTGTACTGTATTGATGTTTGGATCTGAGAAAACAAAAGTCGTATCATCAGCAAATAGAACCAAATTACCCAAGTCAGTTGATTTTGGCAGGTCGTTGATGTATATCAAGAATAAAATAGGCTCAAGGACCGATCCCTGTGGCACACCGTATTTTAGATCTAATTTAGGTGATTTTTCACCATTAGCTGACACAAACTGAGATCGGTCTTCCAGCTATGATTTTTAAGTGCTGAATTATTTTAGACATTGTAAAATTACGTAAAACATATGTTATCGATAATCCATTAATTATAATAATTAAATACTGCCCATATCGCGAGTTATATGATCCTCATATCGACACCGTTGTAGTCTAGTAATTATTAAAGTGTATGTAATGCTAATTCATTAAGAGAATGCAGTTAGTTCTAGCTTCCCGAGAATATCAAGATTCTGCCAACACAACGCCAGGCCAGTCGATAGTATAGAAGAAAATGCTGACCAGCGGTTCTCACGAGAACGATTCCTTAAAAGTAAAAGAGGTGGAGGAACATGGATTGCTATTAATTTTTGTTATTAGACGTTTGTCTAGTATTAGTTTTAGTACAGGTAACATCTTAGTAGAATAATTATAATTTCATATACCAGGGTCATACAATATTATAAGTTACATAAAAATATTAAGTAAAAAGTTTATAAGTGTAAAGTTTTTTGTAGTTAATAATTAAAGTTTTTTAAAACTCCAACAAAGGGCTAAAAAAAGGTAAAGGTAAGATGCTTACTGGCAATTAGGCCATTGCTGACCCTTTTTGCTCATCTAAACTAACCTACCCTCCACCTTGAGCTCGATCTCAACGACGACAGTGATTTGAAAAATCATCCGCCGCCGGTGAGTCTCGAACCATCGTCCCCCGAGCCCGTATTGGAAAGTCTGTATCGACTTTCCCGCACGGCCACGGAGGCGCTTAACGAAGGGCTAAGTTACTCAATTCGCGCGACGTAGCCTACTATGAGTTTACGTTTATACGTGAGAATAAGCGCAGAGCGAACCAGTCGACCAGTCGAAGACTCAACAAAATCTTGCCGGGTCATCTTCATTTCTTAGCTGGGTCGCTTAAAGACGGTCTGTGCACTGCTTGGGCCGCCCGCGCTCATCGTCTCACCTCCCGCGGCCTACATAAAATAACGCTGAGACAGGTAGTATTTGGGCTGCTTTATTTCCAGATCGGTGTGCTTTGTGCTTTGTCTGTCGTATGAGTAATTCGATTGCGTTTTGCAGATTATTAGTTTGTCTTAATTCGTCACCGCGTGTTTTCATTGTATATCAAAGAAATGTGTGTGGTGTATAATTTAATAAGCGAAAAGAGATTTTTCAAATACGCGAGATAAATAGAGCCCAAACAATGGCCCGTTATGCTACAAAGTCGCCTTCCCACAGTAAGAACCGCTGAGTCAGCCGTAGACAGAAAGGAGCCCACAAGTATGCAGGCTCAAACAGCAAGTTGGACGGAATATCACTGTGAGAATCTACATCAGCAGATCCTTTGTTTCATCCAGAGACAATAAGTGCCACGCCTGGAGTGAAGTGTATAAAGAGGCTGCTCACAGGGATAAGACCGTTTATTCTTGTTCCGAGTTAAGTACTTTGAACATCGCATGCTAGACATTAGATCACATGTAGGTTGATCGTCATATTTTTAGTATATTGTATTATTCATTTTTTGTATTAAGTAATTAAGTATTGATAGTTTAAAATATTAAATAAATTGTTTTAAAAATTCAAACGTCTTAACCGTAAAGTTAAATCGCGTATGAGGAAAAATTGAAACTAAAAGCAACAGGTCGGCCGTTACCAGACCTTATGATTGAAATGGCTGGTGTTACTCGCGGTAAAACTTATAAACGACAATTTAGTAAAGACCTTTATCAACAAAAAAAAAACAGTTGGATATGTGGATGTAATAGGAAAAATGCCTTCTATTGTTTTCCATGTTTGCTTTTTGGAGGAAATAAAGCTTGGACGGAAGCAGTCGTAACAGATCTAGTGCACTTAAGCAAGAAAATAAAATAAGAACATGAAAATTCCAGAACCCATTTGTATAATTCTATGGAATTTAAGGTATTACGACGCACTATTCTTATAGAACAACTAGACTGCGCATATTGGGTTATTACAACCACATGACATAATAAAAATGTAATAAAAAATAGATACATCTTGTCAAAAATCATAAACTGTATAAAGTTTTGCGGCGCTTTCGAGCTAGCACTGCGAGGACTTGATGAAACGGATAATTCCAAAAATCCAGGGATATTTCGAGGGCTCATACATTTTTCGGCGGAACTTGACGCTACGTTAAGTGAACATTTAAGTAATGCGTCAACATTTAAAGGCACTTCCAAAGAAATCCAGAACAATATTTTAGAATGCATGCTAGAGGTCTGTTACGAAGAAATAATGAGTGAAATTAATCGTGCCTTATTTTTGGCAGCTAGAGCTGATCAAACCACAGATATTGTTGGAAAAGCTTAACTGGTCGTGATTTTGTAGGTGTATTAACGGAGGTGAACCGATTGAACGTTTTTGAAAGTATGTAAACTCAACAAAATGTGACGCTCACACTCTTAGTGAAACTTTTTTAAAAGTTGTGGATCCACTAATTAAACATTGTCCTAATAAACTTATTGCACAAAGTTACGACGGCGCAGCAGTGATGAGCGGACAACACGCGCGTGTTCAGGCATTAATAAAGAAGCGATTTTCGCTGGCGCATTTTTACGCATATCAATTGAATTTAATAATGGCTAAAACTGCTTCTGCAAACACATAAGTACGTGTCTTTTTTGTAAATTCACAAGAAATTCCTGTTTTTTTTTACAAACTCACCGCAACGTCTGGAAGTATTCCAAAAAACTGTAAATAGAAGAATTCCTCAAGCCGCGCCGCTACTACTCGCTGAAATTTTAACATACGTACAGTTAATGTTGTGTATGAGAACGGAAAGTCCTTCATTGAGTGTATGAAAGAAATAGGGGAATTTTTTTAAACAAAACTGTTTGTAGTGCGGCTTCTTCTATTCGCGCAATATTAGGTGACTCAGTTTTTGTGTTCTGGTTAACAAAGAAATATTGTTCATGTTGGAAATACTATTGATGATATTATTAACGAGGCCACAAATATTAGTACCAACTTACCAGAAAATAAAAGAAAACGTCCCTGCAATAGCAAATTTGATCATCGTGTTTCTGCGTTGGAAGTGTGCGATATCATCATAAATTGTGCAAAAGATCGATTTGAGTTTACAGACCAGCTTGTGGCTGCTTAACTATTTTTTTCAGAAAAATTTGAAGAATACTGCAATAACTTTCCTGAAGCCCAATTATATACTACATGTTCAACTTATCCTGTATTTGAAAAGGCACGACTGAAAAATGCGCTCTCTATTATTTATTCGAGAAATTATTGTAGAGGTTTAAATGGTGCATTACCCCTTCTAAAATTTTCGATTACAAATAATTTATCAGAGACTCTAAGAGAAACCAGAAAATTACCAGAAATTATTGTGACCAATCCGATGACAACGGCAGGGGCCGAACGACGCTTTTCAACGTTAAAACGTGTCAAGACGTTTCTACGAAATTCCATGACAGAGGACCGTTTAAGTGTACTTTCTATGTTATCTAGAGAAAAGAAATTCATGTCAGAAATAGAAAACGTCAACGAAAGAGCGTTTGATAAGTTTGCTGCACAAAAGGACCGCAGAATAAAGTTTATGTATAAAAAGTAGGGGTTGGAGGCACAATCTTGCAAAACACCCACTGTCTTTAACCACGAGCCGCCACTGGGATAAACCCACATGTTTCAGGTCGACAAGCAGCCACAACATAAGATGTTAGGCATTCATCGATTGTTCGAATATTACAAGAAAACATAATGCATCCCTATAAATTGATAGAAATTCAGGAGCTCATGGAAGATGATGTTCATAGAAGAGCGTCTTTTTGTGAATAAATGATGGAAATGTTAGATAACGACGTTATTCAACTAGAATATGTTTTGTTTTCTGATGAATACAGTTTTACACTTCACGCCTTGGATAATCGCTAAATTTGTCGCTATAGCTCTAAAGAAAATCTACGCTCGACGAGCGGAGAATATACGCAATACCCTAAAAAGATAATGTACGCTCAGGAATAGTTGGAAACCATCTCGTTGGCCCCTTTCTCATTGACGGCAATTTAAGTAGAGATAATCATTTAGCACTTCTCCAAAATAATGTCCTGCCAACTTTGGCAAACCTATATCTTGATAACGCAAACCCACGAATCCAGCGAATCCAGCATCCAGCAAATCCAGCGAATGTGATATGGTTTCAGAAGGATGGAGCATTAGCGCATTACTAAAACAATGTCCGGCAGTGCCTTGACTAAATATTTCCAACTCGGTGGATAGGGAGGCGAGGATCATTAGAATGACCCCGTACGATCACTAAATCTCACTCTATTAGACTTCTTCTTATTGTTATGTGATAAGTGGAACCTGCGATGAGCACTGATAAGTACACTTGGAGAATTCAAATCACCACAACACATATTTTAAAGACCTTACGATCGTTTCAATGACCAAGTCAGCGTCATCAGAGGATGAAAATTTCTTAATTAAATCAGCAGCTACAGTGTATTTATATCGCACCAAGTAGACGAACTAATCTGAAGTAAAAATTGTAGTCGGTGACCCATCGTTTGTCTTGTGTGTCAATATTGAACGGACGAGGTCGTAGAACTACTTTAATCTTCTAGTTGACAAATTTATGAGCTTTTATCTAATTTAAGTATAATGGGCTTAAAATGAAAAGTACCGAGACATTTAAGGAAGCTCACGTTCTTTTTGATCTAAAAATTTTACTATGTGAATATTGGAGCCCGTGACCAGCGCCGACAAGCACATCTGGCGAACAGACTAATAACAACCAGCCACCTTTTTTAAAAAACAAAACGACTGTTTTCCTCACCATGTTAACTTTAACAAAGGATAAATAATTCAACTAAAATTCCACATAAAAACAAGTATTTATCTCACAACAAAAACCTCGGAGAGCTTTCTGAACGATATATATATATATATATATATATATATATATATATATATATATATATATATATATATATATATATATATATATATATATATATTGTAAAGTTTCAATACTAGATAAATAAATAAAAATTCGGGACGCAGTAACTGTGTTATGGTAGTGAATTTTCATTAAATGTTTCAAATTTGCATGACTCTATTTTCTATAAACCTAGAAAGTTGAGTTTTGGTGTGTCGGAAGGTATTTACGAGAGCAAAAGACCAACCAAATTTCATCAACATAGATTTGTTATTTTTTGAGATGCAAATTTTTTTTCGAAAAAATTAATTTTTGTATAGAAACAAACTCATCCAAGCCATTAATAAAGAAAAGATTCTTGCCGAGTTTCATCAAAATCGGTTAATAAGTTTTTGAGTTAACGTGTGGATACATATATATATATATATATATATATATATATATATATATATATATATATATATATATATATATATACGTGCGTCCACGGATTGAGTGTGGGTAAGGTATAAGTGACGAAACATTTTAAAATTAGATTATGATATTCTGGGAATCGCTCCTGCTTTGTCTTAAACTAAGATGTTGAGGAAATGAACAAAATCAATTAATATACAGGGTGTTTTAGAACTAATTTAATTAAATATGTTAAAAGTAAACTACCTTCGTTTATTAAGATACCGCAAAAAGTTATTAAGAAAACTTGTTTAGAATTAAAATTTATGACATGCTCTCAATTTTCAGCCAGATCAGCCTACTGTAAATTTTCAAGTAAATTATTAACATTTTTTCCCTATCAACATGTAGCTTTTTACCTGTGGTTTTCTGAAAGCAAGTGCGCAAAGTAAGTAACCATGCAATGTTAAATAATAATTTATTAGTAAAATACAAAACGCTTATTGCTAACAAAAAGCAAAACGAACAACGAAAAATAAAGAAATTATTCAAATGTGCTGTCACCAACCGATACACATAACTCAGCCCGTTTAGTAAATGCTTTGTAGGCATTTTGAATACGTTGAATTGGAATACCGTCAATTGCCTCGCTCAACCTCAGTTTCAACAAATCAAGATCGTTGTTTAATGGAGCCGCGTAGACTTTCTGCTTGAGATAGCCCCATAAATAAATGTCCATTAAGGTAAGATCGGGACTTCTGGGAGGCCAGGGTATTGGCCCATATCGACCAATCTACCGCCCAGGAAATTCGCGATCTAACCATTCTCGAACGATTCCTGTTGCATGTGCCGGGTGGCCTTCATGCTGAAAATATGCTGTTTGTCTATCTTCTAGTGACATGTTATGCAAATGGTCTTGAAGAATATTTTCCAGCATTTCCAGATAACTGTACTGGTTCATATTCCGCTAAAAAAATATGGCCCAACTATCCCAGTGTAAGAAACAACACACCACACATTTACTTTTTTATGGCATTGTCTTCTGCAATTAACTCTATAATTTGGATTCTCTATAGACCAATGCCGTGCATTTTGGGAATTTACCACCCCGTTGGTGGTGAAAGTGAATTCGTCCGAAAAAATATTACTTCTGCCAAAATTGTGATTTTGTAGATATTGGTCGTATATAGCATAAACAAATATCTAATCGTTTTGACACGTCATTTTCTTCCAAAGTGTGTATAAGTTTTGATTTGAAAGGTTTCACCTTGCTGGTACGATAAATTTGTTGCAAATGCGATTTGATAATATTGCCAATTTCTAATGAAGGGCATTAGAAATTGGCAATATTCTTAATGATAATTTCGAAAAACGCCTAACAGAATCCATAGCTAATGCAGGTGCAGCATTGTCTTCTTTATTTAGGTCGGATTTTATCTTCTTAACATTTAAAACATTCCCAGTACGCATAAATTTTGTAGCAACTTTTTTACACCAGTAGCGGAAACGAAATGATTCGGCCAGCGTTCAAGGAATTTTTTATCACCCCCTGATAAGAATGGTTTTCACCCAAACCATAGCACTGCACAATAAAAACTTTTTGTTCTGTTGTTAACATTTTTACAGAAGCTTGCCGTTCGTGACAAATAAAATTGACGTTAAATTTTCCAAATAAGTAGTATCCCGGGAAACGAACAAGGCAGAGCTCAAGTAGCCATGCAACTCGCCTATTATTGCTTCGAATGTCCAATTGTGCGTTTACTTTACTTTTTTTATTGGTTGAGATGAAAGCAAACCTACCCCAAGTTTAATTATAGTAAAGACTTTTTTAATACAGTTTCAAGTATTTTTTAAAGTACACCTAACCACAGAAGCCGTCGAACGTCATCTCAATAAAGTCGCAGATAAAAAAATTTATAGTAAGCTGATTTGTTTGAAAATTGAGAGCCTGCCATAGATTTTAATTATAAACAATTTTTGTTAATAACTTTTTGCGGTATCTTCATAAACGAAGGTAGTTTACTCTTAATACATTTCATTGCATCAGTTATAAGCCACCCTGTATATTAATTGATTTTGTTTATTTTCTCAACATCTCAGTTTAAAACAAAGCAGGAGCGAGAAGAATTCAAACGCACTTGGGTTTCGGGTTCTAGGAGCCGAAATTCGGGCTCATTAAAAAAATGCAAAGTCTCACCATCGATACCTCTCTATTAGCAGTTTAAAATAAAAATTCGCTAAGTAAGTTATTGCTACATGTTTCTCCGAAAGAAGACTACTTTGCCTTTTGAATGATTGGCTATACATATATTTTAAGTCTAGTTCTACTTTAGCATAATGTGTTGAACCATATATTAATTATTACAACATTCTAAACACAAGCTTCAGACGTGTTTCACAACACCTTCCATTTTTAAATAACCATCTTTTAGTAGGTATTACATCACAATCAAAGCCTGCTTTTTCTGTTTTACATTTTGACAAAGTGACATACATTTCAATTTATTTCTATGCATGCTAGTCTTGTGAATGCAGTGAATGCAACTTTTCGTATTTTTCAAAGACGCATTCATAGGATGCAGGAATTTAAACACAAAGCTTTGTCAGGTTATGAAGTACGTTGACAAACGACCTGGCAAAAGCAGAATGTATACAGAATATCAGGACATCGTATTTCTTTTAAATGGAAATCGGCGTATCCCGGACCAGAATATTATGATATATGACTTCCAAGAAAATTTATAGAAGCAGAGTGAAAGAAAATCAGCTATCGTCAATGCGGAAATTTTATGCGATTATTACAATGAGTTTGACGAATGTATAACTGTATTTTTATTAAGCACAGGATTTAGTGAAAAATTGTGGTAAAAAATCATTGTTTGAACATTCGAACGTGTGATAAGCAGTGATAATTATACTGTGGGGAAACCAATTCAAACCAATAAATTTTAAGACCCAAAGATCGTTTCCTGAACAACGTTGCCGTCATCAAAGGGATGAATGATCTTGGCAAATAAAGATTAGAATATCATTTATCTATTAGTTTACAAGCATTTTCTATCAGCGCCCAAAACAAAATAAATTTCCACTCTTTTTCCGAAAGCCCGTGGATTTACAATTTTACTCCAGCTATTGACAAGACGGTTGTCGGTATTCTTTCTAAGAAAAAGACTGATTAGGACGGTAGCAAGTCCATCAATGAACCGCAAATACTCTTTTGAATTCATATTTACAACTATATATATTAGTGCTGGGAACTCAGATTTCTGTCGGTTATCGGTTATTAAAATTATAAGCGTCTTCGAAAAAAAACGGTTTTTGTTCATTTTTATGACCGAGCGACTAAAACCGAGCAACCGGTCGACTGATCAGTCGTCTGTCGGTTAAACAACCGATCTACTGAACAGTCGTCTGTCGCTTAAATAACCGATCAGTCGTCTACCGGTTAAATAACTTATCGACTGCGAGTGTGCGTAACCGACTGATTGAATGTTTAAAAGTACGACCGTTTAAACGGTTAAAAGTTAAAAATCCGATCGGTGAAATATTCAATTCGCTATATTTATAATAGCTGGCAGTATTGTATTCTTCACTATTTTGAACACATGATAATTTTTTAAATAATTATGGTAATGAGTTTATTTTTTGTACATACAGTCCTTGTAGGTGTAACATAAAGTGTCAAAAAACAAGCAACATTAACGTACTTTAAGAGACTTTCTTGTGTTAATTTCTTCCGAGTTTTTTTGTAAAAAAAGAATGTTGTCTCACCTTTGAGCCTTGAATTATAATTTTGTTATTGTTGATATTGAGAAAAAAAAAACGGTTTGATTAGGTTGACTAAAACGAAAGCATCTTCTTCTTAAGACGCCGTCTCCCTACGAAGGTTGGCGATCCAACTGGATATAATGGTGCGTGATACCGCACCACTGAAAATTTCCACAGATGTCCGTCCGAACCATCGACGCAGATTTTTCAGCCATGAGTTCTGCCGTCTGCCCACAGATCATTTGCCCTCGATCTTTCCTTCGATGAGGAGTCGGAGGAGCTCGTACCGCTCCCCCCTTATAATTTGCCCGATGTATGGGAGCTTTCGTTCTTTGATGGTTGTCAGCAGTTCTTTGCCTTTACCTATTCTCCTTAGCACTTCCTCGTTGGTTATCCTGTCTACCCAGGATATACGCAGTATACGGCGATACAAGTACATCTCAAAGGCGTCAATACGGCTCTCCATTGATTGACAGAATGTCCAGCTCTCGGAGCCACAGAGTAGCACTGGCAAGATATAACAGCGCAATATACGTATGCGAAACTGTAGGTTTAGGTCTCTACTGGTGAATAGGTTCTTCATGGAGATAAATGTCCTTCTGGCCTGTTCTATCCTTGATCTGATTTCCAGTTTAGGGTCACTGTTCTCGTTGACGAGGGCTCCAAGGTATTTAACGGACGGCACCTGTTCCACAACCTGGTTGTTAATTTGAAGGATCGCCCGTCTTGATGCCCTGGAGAACACAACCACCTTGGTCTTGGCAACGTTTATGTGTAAACCATACCGTGTGCTATGCTCAACGATGAGGTCCATCATATTCTGGAGATGTGGTAGGCTGTCGGCGACCACGACCGTATCGTCGGCGAATCGTATATTATTAATAAGGGTGCCGTTGAGTTTAACGCCCTCTTTCACATTCTCCAGTGCCTCCCGGAACACCACATCCAAGTATATGTTGAAGAGTAGAGGGGACAGGACACATCATTGTCTAACACCCCTTCTGATTTTTGTTTCTTCGGATGTTATGCCCTCTATCCTAATCTCCGCAGTCTGACGCCAGTACAGCTGCGTGATGATGTTCAGATTCCCCGCATCGACTCCGGTGTATTTTAGGATCTCATTGAGCTTCTGGTGCGAGACACAGTCGAAAGCTTTTCGGTAGTCAATAAAGCAGGCGTATATATTAACATTCATATCTCTGCATCGCTGTGTGAGAACGTTGAGAGAGAAGAGAGCCTCGCGCGTGCTCATTCCGTTCTTAAATCCAAACTGCGTCTCCCTAACCTGTCCCTCACATCTGGCGTATATGCGAGTGTGAACGAGGCGAAGAAACACCTTAAGGACGTGAGACATCAGGTTTCTTTGGCAGAGCGATGAACGTCGACCTCAGCCAGTCCGTTGGTATTTTCCCAGTTTCATATATTGAGTTGAACAACGATGTAAGAAGTTTTAGGCCTCCATCATCTGCACTGACGAGCAATTTCAAGGTTTCCGCGTTAATATTGTCTGGTCCTACAGCCTTGTCATTTTTCTGAAGTTTTATAGCACGTCTCACTTCCTGTGCTGTGATAGCAGGGCTGGGTTCGATGATATCATCATAGTCCCTAGGTGGTTGGTGGGGTCGTGTGTCATTGAAGAGGGCCTCAACATACCCTTCCATCTTTTAAGCTTTTCCTCAACGCTTGTTAAGATCTTGTTGCTAGTGTCCTTCAAAATACCGTGGATCTGCCTGCGTTGTGTGTTTGTGAATTCCTTGATCTTTTTGTGGAGATTAAACGAGTCGTGCTTTTTTCTAGTGTCTCCATTTCACTGCATTTTTAGCTAGCGATCCTTCCCTTGCTTTTCTGCATTCCGATCTCACCGCCCTGTTCAGCTCCTTGTATCGGTTATTGCCTGTGGCCTTGTATTTCCTTCTCTCGTTCATAAGTTGGAGAATTTCGTCTGTCATCCACTGTTGCTTTTTAAAGGCTTGTGCATATCCAATGTCATCCTTCTGGGTTTCCAAAAGTGCCTTCTTCAAAACAGTCCATGGAGGCTCTACGTCGTCGTCATTGCAAGAGTTAGTTGTTTGTAGACGCGCCTCGAGACTCTCGGCTGCTCTGGCTCATATCTCGGGATCAAGAAGTCTTCTGACATCGACCCGCTTAGGTTTATTTGGACGTTAGGCTCTAGCATACTAGCGATTAATAAGGAAAAATAACTGCTACGTTTATAATTTGGCAGAAACTTTACTTTTCTAAATATGAATTAAGTTTCTTTCTGGAAATATTTTGTATAACTATAATGAAATTTGTAATACAAGTTTCTTTTAAAGAGACTTACACTATTTACAGATATAGCAAAATTTAGTTTTTTAACTTCATAGAAAATTGAGTTTTGGCCATTTTTCTCGAAAGTAGTTAGAATGCAAGATTTTTTTAAAAATAGACAGATATCCATGGTAACACTTTCGAAGGAATTCTACAGATGTGCGCTTACTAGGACCTTTAAAATCGATCTTCGAGGTCTATGTAAGTTTAAAATATTAACTTTACTAATTTGCCGGATAACATTAGTGTACACATTTTATGAAAATTCGGTAGTATAACGCACTTGCTGCAACCCGAAATTTTTTTAGTTATCGTTCGGATATATATATATATATATATATATATATATATATATATATATATATATATATATATATATATATATATATATATATATATATATATATATATATATATGTATATGTATATATAACCATATAAAAATTGAAACGGACTTGGTGTCGTGTTCTAAAGGTCCAAATTCGCGCTCATCTGAAAAATTTTTTGCAAAGTCTCACTATCGATACCTCTCTATTAGTGAATTTTTAAAGAGAAAAATTCGCTAAAAAGAGAGCACGAACTACTTTTTATTAAAAAATTTCAAAGCTTTCAACAGAATTCCATAACTTATTATTTTGGAATGTTGCAAATCCGGTACAAATGTAAATAGGTATGAATTATAAATATGTAATGCAAATTATTGTAATTGTACCTTAATGTTAATATTAATTCAATAACAAGCATGATTAGTTTTTTATTTTCCGATTTTTAATGCATGAACTTATCAAGGTCGTTTTTTGCTAAATATATTTTATATTATTAAATACTCTCTGTCGAGGACCACTATATATATATATATATATATATATATATATATATATATATATATATATATATATATATATATATATATATATATATATAGACAAGGCGTTCCTAAATTTCATGCACAAACAGAACGTGGTAATTCTTTGGCTTGTTTCATGAATAAAAGTTCGCATAAACATAGGCCCGTAAATGCGTTGTTATTCATCTACAGGGTGTCGAAATTTCAAGCGTTTTTAGTGAATTTTTATTTTAAAAAATCACTAATAGAGAGGTATCGATGGTGAAAAATTTTTGCAAATGAGCGCGAACTAGGACCCCTAGAACCCATATCCGGGGTCAGTTTCAGTTTTTATATGTTTATATATATATATATATATATATATATATATATATATATATATATATATATATATATATATATATATATATATATATATGTATCCTTTCTGGTAACTCAAAAAATAATTGACCAATTTCGATGAAACTTGGCAAGTGGCTTTCTTTTATTAATGGCTTGGATGAGTTCGTTAGCCAGAAAAATCGGACGGGGTTTTCCGGGACAGTTTTGAGTTT
The DNA here is from genome assembly GCA_964006375.1 of Tillus elongatus. Classification (NCBI taxonomy): domain Eukaryota; kingdom Metazoa; phylum Arthropoda; class Insecta; order Coleoptera; family Cleridae; genus Tillus; species Tillus elongatus. The sequence goes on from OZ023265.1 coordinate 155,556,149, forward strand.
TCTTTTGAAAAATTGTTTTCTCTGAAAGTAACAAAGCTGTTTTAATGAAATTTACTATATATGTTGCCTTCGAAGAGATGTTACTACGCACTGAAATTCAACTTTCTAAGTTTATAAAAAATTGAGTTATACAACTTTTAAATTTTCTTTTGAAATTTTTTTTGGCTCCGAAAATTACAAAGTTATTTTAATGAAATTTGGTAGATATCTTGCGTTAGGAGAGACCTTACTACACACCAAAATTAAACTCTCTAAGTTTATAGAAAATTGAGTTATTAAACTTTGAAGCATTTAATTAATATTTAACATGAAGTTTTTACCACAGAAATCGTAGAAACGACGAGACGATTTTCACGTCTCTAGTATCAGGATCACATGAGAGGATAGGCAGTGGCAGTGTTTAAAACTAATGTTGTACATGCTAGTTTGTTATTCTGCAGATGATGTTTTCAATTTGTTTTCAATATATGGTGAATGTAACAGAATAGTTGAGACAACAGTTCGAACATTTAACAACAGATTCCTTTATTTGGCTCCAATGAATAGAACAAAATTCAGTAGAATTAAAAGTAAGTCATCAAGTCATGGAATAATACTGACACGACGCGTTTCAAAATTGAAGACAATGAAATGAATGAAATTATAGTTCTTGCATATTTTGAAGCATGTCTACAAAGTTCGTCAAGATTTGGGTTTGTCTATCTGGGCAATACACAGAATATTGAGAAAGCACAATATGCATAATTAGTAAATTTTTATTTAATAAAATTCACTAATAGAGACGAATCGATGGTGAGACTTTGCAAAAATTCATTCAAATGAGTGCGAACTAGGACCCCTAGAACCCATATCCGGGGTCAGTTTCAATTTTTATATGTTTATATATATATATATATATATATATATATATATATATATATATATATATATATATATATATATATATATATATATATCCGTGTGATAACTGAAAAAATAATTAACCGATTTCTATGAAACTTGGCAAGTGCCTTTCTTTTATAAATGGCTTGGATGAGTTCGTTAGCCAGAAAAATCTGACGGGGTTTTCCGGGAAAATTTTGAGTTTTCTTACAATTTTTTTTTTCTCCGAAAGTAACAAAGCTGTTTTAATGAAATTTACAACATACCAAAATTCAACTTTCTAAGTTTAGAGAAAATTGAGTTATTCAAATTTTAAATTTTCTTTCGAAAAAAAAATTTTCTCCGAAAATTACAAAGTTATTTTAATGAAATTTTGTGGATATCTTGCCTTAGGAATGTCCTTACTACGTATTAAAATTAAACTCTCTAAGTTTATAGAAAGTTGAGTTATTTAAATTTGAAGAATTTAATAAAAATTCACTACCATAACGCACTTGCTGCGTCCCAAGTTTTTAGTTTTTTCTTTATAGCTTCTGCAGCTTTTAAGATATTTAGGTCAAATTTGTATATCATCGGACATGTCGAATGAATGTGAGAATGTACAGGGGGTTCTTTTTTAGGTGTTGAGCCCCATTTTCTCCCTCTGATCTTTCTTTCGGTGCGCCTCTGGTAAAATCGAAAATACAGAATAAATTTTCCGTTCTGTTTTCCAACTTTTTGGTCTTCTGTAGTTTTTTTATCTTCCATTGTTATCGAGAAAAAATTAAAAACGCTGTTCTTTAATTCGCTAGAAGAAATTAAAATTTTCAAGAAAAATAAGGCTGGGATAACAGTTTTTGTAGCAATGAGTATATTATATTGAGAAAAACCTAAATAATAAACATAACAAAACAACGTTACAAAAACTGCGGAAAGTTACCTCCTCCAGCCCTTACACATGCCACCGCTCTTTTTCTCATTAATTCCCGTACTCTTTGGAACACCCCCGGAATTCATTTAATATTCGATTTCGTAATTCTTCAACGGTATTGAGTGGTGTTTTATACTTTCATTAAATGCTTTAAAATTCCATCAATTAAGGTTCCTTGGCTATGAAACCAGTTTTCTCTGAAACCATTTAAGTTTATTAGTGAATTTTCTTAAAAAAAAATTCACTAATGAGACCACGACTTTTGAATTTTGAAAAAATTTCTTCAAATGAGCGCTAATTAGGCCCCCCAGAACACATATCCAGGGTCAGTTTCAATTTTTATATGTTTATATATATATATATATATATATATATACATATATATATATATATATATATATATATATATATATATATATATATATATATATATATATATATATATATATATATATATATATATATATATGTGTGTGTGTGTGTGTGTGTGTGTGTGTGTGTGTGTGTGTGTGTCACACCGATAACTAGCCAGGAAAATCTGCCCAGGTTTTCCCGGAAAATTTTGTGTTTTCTTTCGAAAAAAAAATTATATCTCCGAAATTAACAAAGTAAGGACAATCAAATTTGGTACGCGGGTTTATGTCTTTATAGGTAAATCACGTACCAAAATTTAGCGCCATAGATCTAAAGACGAAAAAGTTATGGGCATTTAAAGAAAAATAAATTGGGTTTTCCTCAAAATGTCAAAGTGACAATTTAAAACGTCAAAATTCGCAACATTTAGGCGAATAACTCGAATCTAATACGGGCTATGGAAATCAAATGCCTCCAGAAGAATGTTTTACAAAGCCTGAATGAAGTCTTAGTTTCAACCGTCATTGTCCTTCATTTTACTAAAATGTTTCCAGAAAATTTATTTCAAATAGACCCTTTCTTTGATGCTTGGCAGTAGTCTTAGCTATAGAGTTTATCGTTTAATGGTATATAATTTTGTCGAATTTTCGTAAAAAATCAATAAAGCTCAATGTATCCGTTATTATACAAGCTATGAAAAAAATCTTTATACATTAATATTTCTACAATCACAGGGTGGCCCATAAGTCGTTGGTGATACATTTTTTTTTAATCAAACACGCCTTATGTTATTGCATTTTTGCATTTTCTATCCAAATATAATGTATGTTTGTAAGAAAATAAATTCTGGATGCAGCAAGTGCGTTATGGTAGTGAATTTTGATCAAATGCTTCATATTTGGATAACCCAATTTGCTATTAACCTATAAGGTTGACCAAGAAACGAGTTTTTCCGGGAACACTTTAAGTTTACTTTTGGAAATGTTTGTACATTTTCACACAATAAAGTTATTTTTTTATGAAACATGGCACATTGTTTTTACTATATAGGTTATACTGGTAACCAAAGTTGATGCCTGCTTTCTTAAAAAGAAAACACACATATTTGCAATAAACACATTTTTATGAAAATTCACTACCATAACGCACCTGCTGCGCCCAGAGTTTTTTTTTTTTTTTTGGAACATTGTTGTATATTTTCAATCGATAAGTTATTTTAATATGGTATAGTGGTACTACTATATAGGTTATACTGCTAACCAAATTGATGCTGTTTGCATTAAAGAGACATATTTGCCATTAAAAACATTTTTTTAAAAATTCATTTTCATAACGCACTTGCTGCGTCCAGAGTTTTTTATATTTTAACCATTCCACATATTATATTTTTTATCAATACGTGGTTTATTCCTTTATTTATGTAATAATATTCTTGTATGAGCTTGTAAACGTTTTCTGTGTCATTTTTGAAAAGGAAACTTATTCTTAGTACTACAATGTTATTCAATAAGTGAAGATTGGAATCCATGGTGAGCACTGATCAACAACTTAAACTTAGAAAGTTTAATTTTGGTATGTACTAAGGTCTTTCGAAAGGCAAGACATCTACCAAATTGCATTAAAATAATTTTTTTTTGAAAGAAAATTCAAAATTTGAATAACTTAATTGTGTATAAACTTAGAAAGTTGAATTTTGGTACGTAGTAAGATCTATCCTAAGGCAATATACCCTTAAATTTCATTATAACTTTGTAATTTTCGGAGAAAAAATTTGTTTTCGATCGAAAACTCAAAATTTTCCCGGAAATCCCCGCCAGACTTTTCTGGCTAAAGAACTCATCCAAGCCATTAATAAAAGAAAGGCACTTGCCGAGTTTCATCGGAATCGGTTTATTATTTTTTTGAGTTTTCGGATATATATATATATATATATATATATATATATATATATATATATATATATATATATATATATATATATATATATATATATATATATATACAGGGTGATTCATAAGTGGTGACCAAAAATAAAACCCCATGTTCCTTGAACAATTTTAGAGAGGGTATATCCTATAAAAAAATTTCCTATAATGCTTCATTAAAAAGATACAGGGTGTTGAAGTTGAATTTCAAAAAATAAAATTTCCCAATTTTTTTAAAAGTAGCACATATATTTTGCTGAAACTTCGCATGTGTAGGCTATTATGGAAGGCGCGTATTATACCATAACAATTGAATCGGCTAATCCAGCAGTGGCGCGCGTACCCGCATGTCATTGGTTATCCCTCAAGAAAAAAAAACAGGTACGCCAAAGATATTTTTTTATTTTTTGAATCTTACTTTCATTCGTGAACAAAATGACTCTCTTTATAGTTTTCTGTACGACGCTTATTTTACGAGTACAATGAATCAGGTAAGTGTTTTAGAGCACAGTTCATGATTTTTAATCAGTCGTTGTTTGGTAGAAAATCGAAATGATACACTTTTATCAGGCTTATAGTAATTTATTTATTACAATAAATGTTCAAAAATGACTCCATTGGCCTGAATACATGCACGACATCTTTTTAATATCGAAAATTTAATGTCTTGAGGATTCATTCTTGCTTGAATATGACGAACAGCATTATTTATCAGTTGTTGTAGCTGCTCTGGTGTATTTAGTTGTTCACTGTAGACCAGTCGCTTAAAATCACCGCAAAGATAGAAGTTAAGTGGGTTTAAGTCCGGTTATCTTGCAGGCCAATGTACATTTCGACTATGATGCGCTGGTGCACCGTCATGCTGGTACCACATTATACCTCTTGTTGCTATTGGAATGTCATCTAGAATGTTTTCTACACGGTTTTCTAGGAGCGCTAAGTACGAAGATCCATTTAAACGTTGTGACATGACTTCCATGAACAGTGAGCCGTTAAAAATACCACACCATAAATTAATAGAAAATCTATGTTGAAATGTGCGAGTCCTTATTGCATGTGAATTTTCCAATGACCAGACATGCTTATTATGAGAATTATAAATACCACTTTTTGTAAATGTTGATTCGTCAGACCAGAAGATTAGATTAGGGAATAAGATATTTTGATTGTTCATTTCCAACATCCATTCACAAAAGACTCGTCGATGCACATTATCTCCAGGTAGAAGGCAATGAACATTCTGTCGATGATATGGATGTAAGGCTTCTCGATGTAAAGTTCTCCAAACAAAGCTTTGAGAATATTGTAACTGCGTGGCAATCCTCCGAGTACTTGTAGAAGGTTGATCCATCACTGCATCCACCACTCTCACTTCGTCTTCAAGTTGTTGTTGTTTTCTACCATTAGCTCTAGCGCCAGGACGTTGTCCAATACCGCACTGCCGAAGTCTTAAAAACTATCGATAAAACCCTTGGTGTAGGTTGACGGCGAATGGGAAACCTACGTTGATATTCCCGACAAGCAGCTAGAGCATTTCCATCAGCATATCCGTAGATAAAAATTATATCTGTATACTCTTCTGAGGTGTACCCCATTATAAGAAGTAAAAGAGTAGAAAATTTTGCAATTTTATAAAGTTTACCACTTACACCTATTCAAAATAATAACTTGTTAACCTAAACGTCAAGTGACACTTAATGACAACTTTGGCAAAGCAGACTACTACTTACTAAAATACAACAAAGATAATCGCCGTACAAAAAATTATCAAGACATTAAATTTTCCATATCGTGCGTGTATTCAGGCCAATGGAGGCATAAAAGTGTATCATTGCGATTTTCTACCAAACAACGACTGGTTAAAAATCATGAACTGTGCTCTAAAACACTTACCTGATCCATTGCTTACTCGTAAAATAAGCGTCGTGCAGAAAATTATCAAAAGAGTCATTTTGTTCACGAATGAAAGTAAGATTCAAAAAATAAAAAATAAGAAAATATCATTGGCGTATCCGTTTTTTTCTTGAGGGATAACCATTGACATGTGGGTACGCGCGCCACTGCTGGATTAGCCAATTCAATTGTTATGGTAGAATACACGCATTCCATAACAGCCTACACATTGGAAGTTTCGGTAAAATATATGTGCTACTTTTTAAAAAATTGTGAAATTTTATTTTTTGAAATTCAACTTCAACACCCTGTATCTTTTTAATGAAGCATTCTAGGAAATTTTTTTATAGGACATACCCCCTCTAAAATTGTTCAAATAACATGGGGTTTTATTTTTGGTCACCACTTATGAATCACCTTGTATATATATATATATATATATATATATATATATATATATATATATATATATATATATATATATATATATATATATATATATATATATATTTGTGTCTATGCGGAAGTAGCTGGACCTTTCTCTCTTGGGATTTATATATGTTTATAAGGAAGTAGCTGGACATTTCAGCCATAAAAATTGATATGTCCAAAAGGAAGTAGCTGGACCTAACCTCACAGTGTTGCCGCACTTTTTAGTAGGATATATAAAAGTTTTCTGGTTAGTTTTATGTTGTACGCTTAAACAGGTAGCATTACGGTTTTAAGGCCTGCGTGCTAGTATACAAAGATGATATGTTTTAATTAATACATTATTTATTCTCTTTACCTTGACAGTTTTACAGTGAAGTCTTCGTGAATAATATTAAAATTATAAAAAGTGACTACAAATTATTTTTAGATTATTTGCCTACATAAATTATCACACCGGTGTGGTAAAGCAGAAAAATGATAAAAGACAAATTTTGTGTTGTAATTTTTACCAGTTATTTTAAATTAATTAAATTGCGAATAAAAATGTATTTATGACAGTCTTGTCTAAAAACACACGTGTTTTATCTCAAAATGGAATACATTGGGTTCCTAGAAAACAAAATTATTGTAATTAGCTATCTGGGCCTGAATATATTGCATGTGATCTGTTTTCATAATTGGAGTAACATAATTCAAACTCTTAACAAAACTATGATGACCAAAGCTTTTGCATAAGTTACATATGAAACACAATTATTGTGTTATGGTTTGAATTGAACGTGCGAAATCAGTGAAAATAGTTGTGGTAAATAAATAGAAAATGCAGTAAAAGTGGAGAACTCAGGAATTTAGTAGAACGAAATTTGTACAAAGTAGGCAAATTTGTAAAATGTAATATAAATAGTCATTGATGTATTATTATGTTATTTTATTTTAATATAGCTAAAAAGAAATATTTGTCATATTGTCTGTCTTTTTTCTTTTTTCGTGCTACTAGAAATGTAAGGTTTTAGAGACTGGGGAGTTCGTTTTTTTAACACTGGACAATTTTCAATCAGAAGTTCACATTCAGCTATCGAGGGGTTCCTTCCGTCCTTTAAATGTCTTCTAATGGTCTCCTTAACTGCTTCTCTTTGAGGAGAACTCCATCTTGGTCGTGCTGCTGTGGAACAATAATCATAGAAATTAGCTTTGTACAATGGGTGAAGATTGGAACCTGTGATGAGCACTGATAAGTACAATTTGGAGAACCCAATTCATCACAATACAGTTTTTTGACCCGACGATCGTTTCGCTAACAAAGTTAGCGTCATTAAGGGGATGAATAAACTTGCTTTATTCAAATTTTGAAAATTAAAAAATTACTTTAAGGAAGACGCAGAAATTGAAGACATTATTCCTTTACCTAGAGGAAAACAGTAGCATAATGTTTATGCTAAGCTTATAGTAAGAAGTGCAACAGTGATAGAGTGTATACTGCGGAAGCTACTTTTAACTGGTGTTTCATAATCATTGTTTATTGTTAACTTTAAATACTTGATATTTAAATTTCCGTACAGGTTAACGAAAATGCAGCAAACAAAAGGCTTTTCCTTTGCCTAAAGAATAACCATGTTATAGGTTATGTTTTCTAAATTTTATCGAATTATTGATCTATTGATGTAATTGTTTTCAATTTTCGATCATTTTAAATGTTTTACCTTAGAATATAAATTTTTGCAAATTAAATTTTATGCACCCCATAAAATCCCATCTAACACGGGAGGAGTCATCAGACACGATAATATGTATTTTATAATACAAAATGCAAGGATGACACTTCCCACACATTACATTATAGTCTCGGCTCCCATAATGCCTTTCTGTAGCGTGTCTTGGTTCAGAGATTATAAATATATGTACTTACATTATTTAACTGTTATAGTACCCTCATAATAAATGTTTAGTTAACGCACATCGTCTAGTGGGCAGTATCCAACCCCCTTGCTCCGTACTTGCTTAAGAAACCCTTTAAGAAAATTCGGACAAGGGTAGTAACAGCTTTACCCCCTAGTGCAAAAGGTACTAAAAAGGTACGAAAGATGCTCTCTTCTCTTAATACCAGGAAAGCCTCTAGCCTTGACGAGATCCCAGCAATTGTTCTCAAAAAATGCGCACCAGAACTTGCTCCTGTCCTGACTCGTCTATTTCAGATATCTTACAATAAAGGCATATATTCCCTAGTAACTGGAAAACTGCTCGAGTACAACCCGCCCCCAAGAAAGGATCCAAAGCGCTTCCTAGCAACTACAGGCCTATTTCTCTCCTTTCAGTCGTCTCTAAAGTGATGGAAAAGTATATAAACACCGAATTACTAAAATTTCTGGAAAAACACAGTCTAATCCACGACAGGCAGTATGAATCCGTCAGCGCAGATCGACTGCAGATCTCCTTTCTTTTGTCACCCATTCTTGGAACAAGTCTATGGAACTACACGGTGAATCCCAGATTGTCGCTCTAGACATATCCAAAGCATTCGACCAGGTCTGGCACGCAGCGCTGCTTAATAAACTTCCGGCCTATGGCCTACCACCAAAACTTTGTACCTGGACAGCAAATTTTCTCTCCAACGGGAGCATTTCTGTTGTTGTGGATGGTCATTCCTCTAAACTGTATCCAATTAATGCAGGAGTTCTTCAAGGTTCAGCTTTAGCTCCTACTTTGTTTCTTCTCCACATCAATGACCTCCTCTCTAGCACATCCAACCCACTTCACAGTTACGCGGACGACAGCACCCTCCACTAAAATGTACAATATTCTAAGCCTGTCTCTTTAGCCCAATTAGATGAGGATCGCAGACTCATGGAGAGTTCTGTCTTCGTGGATCTCCAAAAAATATTAGGCTGGGGAAGTAGAAATCTTGTACAATTCAACCCCACCAAATCTCAGTCTTGCTTTCTTTCTCATAAGAGATACACCAGCCCTAGGCCCATCACAATGAACAACCAAGTTATTCAAAGTAATGGGTCCTTTTCTCTTGTTGGCGTTTCTGTGGATCGAAATATTAATTGGCACCAACATGTCACATCAATTGCAGAATCGGCTGCTAAGAAATTAGGTTTTCTCTTCCGGGCTCGCAAATACTTTTCACCAGCTAATCACTATACCTTATATACTTCACAAATAAGGCCAAACCTCGAATACTGCTCCCACATCTGCGGTGCAGCTGCCGCTTCTACACTCGCTATCCTGGACTCCATTCAAAAGAGAGCTATACGTCTCATCGGTGACCCTACCCTCACCCAAAGGCTGCCATCCCTTTCCCACCGACGTGCCGTTGGTGACCTCTCTCTATTTTATAGATATCTGCACTGGCACTGCTCAGAGGAGCTTTCCTCCATAGTTCCGCCACCTGCTGCCCCCAACAGATCTACCAGGGGAACAGAGCGAATGCACCCTTTTACTGTCCAGGTCACCAGACATAGAACTTCTTGTTATGCCCGCTCTTTTGTCCCGAGGACTTCCAAGTTGTGGAATTCCTTGCCGGCACACGTGTTTCCTTCTCCTCCGAGCCTCCAAACCTTCAAGTCCAGAATTAACAAGTGGCCTCTTTCCTCCCTGTGAACACCCACGGTACGATAGTATTTAGGCTGTAAGTGCTCGTGGTGTGTTGGTGAAATTAAAAAAATAAATCATAATCATTATACAACGTTCACTATTCAAGCCTGACTGTGGTCTTTCAATATTTTCCGTCATTTGAAAACGTACAGTTAACACTTGTAAAAAAACCGGTACCACCAGCTAAACATAGTCAATTAAAATAATTAACTATTTCGAATAAATCAATTTTTGGTCATTGTTGTTTGCTTAATTTTCTTATTGATTTAGGAACGTCAGAATGAGACTACTTATAAAGTACCCCAAGTCACGATTATAATACCTGTACCAAAGAGAATGTTTTAAAATACACGATTCAAATACCTGTACCAAAAAGAATGTTTTAAAATCGGTTATTGGTAAGTGAAAATAGAATTGTATTTTACGACCATAAAATGTTTTCTAACCACAAGGTCGTTTGATTAACGAGTACACCAACAAAACATATTGTAGGCTCTGTCTAAAGAAAACATTGGTAATTTAAAACTTACAACTATTTAGTCTGCTTAAGAAATGAAACTTGTTTTAAAAAATTTCTGCCAAAGTTTATTCTCAAAAAATATTCCGACCGAAATTTATAAATCGACATGGTGTGTAAATTAATAAGTCAGTCAAACTGATCCTGGACTATTTTCAGTAATTATAGTAGATGTTGGGGCGTAACGTACTTTAAGGGTTATTATTATTTTTTAATTTTTCAAAAACACACCAAGAGGGCTTACAGCCTAAATGCTATCGTGCCGTGGGTGTCGAGAAGGAGGAAAGAGGCAACTTGTTATTTCTGGACTTGAAGGTTTGGAGGTTCTGAGGAGAAGGAAAAACATGTGCCGTCAAGGAATTCCACAACTTGAAAGGCCTCGGGTCAAAAGAGCGGGCATAACAAGATGTTCTATGTCTGGTGACCTGGACAATAAAACGGTGCATTCGCTCTGTTCTTGATAGATCTGTGAGCAGTGCCCGTGCAGATATCAATAAAAGAGAGCGAGGTCACCAACGGCACGTCGGTGGGCAAGGGATGGCAGCCTGTGGGTGATGGTAGTGTCACCGATGAGACGTATAGCTTCTGAATGGAGTCCAGAATAGCGAGTGTAAAAGCGGCAACGGCACCCCAGATGTGGGAGCAGTATTCAAGGTTTGGCCTTATTTGTAAAGTATATAAGGTATAGAGATTATCTGGTGAAAAGTATTTGCGAGCCCCGACGAGGAAACCTAATTTCTTAGCGGCCACTTCTGCAATTGATGTGACATGTTGGTGCCAATTGAGATTTCGATCCACAGACAAGTGTAAAGGTCTCATTACCTTGAATAACTTGGTTGTTCATTGTGATGGGTCTAGGGCGGGTGCATCTCTTATGAGAGAGAAATCAAGACTGAGATTTGGTGGAGTTGAATTGTACAAGATTTCTACTTCCCCAGTATAATATTTTTTGAAGATCCACAGAGGCAGAACCCTCCATGAGTCTGCGATTCTCATCTAATTGAGCTAAAGAGACAAGCTTAGAATATTGTATATTTGAGAGGAGGGTGCTGTCGTCCGCGTAACTGTGAACTGGGTTGGATGTGCTAGAGAGGAGGTCATTGATGTGGAGAAGAAACAAGGTTGGGGCTCAAGCTGAACCTTGAGGGACTTCTGCATTAATTGGATACAGTTTAGGGGAATGGCCATCCACGACAACAGAAATGCCCCGGTTGGAGAGGAAATTTGCTGTCTAGGTACAGAGTTTTGGTGGTAGGCCATAGGCCGGAGGTTTATTAAGCAGCGCTGCGTACCAAACCTGGTCGAATGCTTTGGATATGTCTAAAGCGACAATCTGGGATTCACCGCGTAGTTTCATAGACTTGTTCCAAGAATGGGTGACAAAGGAAAGGAGGTCGGCAGTTGATCTGCGCTGACGGAATTCATACTGCCTGTCATGGATTAGACTGTGTTTTTCAATAAATTTTAGTAATTCGGTGTTTATATACTTTTCCATCATTTTAGAGATGACTGAAAGGAGAGAAGTAGGCCTGTAGTTGCTAGAAGCGCTTTGGATCCTTTTGTCGGGATGGGTTGTACTCGAGCAGTTTTCCAGTTATTAGGGAATATGCCTTTATTGTAAATTGTCTAAAACAGACAGGTCAGGTCAGGTCAGGTCAGGTCAGGTCAGGTCAGGTCAGGTCAGGTCAGGTCAGGTCAGGTCAGGTCAGGTCAGGTCAGGTCAGGTCAGGTCAGGTCAGGTCAGGTCAGGTCAGGTCAGGTCAGGTCAGGTCTAAAACAGACAGGTCAGGACAGGAGCAAGTTCTGGTGCGCATCTTTTGAGAACAATTGCTGGAATCTCGCCAAGGCCAGAGGCTTTCCTGGTATTAAGAGAAGAGATCATCTTTCGTACCTTTTTTTTGTTTTGTAATATAGTATTTTGAACTAAAATTAATCTAACTCCTGCTTTTTTAGAAGATAACACAAAAACCTAATTCGAAAATAGGACAAGGTGTATAGTGACTGTTGTTTTATAAACTTACGAGATCTACTTTTAGTGTTATAGAGTTATATATTTTAAATTATTGTATCCAATTGCTGCAAAAGATATTTTACAATTATTATCAAAAAGTCTAAGTGATCCAGTGGTAGGAAAGTATGCCGCTGGATCCAAGGGTACTGGGTTCGATTTCCAGGGTTCCCCATTCATTTTTCAGCCCCTACTGTAAAATTATCATTTAGTTTGAGCAGGTTGAATTTCTGCAGGTTCCAATTCACTGAGGAGTCGTGAAGTCGTTAGTCCCGTGTACCGTGTGAGGTTGGGCACGCTGAATATCCCTACCCTCCTAATAGAAAAAACGGGATTCGGCCAAATTTAAAGGAAAGTGAGTTGAAAGTGCTCCCTGTCGTCGGTGATTGGCCTTAGTCGCAGAAATACGTCGCCGTTGAGGAAAAGACAAAAAAAGATAAACAATTATCAGCATTATTACTGCCATATTACACAATGCATGTTGGTAACTTAGAATACATTCAGTTAATCAAATACACCTTTTTCAAATACGCGAACACGTCAATTAGTATTTTTGAAGCTGTGATCTTTCTTTAATAATATGGAGTTGTCCCAAATTTGAGATATGACGTCGATAATTTGTTTAACCGACAATCCTACTCTTTTGTTGGCTATTTCTAAAGTACATGCCAAGTTATGCTAAACCACCAAGTTTATATTCCTTCCCACATAAATATACATTATATTATTTTAAAAACAAAAATAAAAAATAGATAATCTAAATCAATTTTTTTAAAATAAATGCTTAGGTTGCTGTAGATTGACTATTTGTTAGTAGTATAAACGGAATTGAAATTCGTTTTACACATTTCTGGTTATCTTGGGAAAATAAATCAACATTCATTTCTTATTCGTGCTACTAATTCCTTTAGATTTATAATAACTAATAAATAAAAATTTAAAATCTGCTGTTTTTTTCAACTTAATGTATAGGTTAAACCTATTTAACAAAAACAAACTAGGGTAGGATTTGAAAAAAATATCGATGAGGTCGTACCTAAAATTTGGCACACACTGTATGATATTTATTTTATTTTTTGAAAAGTCCGCAACATAAAATGTCTATCGACATGCCTGCGAATTATTGGAAAAAGACAGCTGTATCTAATTAACTGAATTTATTCCATGTTTTAAACTCGCGCTATATGTATATAGCTGTCAAAAAATTATACTGGCAGGTTTAGGCAAACAATGTACATATTTTTTATTATAAATAAAAAGTCGTAGGGGTGAAATAGTAGCATTGGTAAGTAAATAACTTAAAAGCTTTATTTCCTGGAAAGCCGCTGCATTTTAAGATTCACATAGTTGCATTTGCATCATGTTCGATGCAGCAGAGATAAGACATGTTTGCTGAATATAACTGGGATAAAGTTTGCGTGAAGTTATCCATAAATTCCTAGCCATAGATTTACACGTAGGGTCAGCAAAAAGCGGGATGAATCGTCGCGATCACAATATCAGTGAAGCGGATTCAACGTAGTAAATTTATGGCTAGCCATAGATGCCAGCCATATATTGCTATACGCTACTACACCTTACCGAAGAAAAAAGAATTTGTCTTAAGTGTTTTGCAATAACATAATAACACTAAACCAATCGTTTATTATTAACATAGTCATAAAGGAAAACTAAATTTTAGTATGTGTTATTTGTTATTTTGGTTACATGTACCCAAATGACAAATATTGGACAATAAAGCCAAGGCCCCAATATAAAAATAGAACATAAAAACAAGTTACCAAAGACCTAGTGTATAGCAACCTAAGCAAATTATTTTTTGTCACACTCTGGAAAATAAAAGAAAATCATTTGACATCGAGATACTTATTACTAAGTTTTTTCAAATATGACTTATTTTTTGATATTTACAGTTAATGTGCAAAATCATAAAAGCGCAAAACTATTACCAAGCCCCTAATAACTCATCCAAATTATTTTTTGTCACTTTTTGCAAAAGTGAAAAAAATACATATGAAGATCGAAATAGCTATTACCACGTTTATTTTTTCGCATTTGCAGTAGATGTGCCAAAATCACAAAAACGAAGATCGGGATAGCTATTAAGAAGTTTCCGTAATATGAATTATTTTTTAATATTTGCAGTAGATGAGCCAAAATCATAAAAACCAAAAATGATTACCAAGGCTCTAGTGTATAATAAGATATGCAAATTATTTTTTGTCACCTTTTGAAAAAGTGAGAAAAATGCATATGAAAATCGGGATAGCAATTACGACGTTTTCCAAATATGTATTATTTTTTCGCATTTGCAGTTAATGTGCCAAATTCATAGAAACAAAATATATCACTAACCGCCTGACGCATAAAAGCTCATGCAAATAATTTTCTGTCACCCTTTGGAAATATAAAAAAATGCATATGAAAATCGGGATAGCAATTAAGACGTTTTCCAAATATGTATTATTTTTTCGCAGTTGCAGTTAATGTGTCAAAATCATAAAAACAAAAAATTATTACTAAGGCCCTTATGTATGAAAAACCATGCAAATTATTTTTTGTCACCTTTTGCAAAAGTGAAAAAAACGCATAAGAAATTCGGGATAGCAATTAAAACGTTTCCGCAATATGTCATATTTTTTGATATTTGCAGTAAATGTGCCAAAATCATAAAAACACAAAATGATTACCAAGGCGCTAGTGTATAATAAGAGATGCAAACTATTTTTTGTCATCTTTTGCAAAAGTGAGAAAAATGCATATGAAAATCGGGATAGCAATTAAGACGTTTCCGAAATATGAATTATTTTTTGATATTTGCAGTAGATGTGCCAAAATTATAAAAACAAAAAATGATTACCAAGGCCTAAGTATATAATAACATATGGAAATTATGTTTTGTCACCTTTTGAAAAAGTGAGAAAAATGCATATGAAAATCGGGATAGCAATTACGACGTTTTCCAAATATGTATTATTTTTTCGCATTTGCAGTTAATGTGCCAAATTCATAGAAACAAAAAATATCACTAAGGGCCTGACGCATAAAAGCTCATGCAAATAATTTTCTGTCACCCTTTGGAAATATAAAAAAAAAATGCATTTGAACACCGGGATAGTTACTACCACGTTTTTCATTTCAACATTAATGATTCTGTGATACTGTTAATGTGGTAAAATCACAAAACCAAAAATCATTACCAAGGCCCTATTGTGTAATACTACACCAAATTTATTTTTTGTCACCCTTTGCAAAAGTAAGAAAAAAAAAGAATTTAAACATCGGAGTAGCAGTTAAGAGGTTTTCCAAGAATGTATTTTTTTTTCAGTGAATGTGCCACATGAAAGGCAACGGGAAACCACCTTATTTTAACCTATCGTTGCGACTACTAAGCGACTTTGCCTTCAGTCAGTGAGTGAGTGATACAGATTATTATTTTTATTATGTTTTGGAGAAATGATAAATTTAAATAAATTTAATAAACATGTGTGTATACAAAGAAACTACCCCAATCTCGTTATAAGAATATGTTTATTATAAAAATTTGCTATAAATTAGGTTTAAAGTGTAACTTATTTTTAGTGGCATAAATCATGGTTACATAGCATAAGAAGACTGTTTCTTATGCTGTACGGCATACTTGAACAATAGAACATAAAAATTATGAGAATCTAATTATTGTTAGTCACTCTAGTATTGCAGTTAGTGGCTGGTCATATTCAAATATTAAGCCTAGCATTTTTTCTCAAATATTATGTATTTTTTGTATATAAAAGCGTCGCATAAACAAAGAACGTTTGGGCTTTGATATACCGCTTTTACGACATTGATCTCGGGAAGTTTTACAACTGTTTCTGTACCATCCTTTTGTAAATTTCAAAGCTTTTACCTGACCTGTGAAACATATGTTTAGAAAAAATTGAAAAGTAACTGTAGCACAGCATAATCAATCAATTATTATGCTGTGACTGTATATTAGATTTTAGCGCGTTAAAAAATCTGCAAGTTGAAAAATAGGAATAGAAGCATATTCAATTCATTCTAAAACTGGCCGAGTTGAGAGTTGTGTATGCTGTAGTATTATACACTAGGGCTTTGGTAATAGGTTTGTGATTTTATGATTTTAAATGTAAATATAAAAAAAATATTCCTGTTTAAAAAATTGCAAATGTCAAAAAATAATGCATATTGCGGAAACGTCTCAGTTGCTATCCGGATATGTTTATGCATATTTTTTTTACTTTTGCAAAGGGTGACAAAAAAACATTTGCATATATTATTATACACTAGGGCCTTGGAAATCATTTTTGGTTTTTATGATTTTGACACATGCGAAAAAATAATACATATTTGGAAAACGTCTTATTTGCTATCCTGATTTTCATATTAATTTTTTTCACTTTTTCAAAAGGTGACAAAAAATAATTTAAATATCTTATTATACACTAAGGCCTTGGCAATCATTTTTTGTTTTTATGATTTTGGCACATCTACTGCAAATATCAAAAAATAATTCATATTTCGGAAACGTCTTAATTGCTATTCCGATCTTCATATGCATTTTTTTCGCTTTTGAAAAAGGTGACAAAAATAATTTGCATGGTTTTTCATACATAAGAGCTTAAGTAATAATTTTTTGTTTTTATGATTTTGGCACATTAACTGCAAATGCAATAAAATAATAAATATTTGGAAAACGTCTTAATTGCTATCCCGATCTTCATATGCATTTTTCTCACTTTTGCAAAGGGCGACAAAATATAATTTGCGTATCTTATTATACACTAGGGCCTTGGTAATCATTTTTTGTTTTTATGATTTTGGCACATCTACTGCATGTATCAAAAAATATTTCATATTTTGTCTCTTCCAAAACATTATTTTTACAAACCAGCTGTAGATTTTTTGCTATATTACATGAATAGTAAGTTATGCAATAATCATTTTTAATCCATAAATTCGTGAGAAATATCCTGACGATATTATTATTAAATAAAGTTTTAAGTAACCTCATGGTTTTTGCGGTCCTAGTGTACATAAAATTCACTAAAACATGTAAATATTTAAATAGAATTAATATTTTGAGCATTTGGCAACACCGCACAGGCGCAATAATTTTTACTTTTAATGTTCTCATGAAATAGGTCCAGCCAATAACGCATGTACATATTAATACCAGCATGTTAATAGCTGGACGTCCAGCTATTGCACGGTTGGTCCAGCTATTATACACTTGGTATACGAAATGGTCCAGCTACTTCCGCATAGACATAAGTATATATATATATATATATATATATATATATATATATATATATATATATATATATATATATATATATATATATACTTTTCAACTGACCTTGGATTTGGCTTCTAGGGGCCCTAATTCGCGCTCATTTGAAGAAAATTTTCAAAAATCTTACCATCGATACCTCTCTATTAGTGAATTTTCGTAATGAATATTCACTAAAAGCCAATTCATCACAATACATTTCTGACCTGACCTGACCTTACCTAGGTCTGACAAATGCATTGTGATGAATTGAGTTCTCCAAAAAAAAAGACTTACAATTTGATTTCTAGAGCGGCCCTGTACGTTTAAAACCTTTTAATTGTAAATCAGGAACAAAGACCGAAATAGTTTAGTTTGGAAAAGTCAATTAACTAATTAGCAAATTCCTAAGGAATTAACGACTTAAATTTTATGCAATGAAAGTAACGAATTATTTATACTTGAACACAAAGAGGACTTACCCAATTAGCATACTGATTGATATTTATCTTTATCGCTTTTTAAATAAACCATCGAGATCAGTGGCCATGATATCTTAATGATGGCAGTGAAACTTGTGAAATATGAATTATTAATAAAGGCATTAGGTGAAAAATACACAAAAATGTATAGACAAAATTAATATTGTTAGTGTAAATATTTAGCGTCACGCCTATGATAGTATCATTCTCCATACGGTTAATTATGGTTACCAGCTTTGATGAATAACAATTTAATTTCTAAGCGCAGCAAGTGCGTTATGGTGGTCAATGTTCATAAAAATGTTTTTAATAGCAAATATATATTTTCTTAAGAAAGCAGGCATGAAACTGGGTTCCCGGTATAACCTATATAGTAGAAAAGATTTACCAGCTTTCATCAATATAACTGTATTGTTTGATTGTTGTTGTTTGTTAAAATGAATTAGATGGCCTCGGAAGCTCAAGTCCATTAGCCACAGATTTTTCTAATTCAGTTTTGAAAATACAGTCCCATCGTTCTTCGTTATCTGTTATAATGACACATAGAAAACTGAGAGAAGTGTGACTTTTACAGTGAAAAATGATATTCGTTGTACATGTCTCCTTACACATTTATGTTTTCTTACATTTATATACACAATGATATTGGCGGAAAGACATCAGCGAAGGCAGGAATCACTAAGCTTCGAGATGAGCATGGATCTATCCTAGAGACTGATCTTGAGATTGCGAATCAATTTAATAAATATTTTTCAAGCGTGGGGAATGATTTGGCAAGCAGGATATCTGTCTCCAATAAGTTGGTGTCGTCTGCGCGGGTGAGTCAGTCTTTGGTGATATTGCGAACAGAAGAGGATGAGATTAAATCAATTGTGAAGACACTGAAGGACCACAAGGCACCCGGGTACGACGGAATAACGGCAGAGACACTGAAAGGAATAATGGATGAGATTGTCACTCCTCTGACTTTTATTATAAATCGGTGTATAGACGAGGGCATATTCCCTAGGGCTTTTAAAATGGGTGTTATCAAACCTTTATTTAAGAAACGAGATGTGCTGGATACCGCTAACTATAGACCGATATCACTGATTTCCAGTATTGCTAAAGTCTTTGAGTGTCTCCTGAAAAAACGCTTCGATGGTTATCTCGATAAATATGGATTATTATCTGAGAGGCAGTATGGCTTCAGGACAAAGACATCTACGCAGGATGCCATAATTGAACTGACGAGTAATATATATCACAGTCTGGATAACACCAGACCTTCATTGTGTGTCTTGGTGGATCTAAAAAAGGCATTCGATACGGTTGATCACACAAGATTGCTTGAAATACTGGAGAAAATTGGGTTTAGGGGAAGACAACAACAGCTCTTACAAAGCTATTTGTCTGACAGATATCAGGTGGTGTGTGTGAATGGTGTTCTGAGTGATGTGGTAAAAATGAACTGTGGTGTTCCGCAAGGAACCATTCTAGGACCCTTATTATTTAATATTTATATAAACGACCTTTTTTATGTTAGATCGTTAGGAAAGATAGTTGGATACGCGGATGATGCTGCTATATTTTATAACGCAGAATCATGGGATATACTCAAATCTACAGTTGAATCGGATTTTCGAAAAATCCTGGAATGGTTTCAAAACCGATTGTTGACTGTAAATGCGGCGAAGACAGTGTATATACCATTTTCATGCTACGAAAGGAACTTGCCAACTTTTACCACCTTGGAAATATGTGATGGCATGAAGATAAAAAGTGTGAAGCATGCGGTGTATTTGGGTGTTACTATAGATTCACACATGAAATGGGAGCATCACATTTTAAATGTAACTAAAAAGATTCGCTCTGTGATGGTAAAATTTGCAGTATTGAGAGAGATGCTGCACATCAAACACCTGCGGACTCTATATTATTCTTTAGTGGAGAGTCATTTACGATATGCTATAATAGCTTGGGATGGTGCTGCAAGGTGTCATATATCTCAATTACAGATTGCTCAAAATTGTCTCATCAAGGTGATTTATGGTAAAGAACGCACATATGCTACGGATGTTTTATACGCTGAGACACAACTGCTGGGTATTAGGCAGCTTTTCTACTTTAATGCTGCTGTATACCAGCATATTCATCGATGTGAATTGAATGAGTTGAGTCACAACTATAATACGAGACACTGCGCACACGCATCTAAAACAGAAAGAGCTAGGAAGACAATTGCACAGCGTTCCTATGCTTACCTTTGCGCAAGAATATATAATTCTATACCAGCCCAAATTCGCCAGCAGCATGGACTTCGAGGTTTTAAAGTCGGTTTAAAAAAGTGGATAGTTGGACTAGATCGTGAAGTAATCCACAGGGTCGTGGAGGTTAATATGCTGGTGTAGTGGTCTTTCCTTTGTATTTTGTTGTTTCTTGTGCCTGGCGTCTGACCTGTGGGGCCCGCGCATGTGTGTGTGTGTGTGTGTGTGTGTGTGTGTAGGTTACCCATAGTGTGGCTTAAGACATTTGGTAAAAGAGATTTTATCTATAGTCAGAAAGCATAGTTGTGTTTTTTTTATATTTTCCGCGAATCGCTGGAGTTCGTCAGCAGTTTTGGTTTTTGTTTGTATTTCTTTACAGTGTCAGAGTGTGCACTAGCTTATTTTTAGAGAGAATGATGTTACAAGTATCACCAACAAGTCTTCGACTTAGGTGACTTTTAACATTATTGAACAACCAGGCTCTTGATTAGCCTTGTAAGTTATTTTGTGAGAAATGTAAAAATGTATACATATATATATATATATATATATATATATATATATATATATATATATATATATATATATATATATATATACATATATATTTGTTTTAATTATGTATTTTTGGTTACTTATTTATTTATTTTTCTTTCTTCTTTTTTTTTCTTTTTTTAAAATTAATTATTATCATTATTAATTTTTTTTTGTTTTTTTTTAAATTAAATTATGATCTAAGGAATTAGACTGGGATACTTGCGCCTAGGGACCCTTCAAGGCTTAAATCACAGACTGAAATGGGCCACGGATAAAAAGGTTTGTACATTAGGACAGACAGAAGGATATCTAAGACTAGTTACTTGAAAGTACTGCATACAAAAATCTGTACTTATCTAATGCGACCACAATCTAATAAAATTAGTATCTATATTACTATTCTTCTTACTATTTTACCTACTTATAGTAGACATGAGTGTTCAGGTAAATTGGTACTTATATTATCTTACATTTATATGTTTAAATCTATATTTTTAAAAAATTTGCAAATTGCGATATTTATAAGGTATATATTCATGCTCAGTAAATTTGTAACATTTGTTGGAAATTCTACATATCAGTTGAGAATTGTGACAAGGTTAGATCGTTGCAGAGAGTATTTTGGGCATGAGAAAATTATGTGATTCAAGTCTCCTACCGAGTTCCTATCGCAGTCACAATAAGGTGTTTCTCTTAAGCTAATTTTGTTAAGATGGGCCGGGTATCTTCCATGGTTAGTTTTCAACCTAGTCAACGTAGTGTAGTAAAATCTGTTGTCGCTATGTGACTGGTTTATTTCCAGTGGAAGTGAAGTATGAATTAAGGTGTAAGGATTTGACGAGTTACTGACAAAATGTTTCCATTCTCTTTTCCATAGTAAAGCGATGTGCTGATTAACTTGTTTCTTTAAATCAATGTAGTGTATTTTGCAATGGAATGAGGATTATTCTCCAGCCGCTGCTTGCTTAGCCAACCTGTCTGCTTCTTCGTTACCATCTACTCCAATGTGCTCTCTCACCCACAGGAATATCACTTCAGAGTTTCCTGATATACGGTAAAGTAACTCCAAAATATTAGACAGTGTAGAGTTCGTACTGTATTTAATTTTTCTATGTTTAGTGGCCATTATTGCCGACTGGGAGTCACTTATGATCAAAGTTCTTGTGATTTTATTTTCTAGTACCCATTCGAGTGCCATTCTTATTGCATATAATTCTGCACTATATATTGAACAATTTTTGTTCAAATTTTAGCGTGATTTATATCCTACTCTTGGAACGTAAAATGCTGCTCCAACCTGAAATTCATTTTTTCTACCATCTGTAAAAATTTGTGTGAATTCTTCATAACGGTTTACTATATTGAAAAAAGTGATGTATGCAGTTTCGCTGTGATCAGTGTATGTAGGAATAATTATCGTAGGATTACTTATCAATGCTTTATAGTTAAGTCGAAATGGGTAACCAAGTTCTGTTTTCTCTATATTCCTTTCGTACTGCAGTATGATATCATATGATAACGTTAATGGTGGCTTGTCCTTCAGTCTCCAAAACCTGTTTGTTAATGTTTCGACAAAGAGCTGATGAATTTTGTCGAGTTTGTCATATTGTTGACTACTTAATTTTAAAATATAGTTTCCGGCAATTTGCCGCATTCTCAGATGAAATGGGGCCTCTTGAGCTTCTGCGAATACTATATTGCTTGGAGTCGATTGCATTGCGCCTATACATAGTCTTAATACTTTTAGCTGAATTCTTTTGATTTTAAGAAGATTTGTTTTAGACGTTGACCCATAAACTGTACAGCCATA
The DNA here is from genome assembly GCA_964006375.1 of Tillus elongatus. Taxonomy (NCBI): domain Eukaryota; kingdom Metazoa; phylum Arthropoda; class Insecta; order Coleoptera; family Cleridae; genus Tillus; species Tillus elongatus. The sequence goes on from OZ023265.1 coordinate 155,579,017, forward strand.
GTCTAGTAATGATCTGATGTAGCACTTGTAAAAAAGTAACGCAATACTTACATCAGCGCCCCACTTATGGCCATTGATGGATCTTAATAAGTTGATCCCACGTTCGCACTTAGTTTTTAATATATTTATGTGCATGGTTTACAAAAGTTTTGTGTCAATTGTGACGCCCAGATATTTATATATGCTTACAGTTTTAATTTGAAGGCCACATGAGTACACATATTCAGGAAGATTTGTGCGATGTCTCGTAAAGCACATGATTGAAGTTTTCTGCATCTGTATTGTTTGAAAAAGTAGAAAAAATTTCCGAAAATAATCTTAAAATGTTCGTGAAAAAACTGGTTCCTTGGCCAAAGTACCCAAGGTTAATAGCAAATTAGGTTATTGAAATTTGAAGCATTTAATGAAAGTTCGCTACCATAACGTACTGGCTGCGTTCAGAATTTCTTTTCTTACAAACATGCATTTATGCCTCGATGGAAAATGCAAAAATGCAATAAGATAAAGCCTGTTTGATTAAAAAAAATGGTATCACCAACGACGTATTGGCGATGGTAAAAATAATTTTGTAAGACACAGCTCAAGACACCCTATAATTAACGTATACAATTTTCTATTCGTATCTTGTATAATAACGGATATATAGAGCTTTACGCTTTATTGTATAAATGGTTCACCATGCATATATGAGAACAGATAAAAACTGAAACTAACCTCGGATGTGGGTTTTAGGTGGCCTAGTTAACTCTTGTTTAAAAAAACCGTTTCAAAATTTAAAAGTGGCAGTCTCCTCATTAGCGAATTTTTCCTACAGAAAGTCGCTAAAAATTATAGACCCTTACGCAATAAACTATATAGCTAAATCTATGCCTAAGCATCAGAAGAAGGGTCTATTTGAAATGAATTTTCTGGATATTTTAGTAAAATAAAGGACAATGAGATTGACTAGGGGTTTGTAGAACACTCTTCTTGCGATATTTTTTTTACATAACCCATACTCGTTTCAAGTTCTTTGCCTAAATGTTGCCAATTTTGACGTTTCAAATCGTGACTTTGACATTTTAAGAGGAAAATCCCACTTTTTTTCTTTAAATGCCTATAACGTTTTGTCTCTTAACTTACACATCTAAATTTTGCTACATTGTTCACGTTCTATGATATAAACCTGTGTACCAAATTTGGGTGCCACAATTTTGTTAACCGGGCCGATTTTTGGGGATAACGAAATTATCAATGCAAAAGGACGGTACTCACCAAATTTCATCAAAATCAGCCCATTAAGTGTTGAGTTATCGGTGTGATATATATATATATATATATATATATATATATATATATATATATATATATATATATATATATATATATATACATACAGATGGCCCACCACATACGCAACGGGCTTTCACGTCTAGATTTCTCATTACTTGGAATTTATTTCAAACGGAGATTGTGTAGGTTGACAAGGACTACAACCTAAATAATTTTAAAATACACAGGATGGTCCAAAAAAGTGTGACACCTAAAAGTTATATTTTCTTATGGAACACCCGGCATTTGACAACGTTTTTGAATTATATGCGAAAAATAAAGGTTAACTTCTCCAAGGATCCATATACCTAGCTATTATTACGGTGTCACAGATATCTTGATTTTTAGACGAATGTGAGGTTTTCGAAAAAAATCTTATCTCCACTGTCAGATGATATCGTAAAAACCCACCAACATTTGATGGTGGATTGGGTACTTCATCAACTACTGTAGTTAAAATTTCGCAATTATCTACAGGACGTTCCAAAATTCAAGTCTTATTATCGGCACATTCAAAGCAGATTATTTAATTTGTTTCAAATGGAACATCCTATATTTTTTTCCTGCATTTCACAGACAAAATAATTTCCTTTCATATGCTGCTAGGTTCTCTATATCCAAGTGCAGGGGTTCTGGCGCCATTCACACTTCTGTTATTGCTTACACATGCCAAGTTGATAATTGTGTTCATTTCAAATTGAACAGCTTGTATTTTATACTCGCAGGCTAACCTAAAGCGATATTTGATTGTCTTAGAAACTACATGGGGCTTTCTTATGGCTAACTGTAACCGGTTTTTATAGCTAGGCCTTTTCTTTTGATAACAAATTCTCTGCATCCGATATTGAAACAAATGAAACGGACATGGTTACTTGATTGTATATATGCATGTGACATTTGTCAATTCTTGTCAATTTTTGTTTGTGATTACCTACTGCACAACATCTAATTCTTCAATTATATCGCTACTCTCTTTTGTAATTTTATCATTTCTTTAATTATTGTGTTTGAAACGAAAACGTATTCTATACAGGAACGAATCGATATGATTCTAGCTATTGGTGAATGTCATAAAAATTGTTTACTGGCGTCACGAGTTTACGCACAAAAATATCCAGCACGAAATCGTCCATCCAGAAGAAGTTTTGAAAGATTGTTAGGGGTTTTTCGAAGAACTGGAAGCGTGGCATAGAAAGAAACCAATAAACAGAGTCCAATTACCGGAAATGAGGAAAATGTGCTGTCATTGGATCCCTTATAGAAAATCTCCACATAAGCCAGCGCAAAGTCAGTCAGGAAACGCCGCTGAGCAGGCAGAGCATTGGCAGAATAATTAGAAAACACAAATTTCATCCGTACCATATCCAGAACTTTCAGATGCTCTCTTCAATAGACGACTTGATTTCTGAATGTGGGCACTAGAGATGGTAGGTGAGGATGAACACTTTTTCGATTAAGTGCTGTTTACAGACAAATCGAATTTCCAAAGTAACGACTTCGTAAACAGACAAAATTTTCATTACTACGCTGATGAAAATCCACATTTTTTTCTGCAAGATTCCGTCAGAATTGTTGGTATATTAATTTGTGGGGTGGAATATTAAGGTCAAGAGTAACAGGTCCTTTATGGACAGTCAACCAAAGGTTGCAGTGCTATCGGGGCGGAAAGGCCTCGGACGAGCCCTGAGGGAAAAAACGGGTTCTTACTTTTTCAATGGACACTTAAATGGAGACATGTTTCATAGGTTTCTTCGTGAAAGTTTACCTGAACTTTTGGAAGACGTCCCAATATGAAAGGCGGAGGTGCTACAACTGGATGGTGCTCCGGCATATTTTCAAATCGGAGTGCGGCAAGAACTTAATAGACATTTTACCAATAAATAGTTAGGACGAGGAGGTCCACAAAACTGGCCAGCCAGATCACCAGAACTAACATGTCTTAATTTTTTCTTGTGGGGACATGTTAAGAATATCGTATATGAAATATCTCCAACCACGCAAGATGACATGAAGCAACGCATACGGAACGGTCTCAATACAATATCGCCGCAAATGTTGCTCAATGTCAAGCGGTCCTTTGAACAAAGGCTACAATTATGCATTGAACAGGATGGGCCTGAGTTTGAACATTTGTAGAACTATGTTTAATATAATTACTCTTTCTGTTTCTATTTTTATCATTTGTTTACCTTGGATTACTTTTCAGATTGAATTTCAAACAAAGCAAATTTGTTGTTAAAAATGAAAAATTCTTATTTACGCAATAATAATAGAAGTGTGGATAGCGCCAGAACCGCTGCACTTGGGTAGAGGGAACCCTAGTATCATACAAACGGGAATTATTTTCTCTATGAAATTCAACAAAAATTGTAGGTTGTTCTATTTGAAATAAATCAAATATTCTGCTTTGAATATCCCGATAATAAAACATAAATTTTTGAACGGCTCTGTAGAGTATTGCTAAATATTGACTACAGTAGTTGTTTAAGTGAGTGAGTGAGTGAGCTAGTGAGTTTTTTTACGATATCATCTGACAATGTAGATAAGATTTTTTTCGAAAACCACACATTCGTCGAAAAATCAAGATATATGGGAAACCGTAATAGCTAGGTATAGGGATCTTTCGAGTAAGTGAACCTTATTTTTCGCATATAATTCAAAAACGTTGTCGAATACCGGGTGTTCCATAAGAAAAAACATAACTTTGAGGTGTCACACTTTTATGGATCAGCCTGTATATTTGAAAATACTTTTAGGTTGTAGTCCTTTTCAACCTACACAATCTCCGTTTGAAATAAATTCGAATTGACGAAAAAAGTAGACGTGAGAGCCCGTGGCGTATGTGGTGGGCTATATAAATAAATATATATATATATATATATATATATATATATATATATATATATATATATATATATATATATATATATATATATATATACACACAGGCTGGTCTATTGAAATCGAGCTAATCATCTAAAGAAAACGTTAGGCTAGTCAGCGAATTTTTTCTGAGAATTGTAAAGATTGAAGAGTCCATTTTCAATGTTAAGGGACGTCGAGACTGTGTCTGCAATTCTGTCACTTAAAGGCCCTGAACTAGAGGCGAGGGACGTTTGTGTTAAATGGGGGACGAAGTGAGACCTCAACGGAAAGAGCGTAACTTCGAGGAGAGTGAGCTAGGCGCTTAAGAAGTTAACCTCGCTGTAATTACGGTGGCTAAAAATTATCTTAAAATAGGGGATAAAAACCCTTCTCGTTATCGATACTATCTAATTATAACAGTTGTCAGCGATTGTTTAATATCATTTGATAGGTTTTTGAAATTAAATTAACGTGTTTAGTAGAAAAACGCTAATTAAGCAGTGACCCTTTGTTCACATCCGCTGGTGTATTTCTCACGTTGAATGAAAAAAAAATTCTGATTATTACCGAAGTTTGAGTCAATTGGTAATATATTTGACTTGAGCCAATTCACGTTTTAATTGTTTGAAAAGTTTTCGTCAAATTAATTCAGAGTATCAACATAGGGGACAAATAGTCTCGCCCAGTATTAGAGCAACAAAATCCACCTAAGATATAACCGTTAATGGGAAGTACCACTTATTTTCTCCAGCCTTCCCTCTATTATTGAATTTTGTCAGCTGTGTCAGGTCTTGATGGTTGGCTTCCTTGGAAAGCATCTTCCAAGGGTCATCAGGTAACTCCATGTTTAAGGACTTGGTGAGTCTATATAAACCTTATTTCTGTGAACCAGCAGAATTTTTCATGCAGCAAATTAATATTTGAACCTTTACAATTTGAATTTTCAAAGTAACATCATCAACTTTGAACTTCAATAGTGTCAGTGAGGTGGCGAAAAAAGCGTAGCTGTAAATTTCCTGTTTATTCTTTAGAATTTAGTCAATATTGTGAATTTAAATACATAATACTTGAGATTGTGATCAGCAGATTTTTTTTTTGTGTGTTAAATATTCAACCTGCACATTTCTTGACATTTTTCATTTTCAATCATTTAAGTAGAAATTTTTACACAAGAATATTTTCTTAAATGGAGCCTCACTCAAAGAACTGGCCAGTTAAGTCAATGATAAATCAAGTGAACTGACTGACAAACGTCAAGCAATCTAAGTAATAATTTGTATTTGTTTTGGAGCTGTAAAATACAGTATTTGATTTTTGACATACCTCAAGTAGGCAATGTTAATATTTTTGGAATATGCAACTTTTACTTTATTATTTTGTCATATACTATGTGAAATGATAATGTATTTTTTTTAAAACTCTTGCTGTTTATTGATTTTTATTTGTGTATGATTCAATGTTTATTTTAACAAACCATGTCAGTTTAATTTTGTTTGACATTAACATATCTGTTTAATTGAAGAGAAATTCATCCCTAATATCTCCCCTGTTTGGCTGCAATACAATTAATAGATTCTAATTGTCGCTCATCTAGATACCTAAAATTAAATATAACCAGGCTCTAGTCGGGGGCGCTCATAAATAACAGACCTCAGGGCAGAGCAACACAGAAAGGAACGTGAGTATCAAACCATATCAAGATTTGCCAACCTCCTAAAGTATTTCTAGTCTTAATAATAGTAATAATAATCTGATAGATAGATAGATACTTTTCGGGTAGGGTTGTTAGGAAATGTTGACCTCACCATCAAGCAGATTCAAATCCGCTTGAGTCAATTTCAATATACCACGGTTCTAGTTTTTGTTTAACGGAGGTTACAACTTTTGCCATAATTGACCTCAGTAAAGATATTATCAATAATTTTGTTAATAGGTTGAACAGTAGATTCGGTTCAATCAAGTTTACTTACGAAATGGAGACCAATTACCCTTCTTTAATACCCTTGTCCTCAAAAATATAAATAGATTAGAATTTGACATTTATACGATAGAAAATTCTTCAAATCGCTTCATATCATCAGATTCAAATCATGATTTTGGTCACAAAATCTCGAGTTTAAGCTTTCTTGTTCGGAGGTTACTCCGTCCACCATTTCCTACAGGCTAATAGGCCCCAACTCCTCTTCTTCGCCGAAACCCAAATCAGTGCGGAAACAGCCACTAATCACCTTAATTTTCCGAAGTATGAGCTCCTTACTTCCTTTAGATTGCATGTAGGCGTGTGCGCATACATCTCTAGCAATTTACCCTGCACCAGACTCTCCAATTTAGAAGCTGGAAGAAAAGACATACTTTGGATGAAGCTCTCTCTCAGGGCTGCAACTAAATTCATCTTTTGCATTTACCGGTCACCTTCTGACAACAACTTTGTCCAGCTCTTCGACTATTTTTATGAAGAAACCCACCATCTGATTTCTGAATATCCTTCTTCCAAGGTCACTATTCTTGGTGACCTCAACGTCCATAATAAGGAATAGCTAGGATCTTCAAAAACCGATCCACAAGGGAGAGCAGCGGAGGCCTTTGCAATTGCAATTCTTTAGCCAATATGGTTCAGCAACCTACCTACTTTCCTCGCATCCCAACACACAGCCCAAATCCCTGGATCACCGTCTTACCACAAAACCTGAATGCTATAAGACATCAGTCACCGCCTCCCTTGGTCGCTTAGACCACGGAATGGTCACTGCTTCCTACGCAATGCAACCCGAGGTCACACAGTCATCACAACCCCGTATCGTTTGGCACTACCACTCCGCGAACTGAGACGAAATGCAGGATTACGTTTCCTCACTTCCATGGGCGTCTGTCTGCTTCTCTCATCCTGAACCCTCTGATATCTCACAAAACGTCACCAAAATTATCCAAGTTGGCATTAAATAATTTATTCCACGTACACAGAAAACCTCTTCAGCCACTTAAAATCTCTGGTTCTCTAAATCCTGTGACAAGGCCAGAGTTGAAAAGGTCAAAGCTTACAAAACGCTCTCTACGCAATCCCAGTCAAGAAAACTGTCAAGTATTTAACGACGCAAAAAACTGCTCTGTCCGCATTCCTCTCAAGCTCCAGCGGCAGCAAACCCTTCTTGACTCTTGCTAAATCTATTGGGAATAATTTCTGCAAGGGCAGGTTCCCAACTCTTGTTTCAGGGGATGAAATTATTTCTACCGCTCTGGGCAAGGCAACAGTCCCTCATCTCGGGCATGAAACGACGGAAATCACTTTCAAAACTAAAAAGTTACGAAAGATGCTCTTTTGTCTTAATAACAGGAAAGCTTGTGGCCTTGACGAGATCCCAGCAATTGTTCTCAAAAAATGCGCACCAGAACTTGCTCCTGTCCTGACTCGTCTGTTTCAGACATCTTACAAAAGCAAGTACAGGTCTATTTCTCTCCTTTCAGTCGTCTCTAAAGTGATGGAAAAGTATATAAACACCAAATTACTAAAATTTCTTGAAAAACACAGTATAATCCACGACATGCAGTATGGATTCCGTCAGCGCAGATCAACTGCCGTCCTCCTTTCCTTTGTCACCCATTCTTGGAACAAGTCTATGGAACTACAGGTGAATCCCAGATTGTCGCTCTAGACATATCCAAAACATTCGACCAGGTCTGACACGCAGCACTACTTAATAAACTCCCGACCCATGGCTTACCACCAAAACTCTGTACCTGCACAGCACATTTCCTCTCCAACTGGGTGACGTATTTCTACGGTAAAGCTCAATATATCCGTGATTATACAAGATATGAGAAAAAAGTATATACGTTAATTATATGTTGTCTCGAGTTGTATCTTATAAACCTATTTTGACAATTACAGGGTGGCCCATAAGTCGTTGGTGATACCGGCTTTATTTTTTTAACAGAACACCCCTTATGTTATTGCATTTTTATATTTTCCATCAAATTATAATGCAGCTTTGTAAAGAATTTTTTATTTATCATTCATCGTTTTTGAGTTATTCCAATTGTTGTGCAACTTTGCACGTTTTTACCACATATTTCAAACACATATCACAAATTGTGATACGGCGCTTTTATCAATAGATAGCATAGCCCCATGGAAATGACGCATTGAGAGAGTTTTTTCTTTGTATTACTCGTCGAAAAAATCGAGATGCCGTATACAGGCACTCTCAAATAGTGGCTGCATTTGAGACGTTTTCGCAGAAATGTTTTTAGTGTTCCCGTAGAAATAATTTTTTTGTAAGATTTTTGGGATATGTTGGTAATGAATTAATGACATATTGGGAATAATATAAATGCTTAGTATGTTATTGTAAAAAAGTCGAATTTTTGTGAAAAAATATAATTTAATCCAACATTACTGAAGGCCATTTATGTAAAAGAAATTTTCAGATTTTTTTTTCAGTTTGGGTCCTAAAGCTGTTTGTGAATAATTATATCTTGTCAGGTGTATAAATAGCTTAAAGCGGTTCGATGGCCAGGAAAATCGTACCAGCTTTTCTGAAACTTTTAAAGTTTATTTTCGGAAAATTGTTGTAATTTTTGAAACAACAAAGCTATTTTAATGAAATACGATACATTGTTAGTACTATATAGGTTATACTTTTAACCAAATGCCCTCCTTGTAAAAACAAGACATATTTGGTATTAAAAATATTTTTACGAAAATTCGCTACCATAACGCGTTTGCTTTTCCAGACTTTTGTTAATAAAATTGGGTCGGCAAATGTATACAAGGAAAACCTATATGCAGTTAATGACAATTACTGATATGTGAAACGTCAAAGCTACTTCACAATTGGGTACTAATTGATTTCTAATAGCTTCCATAATAAAACACAACATTACGACTAGGTTAATTAGTTGGAATTTGTTGTAATTTTATGAGTTTCTCTTATAGGAATTTATAAAAGTTTCCAAACTAATCTGATTTATTAAAAGTCTGGTTTGAAAACATACAAAAATTTTCCGAAAATAAACTTAAATGTTGGTTTCCTAACCAACAAAGCTTATATTAATAGCAAATTGAGTTATTGAAATTTGAAGGAATGAATGAAAATTCGGTAAATTTGCAGATTATCTCCCGAACGCTTTTCAAAAAATTGTTTTCAGAAACATTACTAGGACCCCACCTGGATGCACAAACCACGAGAAAAATGTCTTGTTCACACCCCCGGGGACTGGGAGTAAATAGGGGTGCTGGGCGGGATATGTAGTAAAAAGGAAATATGAGCAGAAAATGCGAAGAAAACTGCTTGAAATCTGTCTATTTGAAGGCATATCCCCACTAAACCCTGCCTACCCCGCACATCACCCCTATTCGCCCCAGGTCACGAAACTTCCTTGGGGGCTATGAAGTTTCTCTTGTGGTTTATGCAACAAGGGTGGTTGTATGCACACGAGGGGGGAAAGAAAATGCATACGACGATGCAGATCACCCCCGGTTCGACTTGGGACAGGGTTGGGGGTAAGTTGGGGGGTAGCTGCTTCGTCGTGGGAATTTTCCTTCCCCCCTCGCGTGCATACAACCACCCTCGTTGCATAAACCACAAGAAAAATGTCTTGTTCATACCCGCCAAGGAAGTTACGTCACCTGGGGGAATAGGGGTGCTGTGCGGGGTAGGCAGCGTTTAAGGGGGATATGGCTTGAAGATGTGAAAAAGACAGCTTTCAAGCCGGTTTTATTCGCATTTTCTGCTCATATTTCCTTTTTACTACCTACGCCGTCAAGCATCCCTACTCACTCCTGGTCCCGTAACTTCCTTGGGGGGTGTGAACAAGAAATTTTTCTTGGGGTTTGTGGAACCAGGGGGGGGTCTAGGCAGATTTCTGAAAACAGTTTTTCAAAAGCGTTCGGGAGCTAATCCGCAAATTTACGAAAATTCGCTACTAAAACGCACTTACTCGGTTTTTTTCTTACAAACGCATCATATTTCGATAAAAAATGCAAAAATGCATTAACGAATTTGTTCTACGAAAATTAGCTAAAAAAAATTATAGACCGTTAAACCATAAACATCACTAAACCTACAGCGAAAGCATCAACTTAACTAAACCGACAGCCAAAGCTTCAAAGAAAGGGTCTGTTTGAAATGAATTTTCTGTAAGTATTTTAGTAAAATGTAGGGCAATGATGGTTGAATCTGAAACTTAAGTGTTCGTAGAACACTCTTCTTGCAACATTTTCTTTTCACAATCCGTATTGGTTTCACGTTCTTTGCCTAAACATTGCCCATTTTGACGTTTCAAATTGCGAGTTTGACGTTCTAAGGAAAACTCCAAAATTTGTTTTTTAACTGCCCATAACATCTTTGTCTTTGAAGCTGGGGATCTAAATTTTGGTACGGGGTTCACACTTTACAATACAAACATGTGTACTAAATTTGGTTGCCCCTACTTTGTTATTTCCGAAGATATAATTTATTTTAGAAATGAAACACAAAATTTTCCGGGAAAACCTGGTCCGATTTTCTTGGCTAACGGACTTGTCCAAGCCACTTATTGTTCGGATATATATATATATATATATATATATATATATATATATATATATATATATATATATATATATATATATATATATATATATATATATATATATATATATATATATATATATATATATATATATATATATATATATATATATATATATAAACACAGCTCTTCTCACTAGCGATTTTTTTTTAAATTCGCTAAAATGAAGGACAATGACGTTGAAGAGCCAACTGGAGGTTTTGCAGAACACTCTTCTTGCGACATTTCTTTTTACGTAATCCGAATTTCTTTGAGGTTGTTTGCCTAAATGTTTATGAATTTCGACGTTTCAAATCGCGACTTTGACGTTTTGAGGAAAACCCTAAATTGTTTTCCTTTAAATGCCTATAACTTGTTTTTTTTTTAACTAACAGACCTAAATTGGTACGTGGGTCACTATTTATAATACAAACACGCGTATCAAATTTCGTTGCCTTTACTTTGTTTTTTCCGGAGATATACATTTTTTTCGAATGAAAACACAACATTTTGCAGAAAAAGGTGGGCTGATTTTCCTGGCAAACAAAGTTGTTGAAGCCACTTGCAAAAGCAAGGTACACACCAAATATTATCAAAATCGTTCTATTATTTTTTGAGTTCTCGGTGTGGTACATATGCGCATATATATATATATATATATATATATATATATATATATATATATATATATATATATATATATATATATATATATATATATATATATATAAACATATAGAAATTGAAACTGATCCTGGAAAATGGGTTCTAGGGGTCCCAGTTTGCGCTCATTTGATGAAATTTTTTCAAAATTCTAAAGTAGGGATCTCAATAGTAATTTTTTTTTAAAAGAAAATTCAAAGACGAATGGAAATGTTAAATATATGCTTGTCGTCATATATAGTATACGAATACTAAATGTGGCGACATGTATACCTTTAATATTTCCATTTATGATTCTTGGTTTTATTAATTCAGTAACTTTCTTTTCTCAAGGAAAGCAAAATCATAATGAAAATTGAACACCAGAACGCACTTGCTGCGCCTGTACTGATTTAACACAAAATTACTTAATTGATACAAATATTCTAATTTGTGGTTTTTGATGTATGAATGTGACAAAATAATTAACTGTATGAAGGTTTCTTTTATACAGAGTTATTCAGGAAGTTTAAGGTAATAAACAAGATTTACCACGCATTCTTTAAAACACCGTGAAATGGGAGTAAAATTGAAGGTCGACTTCTTGTGCATTTACAAGAATAATCTGTATTTCAAAATGATCTCGACTTTTCATACACGCTGCCGTTCGTTATTAATATATCAGACAGGTAGTGTTTTAACAAATAAGCGACATTCATTCAAGGTACTGTCACCGCTTACTACAATAATTATTTTAATTATTATGACAAAAAATAACACAACACGAGTTTTGTTAAACCGGTAATAATGTATTTAATGCGGAAGACATTTTTGTTTTATATTCTCTTTCGTCGGGGCTAAAAATAAAAAAAGTCTGGAAGTGAATTTTCATAAAAATGTTTTTAATAGCAAATATGTCACTCTAATACAAGCAGACATCAATTTGCTTACCGGTATAACCTATATAATAGAAACAATGTACCATATTTTGTCAACATTACTTATTGTTTTCAATGTACACAAATTTTCCGACAATAAGCTTAAAATGTTTCCGAGAAACCTGGTTTCGTAGCCAACAAACCTTAGGTTAATAGCAAATTGAGTTATTGAAATATGAAGGATTTAATGAAAATTCGCTACGAAAACGCACTTATTTTTTTCTTACAAACATGCATCATATTTCGATAAGAAATGCAAAAATTCAATAACAGAAGGGTGTTTGAAAAAAAACCACTAACGACTTATGGACCATTCTGTGCTTGTCAAAATATTTTTATGAGATGCAGCTTAAGACGCCCCATAATTAACGTGTACAACTTTTCTCGTATCTTGTATAATAACAATTATAATGAGCTTTACCGTAGAAATGCGCCACCTTGTATATATGCAAACAGATAAAAACTGAAAGTAAACCCGGATATGGATTCTGGAGGGGGGGGGGGGGTAGTTTGGGCTCATGTGAAGAAATCTTTTTAAAATTGAAAAGTCGTGGTCTCCCCATTAACGATTTTCTTCTACGAAAATTAGATAAAAATTATAGACCGTTAAACCATAAACTTAACTAAACCTACAGCCAAAGCACCAGAGAAAGGGTCGATTTGAAATGATTTTTCTGTAAATACTTTAGTAAAACGAAGGACAATGGTGGTTGAAGCTGATACTTAAGGGTTTGCAAAACACACATTTGGTTGCCCTTACTTTGTTATCTCCGGAGATATAAATTTCTTCCGAAAGGAAACACAAAATACGACATTTTCCGGGAAAACCAGGGCCGATTTTCCTGCCTAAAGAACTCATCCAAGCGCCTTGTAAAAGGAAGGTACTCACCAAATTTGATCAAAATCGGACCATTATTTTTTGAGTTATCGATGTGATGCACACACACACACACACACACACACATATATATATATATATATATATATATATATATATATATATATATATATATATATATATATATATATATATATATATATATATATATATATATATATATATATATATATATACATATAAAAATTGAAACTGACCCCGGATATGGGTTTTAGTGGTCCTAGTTCGCGCTCGTTTGAATTTTTTTTTTTTCAAAAGTCAAAAGTCGGGATCTCCTCATTAGTGATTTTTTAAAAGAAAATTCACAAAAACTAAATATGGTTTGGAAAGGAAGACAATATAATATTTTAGTTTTGTTAATTCAAATACAGGACTTAATTTCCAAATTGTGCTTTGGCATGGAAAAAGTTTCTTATGTACTGGGAAGAAAGATACAAATAGACTGAAGGTAAAGACAGCATGAATAAACATAAATCGACAATGGTTCCATTGCATAAGGTACTTAGATCACATAGCGCTCACTGGAGTTAATAAAAGTCTGGACGCTGCAAGTGCGTTATGGTAGCGAATTTACGTAAACATGCTTTTAATGTCAAATATGTATTGTTTTTAAAAGAAGGACATATGGTTGGCAGTATAACCTATATATTAGTAACAATCTACCGCATTATATTGACATAGCTTTGTTGTTTCAAAAAGTACAAACATTTTCCGAAAATAAACTTTAAAAGTTCTAGAAAAAACTGGTCCGATATTCCTGCGCAACGACCCTCTTTAAGCAGTTTACGCACCTGCCAGGATATAATTATAAACAAACAGCTTTAGGACCAAATTTGGAAAAAATATGAGAGTTTGCAAAAATTTCTTTTACAGAAAATAACCCTTTTTTACAGAAATTGCTTTCAGTAATGTTACACTAAAATTCACGAAAATTCGACAACATTTGTTACAAATACTTACTAAACATTCATTAGTAATTACCAACATATCACAAAAATCTCACAAAAATAAGTTCCACAGAAACACTAAAAATTTGTGCAAAACTTTGAAAATTCAGCCACTAATTTAGCGTACCCGTATACGACAGCTCCATTTTTTCGACCAGTAATACAAACAAAAAGCTCTCTGAATGCGTCATTTCCATGGGGCTTCGCTATCTTTTGATAAAAACGCCGTTTCACAATCTGTGATATGCGTTTGAAATATGTGCCAAAAACGTGAAAAGTTGCAAAACAATTCAAATCACTCAAAAACGATGAACGATATCAACTTTTTTTTCTTACAAACACGCATTTTAACTCGCTGGAAAACAAAACAATGCAATAAAATTAGGGAGTGTTCTATTAAAGAAAAGTGTGTATCACCAACGACTTATGGGCCACCCTGTGATTGTCAAAATAATTTCATAAAATGCAGCTCGAAATTCCCTATAATTAACCTATATACTTTTTATCATATCTTGTATAATAACGGATATATTGAGCTTTACCGTAGAAAAGCGTCACCCAGTATATGTTTACACAGACAAAACCTAAAACTTTTGGGGTTCTAGTTCGCGCTCATTTGAATAAACTTTTTTAAAATTTATAAGTCGCGGTCTTCTCAATAACGAAATTTTTCGACGAAAATTTGCTAAAATATAGACTACTAAACCATAAACTCTGTAGCTGAAGCTACTGCCAAAGCATCAGAAAGAGGGTCTATTTGAAATGGATTTTCTGAAAATATTTTAGTAAAATGAAGGACAATTATTATTGAATCCGAATCTTAAGGCTTTGTAAAACAAACTTCTTACGACATATCGTCTACATAATCCGTATTAGTTCCAAATTCGTTGGCCGAAAATTGCAAATTTTGACGTTTCAAATCGTGACTTTGACGTTTGAAGAAGAAAAATTATCAAATTTTCAAAAAAAATTTTCTGATACTTCTTGACGTTTTTGCGTGAAGAAAACTTAACCGTTGGATGCAACATTCAATTGGTTTTGTTAATCACACAAAATATTTTCTTCTTGTGCTTTCCTCTGATCATTAGTGGCACCCAAATTTTTTTTCTTAAAACACCTATACCTTTTTTTTATTTCTTAAAAATCGACCCATTATTTTGATATATATATATATATATATATATATATATATATATATATATATATATATATATATATATATATATATATATATATATATATATATATATATATATATATTCGTTTTACAAAAAATTCTGGACGCAGCAAGTAATACTTTTAATTTAAACAGTCGAAGATCGGATTTAGAGGTCCTGATACAAGCTCATTTGAAGAATTTCTGTCTTTCTATTATCATAAAAAATATTCAAATCTTGTGTTCTAGCTCCTTTTATGAAAAAAACTTTGAATGCCCAAAACACAATTTTCTATGACGCTAGAAAATTTAAATTTCTTTCTCTCTACTAACTGCCAATTTCAAAGTAAACTATATTTTGTTACTTGAGATGCAGGTGTCCCATAATAAATAACACACAAGACTAACTAACACAAGTAACTAACTTTTGGGGTCAAATTTTGAATTTTGAAAATTGAATTGCCAAATTTTTCTGTGGTCCATTTTTGTTAAATTTATGCTTAATAAATGTATCCCAGTTTAGATAAATCAGCTGATCTTTGTGTAAAATTGTGTAAAGGAAATCTTTAAAATATAATGGTTTTACTTAGCTAAGCCAGTGAATTGTCAAGCTCAAATGCTCCCCTTATGTAAGCTAATTGATCTTTAATTATTAGTGCTTCCATTTACATACGTAATTTGCTAGAAGATAAACTTATCGATTAGTGATTACGGCCTTCGTAAATTGTAAATGTATGATAGTGTTTTTAGCAGAAGCATGCCAACTAGCTGATCTATAAAAGTTGAGTTGTCAGTGCAAAATAAAGATTAAAGTACTCAGA
Source organism: Tillus elongatus (assembly GCA_964006375.1). NCBI lineage: Eukaryota > Metazoa > Arthropoda > Insecta > Coleoptera > Cleridae > Tillus > Tillus elongatus. The sequence goes on from OZ023265.1 coordinate 155,595,144, forward strand.
GATATTATGGTATATACAGGGTGCTTCAAAAATGATGGTCTGTGTTATAAGTGCACATTCAGCACCAAAAATAAGACAATTTTTTCATATAAATATGGGTCCGCAAATGCTTAGTTTTTTAAATACAGCGTGTTAAAATTATTTGTTTTCGTCAGTTTTCACGAATAAGTCCGAGTGAAATTAAAACTTAGACGTGAAAATTGGCATGTGGGGGTTTTCGAGGGCAAAAAATTTAAATATGTTATTCTTGTTAATACTGCTGGCAGAGGGCGCCACCTGTAAGACAAGGCTTGCATTCAATTCGCTATAATTTTTGACACCCAGTAATATCGACCTACCGTATTGCAGCCCTTATCGATTGTAAGCAAAAAATGTATATTTGATCCAAATCTCCCAGACACGCCATTTTCGAGATATTTGGTTTATGCACTGAGGGTGGTCGTATGCCTGTACATAGACCCCCGTGTTTGGAAGGGGTGGTTTAGGTGTCTCGTACTGGAGACATCCCCGAGCCCCAGAAAAATAATTGTTTACATACCGCGTAGATCTCTACTGGAACACAGTTTTAATTTTCTTCGTGGGTTCTGGCTCCTGCCTTCTATATAGGGTGGGGCATTGAAAAAGAAGCAGACCGATTTGCGTCCAGTGATTAAAAAAAAACACGCTGAAACACGTCGATTTTAATATTAAGGGGGACATGTTTTGACATAAAACTCAACTTTGTCACATCCACCCCTTAAGGGTGGTGATAACAACCCTTATATTTTAAAGAAGGAACATGGATCGAGTGTTACATCATTTGAAAGCTCTTTCTTTTCTGAATTCAGCACACTATCTTTTTTAGAAGTTTTATAAACTCGTTTAAAAATTATTCACAGTTGAAGATGCAAAAACGCATTTCACTCATTCCGATAAGAAATGTGCTGATAGTCAATGTTTTGTTGGTTTGAACATTTCTTATCGGAATGAGAGAAATGCGGTTTATTATTTCCGTTTATCGGTCGGTTTGATACTTGATAGTACTACCGAAAATTAATTTCACAATGGTGTATTCTGTAGAAGAAAGAGTTGAAATAGTTACTCTTTTTTCAAAAACGATGACTGTGCCAACCGTACCGCAAATTTGTTTAATGAACGACATCCGAACAGACATGTTAACAGAAAATACATTTTGGAGTTAGTTGCAAAGTTTCGACACAGTGGCTCAGTAGCCAACAAAAAACGGGTATCCTGGACGTGAATTTTCGGTTAGAAATGAGACTACTGAGATTTAAGTTTTAGGACAAATTGCTGCAGACCTAACTTTGAGCACGAGAAAATTGGCCACTCTTTCAAACACCAAAAGAATAACTATTAAGCGAATATTGAAGCATCATAAATTTCACCCGTATAAAATTAATCTTGTACAACAACTGAATGAAGATGATTTTGATCGGCGGCTGGAGTTTTGTGAAGTTATGACTGCACGAATAGCTGATAACGGGAACTTTCTGTTCAATATCTGTCTTTCAGACGAGTGCACGTTTTTATTAAACTCTACAGTCAATCGTCATAATTGTCGTTATTGGGCAGATAATAATCGAAGAAATTTTCACGAAGTCCACACTCAAACTCCACAAAAATTGAATGTCCGGACTGGCATTTTTGGAGACCAATTTTTCTTGACCGGCGAAACGTATTTGGAGTTACTAGAAGATATCGTTTACCCTCTACTAATTGATCGCTATCAAGAAACTCAATTAGTGTTTCAACAAGATTGAGCTCCTCCGCATTTTTCACAACGTGTTAGGGAGTTTTTGCACAAAGAGTTTCCAGAGCAATGGATTGGATGTAGAGGTGCTATTGAGTGGCTCCCTAGATCATCGGGTTTAACTCATTTGGACTTCTTTCTACGGGGCCATTTAAATAGTAGAATTTACGCAACAGAACCGGATTCTCTGGAAGAATTACGACGACGCATTGTTGAAGAATGCCGTCTAATAACTCCACAAATGCTCCAGAATGTCAGAGCTGGTTTTGAACAAAATTTGTACTTTTGTATGGAAGCTGGTTCAACAATTTGAACACTTACTTAACTGAATAAACATTTTTGAACGTTTGGTTTTGTTTATTAGTTTTTTCTAACGAAAAATTGACTGATTAGTGCATTTCTTATCACAATGAATGAAATGCGTTTTTGCATCTTCAACTGTGAATAATTTTTAAACGAGTTGATAAAACTTCCAAAAAAATTACTGTGCTGAATTCAAAAAAAAAGCGCTTACAAATGATGTAACACTCGACCCATGTTCTCCCTTTAAAATATAATGGTTGTTATCACCACCCTTAAGGGGTTGATGTGACAAAGTTGAGTTTTATGTCAAAACATGTCCCCCTCAATATTAAAATTGACCTGTTTCAGCGTTTAAAAAAAATTGCTCTAGACGCAAATCGGTCTGTTTTGTTTTTAATGCGCCAGCCTCTATATTAACAATAAATGATAAAAATGTGTCTAATTTTCTTAATTTTCTTTCTATATATTTTATACGCTTAGCAAAAAAAATAGCTTTTCACTTAAATCATTTATTTATCCTTAGGCTTAAAATATTTATGTGCCTTAACAGGCGTTGTGAATTATCTTCTAACGCCATTAAAAGTGAAAGAAAACTTTTAGATTCTCACATTATCACGTATATGTTTATGTCTAGTGTGTTTATTGTTATTTCTATTCCATGAACGTTGATTTTCACTATTTAATTAACACAGATAAATGTGATTTACAATCGTCAAGCTGTCATTGACCTTGGACCTGAAAAGGAATTATTATAATCACTGGAAACAGCATACCACTACTACAATACACCTGACATTTGTAATAAATTAGAAATAACGTTATTGCGTATACATTCCATTAAAATAAATTATGTAAAATTGTGTGTTTCCTTATTTGACATGGTCCGTTTTCTCATAAAGGAAAATGGAGAAGGACTATTATTTAAATGAGTAAGTTATCCATTTTAAGAAGAATTTGTGACACAATCGTAAGTTGGAAACATTATTATTGTATGGTGGAGCTTTATAGGGAAATTCGTGAAAAAAAAAGGGCATTAACATAACATAACATTTATTTAACCATCAACGATTAGATGGTTTGTCACAATAGAATAATTATATACCGGTCTTACACAACATAAAACGTAGGTGACAACATATACATAAAATAAAAATTTCGGGACGCAGCAAGTGCGTTATGGTAGCGAATTTTCTTTAAAATATTTTTAATTGCAAATGTCTTTCTTTGATGAAAGCAGGCATCAAATTCGGTTGTCTATATAGTAGAAACAATGTACCATATTTCATCGAAATAACTTTATTGTCTGAAAATATATAAACATCTTTCAAAAGTCTGGATGCAGTTAGTGGGTTATGGAAGTGAATTTCCATAAAAATGTTTTTAACAGCAAATGCGAGCAGGAATCAATCTGATTACCGGTATAGCCTATGTAGTAGAAACAATGTACTATATTTTATCAAACTTATTTATGGTTTGAAATTATACAAAAGTTTTTCGAAAATAAACTTAAATGTTGGTTTCTTAACCAACAAAGCTTACGTTAATAGCAAATTGAGTTATTGAAATATGAAGGATTTAATGAAAATTCGGTTAATTTGCAGATTATCCTCCAACGCTTTTCAAAAAATTGTTTTTAGAACCATTACTAGGACCCACCTGGATGCACAAACCACGAAAAAAATGTCTTGTTCCTATCCGCCAAGGAAGTTACGTCACTTGGGGGGATAGGGGTGCTGTGCGGGATAGGCAGGGTTTAAGGGGGATATGGCTTCAAGATGTAAAAAAGACAGCTTTCAAGCTCTTTTACTCGAATTTTCTGCTCATATTTCCTTTTTACTACCTACCCCGCCCAGCACCCCTACTCACTCCTGGTTCCGTAACTTGCTTGGTGGGTGTGAACAAGAAATGTTTTTTGGGGTTTGTGAATGGGGAGGGGGGGGGGTCTAGGCAGGTTTCTGAAAACAATTTTTTGAAAAGCGTTCGAGCGCTAAACCGCAAATTTACCGAAAATTCGCTACCAAAACGTACTTACTGCGTCCCGATTTTTTTCTTACAAACGCATCAAATTTCGATAAAAAAATGCAAAAATTCATTAACGAATTTGCCCTACGAAAATTAGCTAAAAACAATTATAGTCCGTTAAACCATAAACTTCACTAAAACTACAGCGAAAGCATCAACTTAACTAAACCGACAGCCAAAGCATCAGAGAAAGGGTCTATTTGAAATGAATGTTTTGTAAACATTTTCGTAAAATGAAGGGCAATGACGAATGAATCTGAAACTTAAGGGTTTGCAGAACACTCTTCTCGCAACATTTTCTTCTCATAATCCGTATTTATTTCACGTTCTTTCCCTAAACATTGCTAATTTTGACGTTTAAAATTGGGAGTTTGACGTTTTGAGGAAAACTCCAAAATTTGTTTCTTTAACTGCACATTTTTTTCTCATAATCCGTATTTATTTCACGTTCTTTCCCAAAACATTGCTAATTTTGACGTTTAAATTTGGGAGTTTGACGTTTTGAGGAAAACTCCAAAATTTGTTTCTTTAACTGCACTTCTTTGTCTTTAAAGATAAAGATCTAAATTTTTGTACAGAGTACACTCTTTATAATACAAACACGCGTACCAAACTTGGTTGCCCTTACTTTGTTATTTAAGGAAATATGTTTTTTTTTTATAAAGAAGACACAAAATTTTCCGGGAAAACCTAGTCCAATTTTCCTGGCTAACTAACCTATCCAAGCCACTTGCAAAAGGAAAGTACTCACCAAATTTGATCAAGATCGGTCCATTATTTTTTGAGTTATCGGTTGGATATATATATATATATATATATATATATATATATATATATATATATATATATATATATATATATATATATATATATATATATATATATATATATATATATATATATATATATATATATATATATATATATATATATTTAATGGCAAATATGTCTTTTTTCAATAAAAGCAGGCATCAAATTTGGTTAAATATTTTTTACCCAAAATTTCGCTAAATTAATGCATAAAATTCAAATTATATATCTAATCTGTAATTGAAATTGAAAATAAAATAATTTGTTTGCACGAAAATACATTCAAACCTTATTTACAACGAATTTCGTTTAAACAATGTTCCATCTACTGAATATATATATATATATATATATATATATATATATATATATATATATATATATATATATATATATATATATATATATATATATATATATATATATATATATATATATATATATATATATTTACAAGTAGATATAGATGGGTAATTCTGAGACCTCCGCCAGGCTGTGCGCCTGCGTGTGACGTTCGAGTGACGAAACAAGATAGCGGGTTAGATAGAGAGAGAAAAGAGGTCTAACCCGAGATGACGTAATCCCAGATGGCGACCAAGATGGCTGACCGGAAGTGCAAAATCTCTTGAGTTTGTAGTCAAAGTGATAAAACAAAGATGGTCAATAGATATAGTGTGACAAGAGATTTATAACGATATGACGCAATTCTAGATGACGGCCAAGATGGCTGACCGGAGTAAAAATCTGGGAAATTTGACTCTCTAATAAACATTTAGACTAACCTATAAAAATAAGAGAACCCACTATCTTGGCGTTTGTGAAATTGGCAAATAAAAAAATGTGGCTGTTAGCGCAGGCGCAAATCAAAATTTTTATTTGTATAGTTAGACACCCGCTCTTTTGTCCCGAGGACTTCCAAATTGTGGAATTCCTTGCCGGCACATATTTTTCCTTCTCCCCGAACCTCCAAACCTACAAGTTGCATCTTTCCTCCTTGTCGACACCCACGGTACGATAGTATTTAGGCTGTAAGCCCTCGTAGTGTGTTGTTGAAATTATTTAAAAAAAAACCATGTGTGGGATATCACCGTATATATATATATATATATATATATATATATATATATATATATATATATATATATATATATATATATATATATATATATATATACATATATATAGGGGGCTCGCGTCGAAAACTTGTCAAGCAAGATGATAGCAACAAGGCGCTGGCTGCACGCAGCGGCAGGAACATCTAAGTCCCCCCCCCCAATAGATCATGAATCCGCCTTTATATATATATATATATATATATATATATATATATATATATATATATATATATATATATATATATATATATATATATTTCTTAAGGTACTTACAAATTTTATTGATTATTACGTAACTGAATAATAATGCTGACCTGACTTTATATAACGGAATTAAAAAAACAACTAAACGATTTAGCCAATCATCAATAGTAAATAAAATTGTGTCAAATTATCAATCTTTGTGACCTTGCATTGGCAGCCAATTAGATTGTTTACCATCTTTCTTTACTTGAGTACCAATGTTTTCACTGTTAGTTTTAAAGGTCACAAGCAATATATTTGAACATTTGCTTCTGCAGTTGATTAAATGTCACTATTAAGAAAATCATTTAAAAAAAGTTCATACCAAAACTGAATCCAATGCCAAAATAAAAACTCATATTTAAAAGTTTCTTTATTAATAGTTCAAACCGGTATATATGTTCCATTACAGCTAATTTATAAAATCTTTTATTTTAGTTTTGCATACTTTTGCTGAAACTTATTAATGACATGTGACATCGATGAATTTAAGTATAATAAAAAAGATTTTGCTAATCCTAAACACAAGACAGGCCGAATAGCTCAGTTCGCGAGGCGAATAGCCTCTAGAATTGGACCAGGAGGTCACGGGTTCGAGTCCCGTATTCAGACAGTCGGGAAATAGTTTTCCTGGCAGTTTATCAAAAAGTACGTAGTGCCCTAGTTACCTAACTTTTTTTTTGTTGACATTTCCCTGATCCTTTAAAATGTGTACAAACATAGATTTTTTCAGACTTTTAGTTTACATTGAGATCTGGTAACGAAAAGAAAACAATGTGTGTACGTAGCTAGTGGGTTTTGGTTACAAAATTTCGTATTAAGTGCAGATGTAGAGATTTCTCCTATGCCTTAACAATTACTTGTTTTCTTGTCAGCAACCGGATTTGAGATTTTACGGAATCGTCCGAACGGAGAAGAGAACAAGCAATCGTGAAGCCAGAGAAAAAGTCTCTACATATATTTTTAGGTTTCACCAAGTAAGGGCAATGAAAATTTAATATTGTAATAGGTGAGTTTTTTATTAACCTCCAAATCTCAAAGTCGGTAAATGGTAAAATGTATATAAAGTCAAGCTCTAAGACATACTTAATTTCACTAAGTGAAAATTGTGTTATTATGATGAGCACTGATAAGTACACTTGGAGAACCTAAATCACCACAAAACATTTTAAAAGACACGACGATCGCTTCACTAATAAAGTTGGCGTCATCAGAGGATATAAAATCAACAAAAATTCATCTTCTGGTGACTCTTACTTTGTTAGTTAAACGATCGTCAAGTCTTTAAAAATTTGTTGTGGTCATTTTGATCCTCCAATTGTACTTGCCAGACACTTCATTAAACAAAAAACAAAATTATTTTCAAAAATCAAAAATTAATCAATCTAAAATGTTTTTTTGAAATTAAAATATAAACTTCTCCTGTAAAACTCGATTAGTGCTCGTTAAAAAAACGCATTTAACACATGTTTGGGATGCAATTTTTTTTGCGTGACAATTTTAGTGCTGATTCTTATAGATTTTCACGGCCGGTCTTGTTAAGAGTGCTAAATGGCTTCCGGGCTGTTTTGCTGTGGTCGAACCTACCAAGTGGGTCGCTAGACGTTTCGCTAATTGGCTACTGAAGAAGGCAGCCGCTATAGTTTGCAAAACATCAAGCCTACTAAGTGGTTTCGGCCAGGGTTAAATGTGGGCAATAATAAGGCAAGATGTTCTTATTAAAATTTATTTTATTTTTACAAAAAGTTCGTGTTTCTTTATTACACCTACTAGGAGCGAATTATATTACATTTTTGACATTCAGCATTTCATATCTTAACAATGCCACTCATGGGATTGGAAAACAACACAGTCTAATCTTCTTATGATATTTTATTACAAAAAAAATAAAAACAACAAATAAATCACACATGCAGTCATTGAGAAATAATAAATACAAGATGGAACGTAGGATCACTATAAAACCCGAGCAGTGCCTTTACGGCAAGGGTGACACTATTTAGAGTCCCTTAAATTAACTACGACTGACTTAGATTACTTAGAAGAAACCATCTCCGGTTGGGTCATTCAACCATGGGTAATTATTGGGGCAACGGACACATGTTTGTAAATTGATGGTTTCCCCGGGAACTTCTTTAGATGTGAGCTTGCAAGAATGAGGCACCCAACAATGAGGTATTCCATCTACAACGCACTTTTCCCTCCATGGCTCGAAGTTCTTCACTTCTGTGACGGTCCTTGGATTTTGTATCCACTGAATTACTTGCGTCATAGTGACGAAATAAACATCATTGTGATTAGAAAGGATTTCATCAATCCAGTATAAGAATGCATCTAAGAACTCTGGATTGTTTTTAAGCCAAGCGGCGTGGAAATATAACCCAAGAGGAGCACGATTTTCTTCGTAATGTCTATCAAAGTTGTGGTTCAAGAAGGCGTAGAATTGATCACCAGTAAGGATATTAGAACAAGAGTCGACCATGGCGCAACCAGGAAGATATTCATCATTATTAGGGTCTTCTCTCCTATCTAATTCATTAAGAACCATTTCCCAGACAGCATGGCTTCTAGTAGGACAGCTTTGAAGGTTACCATGACACCTGTGTGGCATACGGAAGTACATGGTGTAAGGCCATAACGGTGGGTTATTTAAAGGTGAGGTGATTGTTGAATCGTAAAGGAATGCTTGCTCTTCCATCATAGTGAACTGGTTGTTACCACCGACCCTCAAATATGGAGCGCGAACACCAACGACACTATTATCTGAAATATTAGCGTATTTTTCTACAATTATCCTCATTCCAGCCATTTCTTTAGCCCAATCATCAACGGTGGCGTTCGACCAAAAGTGTTCGTCATCATTGTGGCTGCAATAAAACAAGAAATAAATTAGTTACCCAAGAATTAATTAACTCATTCGACTATAACTTACGTGATGGAATGCACAGCTATTTCGTGACCTTTTCGGTGCATTTCCTGGACAGCGGAATAGTTGGTGTACTTGTGAGAGACAAAGTATGTGGCTTTAATGTCGCAGCCATTCGGATTCTTACGTTTACCATTGAACATCTCTTTGTACAACTCGATATTGTTGTTGTTGATTGCATCATCGAAAGTGATAGTGATCATTTGTGGAACATCTTTAGCTGGTAGGTCACCTGGGATGCTAGTGCCGTCTTCTGAACAGAAACAATCAGGAAGAACGCACACAGCCGGGTCGCATGGAGGTGCACGATTGGGATCATTGTCGATATCTGCAAAATTACGTATGTGAATTAATCAATCGGTTAAAAGTAAAAGTGAGTAGCGGATATTATCACTTTCGCTAACAGATTTTTGTTGTTGAAACAGTCTGACAGTTGGAACATAAGAAGGTAGTCAATAGCTAATTAGAATATTGAAAAGTGAAATGCATCATTTGGTGTATAAACTTGAGTCGTATAAGGTTTGACGCCGGGCTAATAATAAAAATATAAGTTATATTTGTTACAAGATGTTAAAGCGGAGGATCACCTACTGCATTCTTTTAGTTGAAAGTGTGCCGTGTAGAAGGCGCCGCACCCGCTGATGTGTAGACAATACATCAAGGACAATGAAAGTCATTTCTTGAAGCTGACTTTCGCATTAAATATAACCTCACAAGGTCCCTGGGTTGCTGCCAGATAGAATATTATGTGGCTTCGTCGCGTTGTAAACAAGAGTAATCGATCTGCATTCCGGTTAAAACGAAAGGGAAAGTCAAACACAACTGACTGTTCGTTCGGTATTATTACATGATTCTGCGATGCAACAAGCGATTGGCATCCGGCTGACGCTATTGCTTTGTTTTGTACAAGTGATCGAAAAGTAAAGAGCGTCCAAGTAGATACTAAAAAAAGAGAATTTAGACTAGAAGCTTTTTCGCCTTTTCCTGCATCATACCTGACAATGCCACAAAAGGCTAAACCGGTTGCAGAGTTAATAACAAGCATTGGTGAAGCCAGGAGAGAATCTTTACGGCTCTATTTAGTCTGGAACGGTTTTACCAAGAGGTATTCACAATAGTCAATGAATTTAGACTCTTTATTAAACCTTTAGCGAATTTTCATTAAGAAAACTTCGCTATTAGAGAGGTCACGATAAAAACCTTTTGAAAAAATGGTTTCAAATGAGCGCGAATTTTAGTCCTTAGAACCCAAAACAAAGTTCCGTTAAATTTTATAATTATATATATATATATATATATATATATATATATATATATATATATATATATATATATATATATATAGAGTAACTGTAATGAGACTTTACATGTGGCTAGAAATGATGCAAATAAGCCCATCTTTTGAATTTTAAGTAATTTGGTGCACAGTATTTAGGTTTTTTCCTAATTACAAATAAAATCCCAAAGACATGCGTTGAAACGACTTAATGGTTAAATTCCAATGCCTGACAGACAGAGTAGTTAACTGCTACGCGTAGATTGATTCATACAACAGGTATAAACCATACATCAACAGTAACGAAACTAAATATATACCAGGCATAAAACATACTACACGAACCAACAATCTTGAAATCTCGGCCGCAATTATGGAAAATGACAGATGACATGAAATTAAAAATTTGGCAAGTGATTGTTATTTAACTGGGAGATTCAATCAATTATCGAAATACACTATATTTATAGCTTTATGAACGTGCCAAAATCAATTTTTAGCGCAGCATAGATATATTATGCTGTCGCATAATATAGAAGAAATGTAAACAAAATCAAGCCAAGTCTATAAAATAATTCTAAAATAGTTTTTTTTTATCTTTATACTTAAACATCAGTCATCATATAATACCGAAACAGTCATGGGATGTGTTTCAATGGTTATTCTACTAATTCTGTAATTAATTGTTACGTATACTTTTCATATACTACCCCGGGCATGAAGCCTTTGTCAAGTATCATGTAAGCAAAGCCTTAGTTGACGTATTACTGGGTATCTCAGTGGAAGCGTGCTAGTCTAGTACGCAGAAGGTTGCATGATAGAATCCAGCTCGATGAATGTAAGTTCTCTTATGTTTTATTTTGACATTTGGAGAAACAATAGTGCACAGATTTCATACGTTTTGAACAAGATCTCATTTTTGTTTAAAACGCGTGAGTCTGAAATTAAAATTTTGTTAATGTTGATATTGAAAAAACCGGTTTGATTAGGTCGACTAAAACGAAATCATACTGGCGATTGATAAGGGAAAATAACTGTCACGTTTATAAATTGGCAGATACTTTGCTTTTCTAAATATGAATTAAGTTTTCGTCTGGAAATGTTTTGTATAACTTAATTGAAATTTGCAATCAAATTTTTTTGAAAGAGACTTACACTATCTACAGTTATAGCAAAATTTTGTTCTTTCGCTTCATAGAAAATTTAATTTTGGGCATTTTTCTCAAAAGGAGTTAGAGCGCAATATTTTTTTTTTGATAGTAGAGACATATCGATAGTAACACGTTCGAAAGAATCCTTCAAATGTGCGCGTACTAGGACGTCTAAATTCAATCTTCAAGGTCTGTGTAATTTTAAAGTATTAACTTTACTAATATGCCGTATAATAATAGTGTACAATTCTTGTGAAAAAATGCTACTACAACGCACTTGCTGCGTCCAGAAATTTTTTATCTTATCAAATTGTTTCAGCTAAGGTTATATAATAAATTGAAGCTTGCAATTGGTAAATTTTCGTAGAAAGAAATTCACGAAGTTTTGAATTAAAAAAATCTTTAAATAAGCCGGCTTATGGGTGCATTTTCGTTGCAATTAGTATGCCCTACTGACGAGCTCTAATTTGAGCGAAACCGGTCTACCGTTCTAATTGTGGAGAGAATACATCTAGCCTTACATACTTTGTCCCTATATTGGGAAAGAAATGGGCCAGGCCTGACAGTTTACTAAATTGTTAGCTGGTTGTATACAGTCTCTATTTTTTAACATTCGCTGTTATTTAGAGCTGTTGTGACAACATACTACTTCGTTCCGCAAGGAGACGGAGACACGTGTAAAAACGTGTATTACATTTCACTTAGTTTCGGTGATGGCTACTTGAATGTATTGAAAAACCAAATTGTACCAGCATCCAAGCGATAATAATTCATTCCAACAAGCTGGAGCTTCGGCTGACTTTACGAGTAATGTCCGTGATTATTTGGACCAAATATTTCCTGGACGCTGGATCGGACGCAGAGGGGCAACCGAGTGACCAGCTCGTTCTCCAGACCTGTCGCCACTGTACTTCTTTTTGTTAGATCACTTGAAATATCAGGTGTATAAAAAACGACCTAATGATTTGGAGCACTTACAGGAGAGGATAACTGAAGAAATCAACCATATTACGCCAGAGATGATACAAAATTCAGTGAGATTACATCACTGTCAAGTTGTAGACGGAGTACAATTTGAATAATTACTTTAGTTTAAATTCTATTACGAACTTTTTTAACAGATATCTGTATTTTGCATTATAAATATTGTATTAATTTTTTCGTGGTGATATCTTATCAACTACATAAAACATGTCTATGTTCCAGAACGTAGTTTTTTATCCTGCCTCCAAAAATGGTAAGAAAGGTGTTCCATTTAAAGAAATTAAGTTGGAGTCATCTCCTGTTAAACCGGAAGTGAGAAAAAGTGAGTGTGTTATAGAAAAACGTTTATTTGTGACCATTCGTCACTACAAAAATCCAAAAAAAATTGCGTCATTAATAACATATATATTCGACCGTTCCGGGACTTTTTGCTAACCCTGTATGATCCCCTTAAAACCTAATTATTCAGTAACTTTTAAACCGATTTATTACAATTTTGTTATAATATTATTGTCCTGCAATAATAATTATTTTTACGATTAGAAAATATTGTCAACGTTCCAAACCAGTTTTCCAACCCTAATAGTTTTAGTTCTAATTTATACAGAAATTCTAACAAAAATCTTAGTATCATACAAGCTGAATTTTGTGTTATATTTATCGTCTTCTCACAGTAGTTGTTAACGCTATTGTAACTCTGATTCTGCGAGTTTATTGTAATAGTGTAAAGTCGAAGAAAAAGGACGATGTTAAATCCGATACAAGATGTTAGTACTTTGGAGAACAAAGTTGAGAATAAGGAAACAGCGACTGACGGCGTGTTTATCTACACTTTTATGACTTTTTAGTAGCACCTCTTATCCCCTTCTTTACAGTCTGAGAAGTTTCGTGTCTTGAATTTAAAGCACTTGACAAAAGAAATGTAGACATAATTGGGAAGCCGAAACGGGATTTAGGGAATTGGAATGCTAAAAGTAAATACATCCGTTGCGTGGAATAAATGTCGATACGTAAAATAGGGACTTTTACCGGTTTTGTCTTGCACGTAACAGTGTGTTCAAAACTAATTGATTCGAAATAATACAAGGAAAATGACTATATATATATATATATATATATATATATATATATATATATATATATATATATATATATATATATATATATATATATATATATATACACTTTTATTTGTTTGCTGTACTTTCTGTGATTTTAATTTGTTTACGTGGACTGTAGTTTCGAACCGTCCTGGTTCATCATCAGCAGGCTACTGACTCTGATCGTTCCTATGTGTTCTTGTTCTGAGTGTCTACGTGACGCCTGCGTGCTAAGTCTCTATTTGTCGGTTTGCAGTTGTTTGATTGGCTGTGTTATCGGTTTGTGACGATTGTATCACACAGCCGCCACAGTATAACACAGTGCTTGAAAGATACAGTATGTTTAGGTTACAACCGTTTTAAATTTTGGAGTTAGTTAGGATTAAATGAAAATCGTTCCTTGTACCTACATAGAGTTTGTATAAGAATTTCGCCCCCAAAACTTACGATATACCTTTGAGGCGTCTTTCCCTCATTTTTTAATGACATTGCATTAATATTTTCAGTTAAATAATAGCAGCATATTCTTTTCTTCTGTATATTAAGCTACTAGCTTTTATACACTACTACAATTTCATCTGCTACAACTTTCTCAAGTGTTGGTTAAGCGTTTTAATTCAAGGTCCCTCCTCTTTCGGGTGAATTTTTCTACGCAAAATTAAGAAATGGTAAAATTCCTATGACATATATTCTGTTATATTGTTTTTCCCGTCGTTCTTTATAAATTTTTAAGCTGTAATTCACGATTAATTAAAAGCCTCGACGCAAAAACTACGTTATGGTAGTGCATGAAATTGGGTTTCAGCAAAAAAGCTATGTAATTGTTAATAACATATATGCGGAAGATGCATTTGTTTAGTAAAAATAACAATTAAAATAGGTATTTAATAACTTGTTGAAAAGATTTTTTCCATTATTCGGTCTCCGTAAAATCAAGTCGTTTCAAAATCTCAGTATAAAAATTATTAAATGTGACAATTCGTCAGTACTATTCCAAATTGCTGCTGAAACTTTGCAAAGAGGATCACGTCGAAATACAATTTTTGTAAATGTCTTAGTCAAATGATAGAAACCAGCAGTTGAAACAGAAGCCTACATTTTACAAACCATATCAATTCCAGAATTTTTGTTTGAAAATCATCAATTTTGACGTTTCTGTGTGCCACAAGATACATTTGCTTCTTGCTTTGTGGTTGGTCCAAAGTTGCCGGCTTACAGTCTATTATAATAAAATTGTTTTATTTCCGTTATGACTATCTTGTAAATCATTGTATGTAGGTATATAAAAAATTAAATCAAGAGTACATAAAAAATATATTAAGCTCCATGCTTTGACCAAAAAAAAATCTAAGAAAGGGACCATACTACATATCACAAGTTGTCAGAGATACTTAGGTTATTAAATACGCCAGTTTAACATTTATTAGAGAATTTTGTCAATTCCCTTTACACATATCACAAGTAATGTAAACTTAATAAATGTGCCATTAGACAAGTATTTTTTCAAGCGAAAAAGCATTTTTCGCGAAATGTGATTTTAGCGTGATTTTAACAGTTGCTGTAAAATTTTCATACCAAGCAAGACGTGCCAATTGTTTTAAAAACTTGCCTGTTTAGTTAAGTTTTAAAATTGGTGTCATATCTGACACTTCTTTTCTAAAATAAAAAAATATTTTTATTAGAATGCCAATGAGCTCTTTTTGCCAATTAATATTCTGACCAAAATATAGTTTTTCTTAGATCTATGCCACTGCTACTGAAAACTTCTGTTACTTATCTGATGGCATATTTATAAAATCATATCTTAAAAAAAAACATAACCAAAAATGTTAGTATTTTTACAATTGACATTAATAATACTAGCGTTATAAAGCAGAAAAAAACTCGAGAACCATAGGTGTACTAAGGCTATATTGTGTTCATGTGATCATAAGCTGCATGATTATCTGTTATTTAGCGAACATTCTGTATTGTACACAAGAACAACAGATTTTTTTATAACTCAATTATAAAGATTTAAAACAAATCAAACTGTTTCAACACACTCAAAAATATTTCTTAAGTTACTGACCATTGGCGCAAGTAATACAAGAATAAAGTAATAGTACGCTATGTCTTTGAAATATACGTTTAAAAAAGGTGTCGTAGACATTGGCTCAAACAAATAAGCATATGTAAAACATTTTAAATGTTGTACTCGTTACTGTTAGCAGGCAATTAAAAGTGCAATAGGGTATACCTCGAAATGCTTTGGTTAGACATTTTCCTAGTTATTAACGTTGAATTTCAATATTGAAAATTTGCATTCATATCTAAGATATGACGCTATTTAAGTAAAGTAATTTGGATTCGATGTGACTTCCGATTTAACCGGAAGTAGCGATCAACTTTGTTATTTTAAATGGAACAGCTTGTATATTTTTACACGTGATTTTTTAAATTATATTTCAACAACACACAACAAGGGCTTACAGCCTAAATACTATCGTACCGTGGGTGTCGACAAGGAGGAAAGAGGCAACTTGTTAATTCTGAACTTGAAGGTTTGGAGGTTCGGAGGAGAAGGGAAAACCTGTGACGGAAAGGATTTCCACAACTCGGAAGTTTTAGGGACAAAAGAACGGTCATAACAAGATGTTCTATGTCTGGTGACCTGGACAGTAGAAGGTTGCATTCGCTCTGTTCCTTTGGTAGATCTGTTGGGGGCAGCAGGTCGAGGAACTATGGAAGAAAGCTCCCCAGAGCAGTGCCCGTGCAGATATATAAAAAAGAGAGAGAGAAAGAGATAGAGATAGAGAGAGAGAGAGAGGTCACCAAGTCACGTCGGTGGGTAAGGGATGGCAGCCTTTGGGTGGGGGTAGGGTCACCGATGAGAGTATAGCTCTCTTCTGAATCGAGTCCAGGATAGCGAGTAGAAGCGGCAGCGGCACTCCTGATGTGGGAGCAGTGTTCGAGGTTTGGCCTTATTTGTGAAGTATATAAGGTATAGAGATAAGCTGGTGAAAATTATTTGCGAGTCCGGAAGAGGAAACCTAATTTCTTAGCAGCCGCTTCTGCAATTGATGTGACATGTTGGTGCCAATTGCGATTTCGATCCACAGAAATGCCAACAAGTGAAAAGGACTAATTACTTTGAATAACTTGGGTGTTCATTGTGATGGGTTTAGGCCTGTTGTATCTCTTATGAGATAGAAAGCAAAACTGAGATTTGGTGGGGTTGAATTGTACAAGATGTCTACTTACCCAGTCTAATATCTTTTGCAGATTCACAGAGATAGAACCCTCCATAAGCCTGCTATCCTCATATAATTGACAGGCTTAGAATATTGTATATTTGAGTGTAGGGTGCTGTAGTCCGCGTAACTGTGAACTAGGTTGGATGTGCTAGAGAGGAGGTCATGGATGTAGAGAAGAAAAAAATAGGGGCTGTAGCTGAAACTTGAGGACCTGCATTAATTGGATATAGTTTAGAAGAATGGCCATCAACGACAACAGAAATACTCCGATTGGAGAGGAAATTTGCTGTCCAGGTACAAAGTTTTGGTCTGGCCTTGTCATATGATTTTGAGAACCAGGGTTTTTGAGTGGCTGAAGAGGTTTTCTGTGTACGTGGAATAAATAATTACATGCCAGCTTGGATAATTTCGGTGACGTTTTGTGAGATATCAGATTGCTCAGGATGAGAGAAGCGGACAGACGCCCATGGAAATTAGGAAAAGCAATCCCGCATTTCGTCTCAGTTCACGGAGTTGTAGTGCAAAACGATACGTGGGTGTGATGACTGCGTGACCTCGGGTTGCATTGCGCAGGAAGCAGTGACCATGCCGTGGTCTGAGCGACCAAGAGGGGCGGTGACTGATGTCTAATAGCATTCAGGTTTTGTAGTAAGAAGGAGATCCAAGGGATTTAAGCCGTGTGTTGTGATGCGAGGAAAGTAAGTAGGTTGCTGAACCATATTGGCTTAAGAATTTCTGACTGCAAAGGCCTCTGCTGCTCTCCCTGGTGGATCGGTTTTCGAAGATACTAGCCATTCATTATTATGGACATTGAAGTCACCAAGAATAGTGACCTCGGAGGAAGGATATTCAGAAATCAGATGGTCACTTTTTTCAGAAAGGTGGTCGAAGAGCTGGACAAAGTTGCTTTCAGAAGGTGACCGGTAAATGCAACAGATGAATTTAGTTGCAGCCCTGAGGGAGAGTTTCATCCAAAGTATGTCTTTTCTTCCAGATTCTAATTTGGGGAGTGTGGTGCAAGGGAGATTGCTACGGACGTATACGCACAAGCCTTCACGCAATCTAAAGGAAGTAAGGAGCTTATATCCCGGGAAATTAAGATGATTAGTGACTGTTTTGGCAGTGATTTGGGTTTGGGTGAGGAAGAGGAGTTGGGGCCTATTAGCCTGGAGGAAATGGGGGATGGAGTTCAGGTTAGAATTTAGGCCACATATATTCGGGAAGGATATGTTAAATCTTGATGCCGGCGCCCCCCGTACACGCCTCTTCCGGAGATCGAAATGGAGGGGTATTTTATCTCCAGAATCTTTTGTACAAGGATGAACCATCATCGTTTTTGTTTTTAAGGGAAACCGACTCGTACACCAGAACCGGAAACGTCTGTTGGGACTTCACCGGCCCCTTGATGTAAGGGTTGGTACCTCCTCGCGCGTGCAAAAATCTATTACTATCACGTAAAGGAAAGGTCCACTACCACCAACTTGACTCCGATTAGTCGCCTCGTACTACAGGCAGTAGTTACCTTGGGCCTATTCTTTTAGTTAGTCCCCGAACCCACAGGGGACGACATGTGGATTGTACGTAAAATTCTATGTACACCAACGTCAATTGTCCTTTAACTGTTTCAAAGTTTTTTAAAATGTTTATTCATTTGCACTGAAATCTTGAAGCCATTCGTTGTCATTTATTTTTCGTAATTAAGAAGTAAAATTTTGTTATTCCTTGGTACATATATTAGGTTTGTAGAATGTGTAAAGATAATTGATCTCATCAATAGAGTATGTTCAAAATCTAATGGCGAATCAGGAAAACTTCAAAGATCAAAAACTCATCTTTTTTTCAAATAGAACAGCCTGTATATTTTTACTTATTTGGGTAGAAAATTAAATTTTACGTCGACTAGATATAGCATTCCGTCTACCTATCTGCAATAGTTTTCCTGTTATTAACGTTTTATTTTTTTAGACAGAGAAAAGAGTAGGTGGTTATGGTAATAATAGTGTTGACAGTGTCAGTTATAATGAGTTTCTTATAGTGTAATAAGTGAATAATTAAAAACTAAATGATTAGAAAATTTTTGTTATTAGGTTGTTTACAAAAATACAAACAAAACACGATTCCTTTTAATAATTATAAATAACAAGGGATTAACAAACAAAGAAACAATATTATGTATACGATAATAAAAGCCAAAAATTAGATGAGGTAGATACAAATAGAATAACAGGGAACATTATAAGTGTTCTGTATGACATCCCGATGGAATAAATTTGAGTATTCTTAGTTTAGACTCATTTGCAGATGCTCTTCGTAATTCACCAGGATCTAATATGTTGAAAGCCGTCCTCCTTCGATATAATAAATCTTGCCTACTTTCCACGGGTCTGGAGTAAATCTTGCTCTTTATATATCCCAACAAGTAGAAGTCTAAGGGGGTGAGATCTAGCGATCGGGAGGCCACCTGCAAGGTCCATTTGAACCGATCCAGTTGTGTCCAAACATATATACAATATCATAAGTGTTCTGTAATACGTCCCCGCTGTTGAATACATTTGTTTATTCTTAGTTTAGATTCATTTGCAGATCTCTTCGTATTACATCAGGATGTAGAAAGCCGTCCTTACTCGATTCTTGCCCAATCTTGCCTACTTGCCACGGGTCTGGAGTAAATCTTGCTCTTTGTATGTCCCCACAAGTAGAAGTCTAAGGGGGTAAGATCTGGTGATCGTGGAGGCCACCTGCAAGCTCCATTTGAAGAGATCCAGTTGTTTCCAAACATATGTGTCAGTTCTTGACGAACTACTCTAGCAGAGGGGGCAGTTGTACCATCTAGCTGATACCAACAATTATTACGTATATTGCCTTGTAGGCTATTGACGAGATTTACTACTGCGTGCCTGAAAATCTCTTAATACTTCAGGGAAGTACGGTTTCTATTGTAAATTTTAGAATGCACCTTTTCATTTTGGATAATGCAGAATACATGAAAACTAAATTGTTCTTGGAAATTCCTTTGCCTAGTTGCATGCGGATTTTCTCTAGCCCAATAAGGATTATTTCGACAATTTACGATTCCTTCCCTGGTGGATTTAGACTCGTAACTCCAAACTATTTTTGACAGAAAATCCGGGTCATCTAGAAGTCTTGATTGGATATCTTGGCAATATTGAAGCCTTATAAGTTCATCTCTCGTATGAAGGGCATGTACCGGAATCTCCGAATAAGGATCCATTTCATGTTGTTTCAGGACTCGGTGAATTGACATTCTTGAAATGCTTAAATCTTGGGTAGCAGGCGATATACAGCTATGCGCATAAACTTGAAAATGACGCAAAACCTTTACCTGATTTAGCTCATCACCTGTAACAGGCTTTGTAGAATTGACTTTATGTTGCTTGATACTGTCAGTTTCCAAAAAAGGGATTCCAGTCTTAGATATTTACTTATGTTCATTACTGGTAAATTCGGATACCTTTGGTTAAATATGCTGCAGGTTATGGCGACAATTTTGTCACATTCATCATGAATATAAAATAAATTTAGAATATCACCATTGGAATATTCACTATTTTCCATTTTATCGCAATTAGACAATGCACCTTATACAATTAGCAATATCACTAATAACAATGCTTAATGTGTCCCACTACGATTGTGTACGCACTTCTTACAAATAATGGTAAGAGCTTTTTTATATTTTTTAGATAGTTGTCAAACTCATTGGCTACGTTCTGAATGCGGAGTCCTTTTATTATTTGCGATATAACTTTCAATGTATGCTTCTTAAAAACTAATACTTCTAATATTTTTTTCTAAAGGCATCTAAACTGACCAACTGTCATATAATCATCTTCTTGAATCATTCTCAACATTGGACCTATAGAATATAGTTTATTTCTCTCTTATTTAACGAAACGTTAATAACAGAAAAAATATCGCAAATAGGTATAGGGTATGCGAGATCTAGTCGACGTAAAATTAAATTTTCTATTTGAATCTGTAAAAATATACAGAGTATTCCATTTTAAAACATGAGTTTTTGATCTTTGAAGTTTTCCTGATTCGCCAGTAAATTTTGAAAATACTGTATAAATGAAATCAATTATCCTTATACATTATACAAACCTAATTTTTATACCAGCGACCAACAAAATTTTACTTCTTAATTATAAAAAATAAATAACAACACATGGCTTCAATATTTCAATGCAAATGAATAAACATTTAAAAAAATCACAATACCTTTGAAACAATTGAAGGCAGATAAGGATGGTTTACGTTGGTGTACACAGCAATTCACGTACAGTCCAAATATGTAAAAATACACAGGCTGTTCCATTCAAAATAAAAAAGTTGATCCCTACTTCCGGCTAAACCGGAAGTGGTGTCTACTCCAAATTATTTTACGTGGAAAGAACGTTATGTCTTATATATCAATGCAAATTTATAGAATTGAAATACGTTAGTAACTAGAAAAACGTCTAACCAACGCATTTTGTGGTATACCCCAGGAATATGCCTTGGTAAGAAACTCATTTGGTTTAAATTTGAAGATTTAAAAAACTTTTTTTTTTCAAAGAACATATATTATTGATAATCTTATTAAATGACTCTTAATATTTATGTACTTACCACAACTGTTTTCATCAGATCCATCAGCACAGTCTTTCTCTCCGTTACAGAAGAGACCTCTTTCTATACAAGAGCCATCACCACAGGCTAAAGAACCATCTTGACAAAGTGGTTCGTCTGTGATTAACAAAGGTTTCACTTTACGTTCTTTGTTCTTAAGTTTACAGTTCTTTACGGACTCTTTCCAATCACAGGTTTGCTTTTCGATATCAAAATATAGACCAGCTGGACAACGGATAGCTTGGAGACCCTAGAAATAAAATCACCAAGTTAGACTCAAGCATTCTTAGATTTAAGTAAAAGATCACAAAAACACTTCGTAAATTTGGTTTACCTCTTTATACAGGATTATTCAAAAACATATACCATTGTCGCGGTTAGATGCATTGCGTAAGAAAATACTTATTTTTTATTAGTGAATTTTCGTAGAAAAAATTCACTAATAGGGATATTCCGACTTTTGAATTTTGGAAAAATTTTTGCAAATGAGCGCGAACTAGGACCCCTAGAACCCACATCCGGGGTCAGTTTCAATTTTTATAAGTTTATATATATATATATTAATTAATATATATATATATATATATATATATATATATATATATATATATATATATATATATATATATATTAATATGTATATATATATATATATATATATATATATATATATATATATATATATATATATCACACCGATAACTCAAAAAATAATGGGCCGATTTTAATAAAATTTGGCACGTACCTTTCTTTTGTCAATGGATTGGACAAGTTCGTTAGTCAGGAAAATCGGACGAGGTTTTCCGGGAAAATTTTGAGTCTTCATTCGAAAAAAATTCTTATCTCAAAAAATAATGGGCCGATTTTAATAAAGTTTGGCATGTACCTTCCCTTTGTAAATGGCTTTGACAGGTTTGTTAGTCAGCAAAATCGGACGAGGTTTTCCGGAAAAATTTTAAGTTTGTATTCGAAAAAAAATTTGTATCTCAAAGAATGAGAGCCGATTTTGATAAAATTTGTCATGTACCTACCCGTTGTAAATGGCTTTGATAAGTTCGTTAATCGAAAAAATCGGACGAGTTTTTCCGAAAAAATTTTGAGTTTTAATTTGAAAAAAATTTTTATCTTAAAAAATAAAAAATCTATGATAACAAAATTTGGTAGGTAGGTTTACGATATAAAAAGTAAACTATACACCAAAATTTAGATTTCTATCTTACAAGAAAAAAAAGTTATAATAAAATATTTTGTGCCAGATCATTTCTATGAAAATTCACTACCATAACGCACTTGCTGCGTCCAGGCTTTATTAACATAAGTCCGATTTTGCCTTGTCTCGTAGCTACAGGTGTAAAAAGTTTTTTTATTTTGTTGGGTTATTCCAAATTTCTCCAAAACGAGTGTAGCGATCTAAATAAAATTTGTAGAGGGAAAGTTATTTAAACTAGTATGAAAGCTATTTAAACTAGTACATATTTTACTACAAAAAAGGATGGACAGCTTCACCAAGGCCGAGCATATGTGCGATCATTGTAACATGCTTCTAAAAAACCTCTGAGCTAGTTATGTTTTTTTCTTTTGTTAGCGTAGTTATGTAGGTCCCTTAGTGTCTCTTAAAAGATACCTCCTGATATTTTGTCGATTTAGATCTATTTTATGAGATAAATGCATTTCCGTTGTGTTATGTAGTTTACTGAATTAGTTTGAGAATTTTAAGGTCCTTAATTTAAACTATTTACTAGTTAAAAGTATATAAAGGGAATCACAGCAAGTGCTAAAAATGTCCACCTGCGGCTTTATTACAGGCTCTCAATTACTTGGGCACAGATGCGAGGATATTGGCGAATTTTGACAAATGCTAGTGCTATGTATTTTAAAATCTTTTCCTTTGTGTCTTGTAAACGAGCTCTTTTATGTGCCTCCCATCGATAAAATCCTAAAGGGTTCAAATCAGGGGATCTTGGTGGCCATGCTACTTGACCACCACGAACAATTCATCGATGACCGTATGTTTCCGAAAGATACTCGCTAACATTAACCGCAAAATGCGCCGATGCAGCATCGTATTGGAACCACGCTCTATTTCTCACTAACACAGGTAAATAGTTCGGGCAGATCATTCATCAAAAAATTGAAATATTACACACGATTCAGTCTATGCGGCAGAATAATTGGACCAATAATTTCATTTCCAATAATACTAGCTCAAATATTTACAAGTAACTGATACTGCGAGTTTGCTACTCGTAGCAAATAGGGATTTTCCTCAGACTAGTAATGCGAGTTATAGAAATTTATAATTTCTTTTCTTGTAAATGATACTTCGTCTGTAAGAAAATACGACGAGAGACGTGTTGCTCATTTTGCAACTAATTTAAAAATCACTGATGAAATTCTTGTCTACATCCATAATCTCTTGGTAAACGTTCTTGAACATGTGTGTTGTGGTATAGTTTTAATTGTTGCTGTTGCCAGGCTGAATTAATTATTATTTCATTAAAAAACAAAGATTCTGGTACGTAGGTTTTAAGTTTTCGGAAACGTCTGCAGAGATGTTCAAAAATATGTTTGCTGGATGCTCTTCTTCCGGGAAACCTGTCGTGGTAAATTCTCGCTGCTTCTCTTCTATTTTGTGTCGCTTTACCATAAACTGTTTGAGAACTTAAAAAACTTACATGAGAAAAAACTTTTCATAAAGATGTACTAAGAATGAAGCTTTTAAAAAAGTCTGGTGAAAAAATAAAATAAGCCCCTTTTCAACCAATTAAGTACTTTTATAAAGCATTAGAATTGCTGGAGAGTTTATGAAGAGTAAAGTATAGTTATCCATCCAATAGTCCAAGAACAAAGACGGCGCAAAAATGTAACCAGCACAGGACAATAAGTGTACAGTCAAGTGGTGAGCATTCTGATAATGATCAAAAAAGTCGGGACGCAGCAAGTGCCTTATGGTAGCGAATTTTCGTAAAAATCTTTTTAATGGCAAATATGTCTTGTTTTCAAAAGGTACACAAATTTACTTAGCAGTAAAACTTATATAGGAGAAAGATTGTAACATTCATTAAAATAGCTTTCTTGTTTCAAAAAGTAGACATATTTTCCGAAAATAAACGTAAAAAGTTCCAGAAAGAACTTCTTCGATTTTCCTGGCCAACGGACCTCTTCAAGCTATTTACACACCAGCCAAGATATAATTATTCACAAACAGCTTTATGACTAAAATAGAAAAAACAATTTATGAAAATTTGCGGTTTCTTTTTTTTTCTTTACAAAGATTCACCATTTTCTGTAAAGAAATTGCCTTCAGTAATTATATAAGCCTACACTAAATTATATTATTCACAAAAATACGACAACTTTTTTTTTACAATAACTTACAGCATTTATTATTAATTATCAACATTTCACAAAAATCTTAGAAAAAAATGATTTCTACGGAAACACTAAAAACATTTCTGCGACAACTTTTCCAATTCAGCCACTATTTGAGAGCGCCTGTATATGAGCAATACAAACAAAAATCTCTATGAATACATCATTTTCATGGGGCTCCGCTATCTATTGGTAAAAACGCCGCATCACAATTTGTGATAATATGTGCCAAAAACGTGAAAAGTTGTAAAACAATTGAAATAACTGAAAAACGATGGACGATATTTTTTTTTCCTTACAAACATCCACAATAATTGGATGGAAAATGCAAAAATGCAATAACATAAGGGGCGTTCTATTAAAAAAATAAACTATGTATCATCAACTACTTATGGGCCACCAATGACACCATTACATACAGATAGACAAATTATCATTCCACAATAATGTAAACAGGTAATCAATACAATCGGCAGAAACCGTTAACACAGCCAATCAAACAACTAAAAACCGACCAATAGAGACTGAACACGCAGGCGTCACGTAAACCTAAAAATCACAGAAAGTACAGCAAACAACTAAATGTGTATATATATATATATATATATATATATATATATATATATATATATATATATATATATATATATATGTATATATATATATATATATATATATATATATATATATATATATATATATATATACACAGACAACTCAAAAAATACTCAACTGATTTGAACGCAACTTGGCACATGTCCTCATTGTATTAAGACCGCATACGAGCTCGTATATAAGCTATAACGGACATTTTTTCCCCAAAAATATATGAAAATATTTTTGAAAACGCAATATTTTTTAAGTATTCGAGTAACTAAAATAAGACTCTACATGTCGCTAGAAATTATGTAAATAAAGCTATGATGTAAATTTCAAGTAATTTGGTTCACAATATTAAGTATCTTAAGAGTTTTTTTTTTCCAAATTAAGAATAAAATCCGAAAGACATGCTTTAAAACGACCTAGTGGTTAAAGCCAAACAAAATAAAAGCACTCATAAAACTACTACCCGAACCAACAATCGTGAAATCTCGGCCACAAATATAGCAAATAACAGAGACATGAAATTAAAAATATCCCAAGTGGTTGTTATTTACCTGGGGGATTTAATCAATTTTTAAAATACACTATATTTGTAGCTTGATTAGCGGCCCAAGGTACAGTTTTAAAATAAAAGTGTAGCATAATATAGTGGAAATGTAAACAAAATCAAATCAAATCTCTATAAAAAGGCTTCAAAATAGTTCCTTTTTAGTGAATTTTCTTTAAAAAAATTCACTAATGAGGAGATCCCGACTTTTGAATTTTGAAAAAATTTATTCAAATGAGCGCTAATTAGGCCCCCCAGAAAACATATCCGGGGTCAGTTTCAATTTTTATATGTTTATATATATATATATATATTTATATATATATATTTATATATATATATATATATATATATATATATATATATATATATATATATATATATATATATATATATATATATATGTATCACACCGATAACTCAAAAATTAATGGGCCGATTTTGATTAAATTTGGTGAAAAAATTCCTTTTGCAAATGGCTTGGATGAGTTCGTTAGCCAGGAAAATTTGCCCAGGTTTTCTTGGAAAATTTTGTATTTTCTTTCGAAAAAAATTTATATCTCCGGAATTAACAAAGTAAGGGAAACTAAATTTGGCACACAAGTTTACATCCTTATAGGTAAGTTACCTACCAAAATTTAGCTATGTAGGTTAAAAGATAAAAAAGTTATAGGCATTTAAAGAAAAATAAATTGGGGTTTTCCTCAAAACGTCAAAGTGGCGATTTAAAATGTCAAAATTGGCAACATTTAGGCAAAGAACTTGAATCTAATACGGGCTATAGAAATAAAATGTCTCAAGAGGGACGTTTTACAAACCCTATAGTCTTAGTTTCAATCGTCATTGTCCTTCATTTTACTAAAATATTCCCAGAAAATTCATTTCAAATAGACCTTGTCTCTGATGCTTGGCAGTATCCTTAGCTATAGAGTTTATCGTTTAATGGTATATAATTTTTGTCTAATTTTCGTAAAAAATCAATAAAGCTCAATATATCCGTTATTATATCAGATATGAAAAAAATTTGTATATATTAATTATAGGGTGTCTTGAGCTACATCTTAAAAAATTATTGTTACAATCACAGGGTGGCCCATAAGTCGTTGATGATACGAATTTCCTTATGTTATTGCATTTTTGCATTTTCCATCGAAATATAATGCATGTTTGTAAGAAAAGAAATTCTGGACGCACCAAGTGCGTTATGGTAGCGAATTTTGATCAAATGTTTCATATTTGAACAGCTCAATTTGCTATTAACCTATAAGGTTGATCAAGAAACGTGTTTTTTCGGGAACACTTTAAGTTTACTTTTGGAAATTTTTGTACATTTTCACACAATAAAGTTATTTTGATGAAACATGGCACATTGTTTTTAGTATATAGGTTATACTGGTAACCAAATTTGATGCCTGCTTTCTTAAAAAAACATACATATTTGTTATTAAAAACATTTTTATGAAAATTCACTACCATAACGCACTTGCTGCGTCCAGAGTTTTTTATCTTTAAACTTAAACATAAGATGTCATAATAAGATCGAAAGAGTCATTGAATGCGTTTCAATAGCAATTATACTAATTCTGTAATTAATTGTTACGTATACTTTTAATAATATAATATATCTCAGACACGAAGCCGGTGTCAAGTATCATGTAAACAAAACGTTAGTTAACGTATCATTAGATTGCTCAGTGGAAGCGTGTTTGTCTTGTACGCAGAAGATTGCGTGATCGATTCCGGCTCGATGAATGTATGGTTTATTTTTCTTTTATTTTGAGATTTGGAGAAACACTAATGTACAGATTTCATCCAATCGAACAAGGTCTCAGGTTTGGTTAAAACGCCTGAATAACTTTCTCACCTTTGAGTTTGAAATTATAATTTTCAGCAGACATTTTGTTATTGTTTATATTGAAAAAACGGTTTGATTAGGTTGACTCAAACGCAATTCTTCAGGCGTTTAATAAGGAAAAATAACTGCTGCGTTTATAGCTTGGCAGATACTTTACTTTTCTAAATATGAATTACGTTTCCTTTGGAAAGCTTTTGTAACTTTAAAGAAATTTGTAATATAAGTCTCTTTTAAAGAGACTCACACTATCTATAGATATAACAAAATTTAATTTTTTAGCTTCATAGAAAATTTCGTTTTGGGCATTTTTCTCAAAAGGAGTAAGAACACAAGATTTTTTTGATAATAGAGAGATATGGTAACTCTTTCGAAAGAAGTATTCAAATATGCGCGCACTAGGACCTCTAAAATCAATCTTGAAGGTCTGTGTAAGTTTAAGTGTTCATTTTAGTAATATGCCGTATAATAATAGTGTACAAGTCTCATGAAAATTCACTACTATAACGCACTTGCTGTCTCCCGAAATTTTATTAGCTAATCTAACTGTTTCTCATAATTTAACAACTTTGTGTGTGTGTTTTTAGATGCAAGGATGGAAACGGAATGATCCTGCAGTAACCACAGACAACTTTATGTACGCAGCTGTCTATTGTTAGACAAAAACAATGTGCCGAGACTTATTTAACAATTGAATTATGTAATATGACCTTGCAAAACCATAATGATCCTGCTACTACCGTTACCAAACAATGAATTATCTAACATAAAATGTCAAAAGCTAAGAATCGATGCTTTTCAGGATGCACATTTTACAGCAAAATGACAAGCTCACTTTAATTGACTTTATAGTTGGAATAAGAACATATTTTTTAAATTTGTATACATTTTATTGCGGCTCAGAAAATGCAGTACGATTTTGAAAGAAACAATAAGCTCTTTCGGAAACGAATAAAATACAAGACAAACTGGAAAAAGTTCGGGACGCAGCAAGTGCGTTATGGTAGTGAATTTTCATTAAAATCTTTTTAGTAGCAAATATGTGACTTTTTTTTAGAAAGCAGGCATCAAATTTGATTACCAGTATAACATATATAGTATAACATATATAGTAAAAACAATGTGCAATGTTTCATCAAAATAACTTTATTATTTGAAAAAGTACAAAAATTTCCGAAAGTAAACTTAAAGTGTAACCGAAAAAATCCGTTTCTTGGTCAATCTTATAGGTTAATAGCAAATTGAGCTTTTCAAATATTAAGCATTTAATTAAAATTCGCTACCATAACGCACTTGCTGCGTCCAGAATTTCTTTACTTACGAACATGCATTATATTTCGATTAAAAATGCAAAAACTTAAGGCGTCTTCGACTAAAAAAAATTATTTGTATCACCAACGACTTATGGGCCAGCCTGTGATTGTAGAAATCATTTTTTAAGATGTAGCTCAAGACACCCTATAATTAATGTATACATTTTTTTTTCATATCTTTTAGAATAACGGATATATTGAGCTTTATTAATTTTTTACGAAAATGCGACAAAAGTTATATACCATTAAACGATAAACTATATAGCTAAGACTACTGCCAAGCATCAGAGAAAGGGTCTATTTGAAATGAATTTTCTGGAAACATTTTAGTAAAATGAATGACAATGACGGTTGAAACTAAGACTTCAGGGTTTGTAAAACATTCTTCTTGAGACATTTTCTTTCCATATCCCGTATTAGATTCAAGTTCTTTGCCTTAATAATGCGAATTTTGATGTTTTAAACTGTCACTTTGACGTTTTGAGGAAAACCCCAATTTATGTTTCTTTAAATGCCCATAACTTTCTTGTCGTTTGACCTACAGCACTAAATTTCGGTAGGTAATTTACCTGTGGCGATATAAAACGATGTACCATTTGGTTGCCCTTACTTTGTTATTTCCGGAGATATGAATTTTTTTCTAAAGAAAACACAAAATTTTCCAGGAAAACCTAGGCCGATTTCCCTGGCTAACGAACTTATCCAAGCCACTTACAAAAGGAAGGTATTCAAGAAATTTTGTCAAAATCGGCCCATTATTTTTTAACTTATCGGTGTGATACACACACACACATATATATATATATATATATATATATATATATATATATATATATATATATATATATATATATATATATATATATATATATATATATATATATATATATATATATATATATATATATATATATATATCAAAATATAAAAATCGAAACTGACCCCGGATATGTGTTCTAGGGGGCCTAATTAGTGCTGATTTGAAGAAATTTTTTAAAAATTCAAAAGTCGGGTTCTCCTCATTAGTGAATTTTTAAGAAAATTCACTACAAATAATAAAATAATATGATTGGGGTGAAAACAGAGAATGGAACATGGTAGAAGACGAGGAAGGCGTGGGATAATGCTAAAAGGAATATTTTGAGAAACTGTGTGGAGGCAATGAAAACTATCAGAGCCCTCTGCCTATTGCAAGTCAGACAGAATACGTGTATTCCAACCAGCAGTTTTTGGATCGTCATAAAACAGATTTCAAAATTTTATGATCGATTTCGCGCGCAGGCTGTGACTTTGCACGGTTGAGAAACGGTACGAAAATAACATAAAGTTGGAACGGTTCGGTGACAGTTTTCTGTACGGGATTTGCCGTCGGAGAGTTGAGAGTTTGATGGCCTAACCTAGCTTAACTTACTTCATTTTGAATTTTTATTTTTAATAAATAACTTGTAATTAAGACATCTTGAGACTAAATTCTTTTCTTGTCCTCACTGTCATACATAAAATTCATTTAAATTTAATAATTTTATAGTGTCCTAAGGTCTTTATAACCACAAATACAGATTTAAATAAAATGGCTCTTCATTCTTGGTTGCCCTAGCTCCAACAAACACAAACCATAATTTTAACGTAATTCAATACTTGACTGCAAGTTGTTGGAGAAACAAATTGGTACTCCCCTGTCTCTTTACTTTCATTCGGTTGCACTATCATTTAAGTTTCTACCTGGAATTATTTATCTCTGGATTTCACAATCTTTCCCAATTTGCTGGTAATCTTTATCCTCTAGCCGTCTGTATCGCATTAGGTTTACGCATGAACAATGCCATACAAAGAATATTTATATACCGTTATGTTCTTTATTGTAAATAGCTTTAGCTGTCTTTGACGTATTCTTTAGATGCACCCAGTGGATTTTCTTCACTAGGAATAATGCTTCTACCTAGTATTACTGACATTATGTTATATCAACTACGTCACCTAGCGTTACGCGAAAGCTCGATAAAAGCAAGCCTTTCGCAAGGTACAAGTCAGTTCTACGCCAGATCTCATCTTTTTCGCTTCATGGAACCCCGAGTTCCTAATTTTCTACTTAAACACCGCTCGCGTGTTTAAGCCAGTTCAGTGCTAAAGTTCTACGCCAGATGTCATCTTCTTCGCTTCGTGGAACCCCGAGTTCCTAATTTTCTACTTAAACACCGCTCGTTTGTTTAAGCCAGTTCAATTCCACAGTGCCGTTCTACAACGAATCTCGTCTTCATCGCTTTTTGGGACTTCTAAGATCTCGATCTTCTACCTAAACATCGCTAGTGTGATTACGCCACTTCAGTTCAAGCTCCAATCTTCCTACAGAAATTCCGTTCGTACAGTACTACAGTGAAAAGTCAGTGTTTTCTTCGAAATTAGAAAGTATACGCGCAGTTAAATGCAATAGCAAGTAGCTAATAAGATTGTGAAATCTCCTGAATAACCCATTAAATCAAGTGAAACCGCAAATTGTAAATAAATGTTAAGTTCAAAGTGTATATAGTAACAATACAACATATATAAATATAAAAAAGTGTATTATTGAAATCTTCTGAAATTCAGTGCACCTAGAGTTATAAATACAGTCCACATACAGTCCACATCTTCAACATATTCTTCTTCCAACGCTAATTAGAAACGCCTGACTAGTTAGCGAGGGTGGGATCAATCCACTTGCAACACATTGGGGAACGAAAACAAACTCTTTCTCCCACCACAAGTCACTCTCTCGCATCACTCATATTTTTCAGAAAAGTTGAAAAAAGGGTTATTTACAAAACTTATTATTAAATTTAAAATTAAAAACCCATTTAAAAGTTGGAGGTTAGTCTAAAAACAAACAAATGATAACAAAACAATAAACAGCTGACGAAAGTGACCTACTGCGCAAGCCAGTCCACACGGTTTTTGATTTGGACTAGTATCGAAATGACCGTTCTGGAACCGTTCGCAAACAAACACAAGTTTAGTTGGAACGCCGTAGTGATCGTCCAATAAACGATCATCTCTCGATTGGAACGCGATGTATGTATTGCGCATGATTGTGACTATTCTTGGACAGTTTCTGACGGGGTTGGAACAAACCTAAAGTGACACTGTTGAACTGCATTAGGTTAAAATAGCGATCAAGAAATTAGAGAACGGAAAAGCAGCGAGTGCTGCTAAAATTCATGGAGAAATGTTAAATTATGGATACCTGAATTTGACGCTGCGGATAATGTGAGCTGTTTAGCGTGTGCAGTAAAGTAAGTCAAGTACCAATCAACTAAAAGGACGTTTCATGGTGGCTTTGTATAGAGGTAAAGGAAGCAAACCTAAAATAAAAGCTGTGCGTAAGCTGGGAGGGTAGTGATAGAACGAGTGAGACAGCCAACTGAGGGAAATATTTGTAATGCTCTTTATGGCAGGAAGAGGCCATACTGATCGACTGCTCTCACTTCATAACGCACTTGCTGCGTCCAGGCTTTTTTTTACCTATCTTCATTCTTCTTGTTTGCCGCCAAATATTTAAACAGCTTTTAAGACTACGTCATACAAAACTAGCGAGACAGCTTATCTTGGAACTTAGTAGGTATTTTAAAATTTGTATATACTAGCATATTTTAGGTTTGGTGTAAAATTGGCACTGACTTCAAAATAACTTAAAACTCATATATCTTAAATAAACCAGATTATTTTTAATCCCTTTTTTTAGCTCTCTTTTAAAGACGGTTCCACTTTATGTCAAGTAATTATTTAAATAACCTAACTTACCGATGACGTACACTGGATAACATCTCGACAGTTGTCACCTTCTCCTGCTACTAATCTGAACCACTCACCAGCATCTTTGTCTTTACACAATTCTGCTTCGAAATTATCTTCTTTTTTCACTGGAGTATCTTCTTGTGCGTTAACTGCAAATGAATATATGCATGAGTTTTATGAATCATTCTTCATTGCTAAAAGAAAATACAAAGAGGGGTGTAGCTGCTTAAGCAATAATACATCTACGTAACGTTTTAATGCAAATTCTTTCGAATTAACACCTTGCAGTCAATTTGTTTGTACCGCCTTATACAATTAATAAATGGTCATGCTTTCCTTATATAAACAGAAAACAGAAGCACATTTCAGGACATCTTTGACATTGATCATAACTTTATATTTTATGGAATGGTGTGATTTTCCCGATCATTGTTGCAAAATACAGGAACTGGTTATTTGGTTTCTTCGGCCTCGTCGGTACGCCAGCAACACACCACAATTCATAGTGGCTTTGAGCAACGAGCTATACATTCTTTAAATTTTCGGTACTAATGTCCCAAAAGACAACTTTAGTTGTTTTACTTCCACATCCTCAATACATATGGACGTATGGTATCTGTGACAGTAATTAAAAAAAAAGAAATTTCGCTAAAACGTAACAAGTGTGAAAACATAGAAAACATGTAAGGCTAGATGCATTCTCGCAACAATTAGAACTGTAGACCGGTTTCGCTCTCATTAGAGCTCTTCAGTACGGCATACTAATTGCAGCGAAAATACACCTATAAAGAAATACGGCTATAGTAGCCAGCCTTTCAACACTAAGTGATTATAATTAATAAATATAAAATAATTAATTAATAAATAAATCACCTAGTGTTGAAAGGCTGGCTACTATAGCCGTATTACTTTATAGGTGCATTTTCGCTGCAATCAGTATGCCGTACTGAAGAGCTCTAATGAGAGCGAAACCGGTCTACGGTTCTAATTGTTGCGAAAATGCATCTAGCCTTATATACTTTGTCCCTATATTAGGGTTGAAATGGACCATGGCTGACAATTTACTAAATTGTTAGTTGGTTGTATACAGTCTCTATTTTTTAACACTTTGTGTTATTTGGAGGTGGACAACATACTACTTGGTTCCGCAACTAGGTGGCGGCACGTTCACCACTCACTTAACATAGAAAACATGTTTTGGGAACGAAATCTCTTTTTTTGGTCTGTATGTCTGTCTGTTGGTAGCCATGATAACTTAAGAACGAATTACGATATCGTTTTCAAATTTGGTACACAGTTATCACCCGACAAACAAACGGTTTGGATTGCTTTTGAGTAAAATCGCTCCAGGGGGAGGGGTTGATTTGCTAAAAATTCACTTTTTTTAGTTAAAACTCGAGTAATATAACGTTTTCCGGCTTGTTTATTAGAAAACTTTTAATTTCATTGAACATCGGGTATTCTGTGCTGAAATTAAAGTAGGAGTAGAATGTGTGGGGGTGAAAATCGTTGACAGAAATTTTGAAAATGTTTTTCGCTGGAGCGGCGTATAAAGTCTAAGCATGTAGAAAACTTGATTCTGGAACGAAATTTTTGTTGTCTGTCGGCCGGTACGTCTGTCTGTTAGTAGTTGCAATAAGTTTTAAAGAACTGAGATATCATCTTCAAACATGGTCTAGAGTTGGCATTCGACAAAGAAGCGCCTCGAATTTTTTGTGGGAAACATCGCTTTAGGGGGAGCGACCATTCAGTCATCTGCATGTAAAACGCTTATGTACGAAAAGCTGCCACAATTACTCTGAAGGTTCGAGTTAACAGATAAAAAATGTTAAGCGCAGGGCTTCAGAATTTTTCCCTGGTTATCTGAAGGTTACCTTGTATTCGACTTTCACCGTGACATTAATTATTACAGCTACGTGGAAGTTATAATTCAATTTACAGCACCATTTTCTATTGCAGAAAAATAGAAACAACGAAGGCATATTTCTAGATATTTTATTATAGTCGGTTCACCTCCGAACTATTTTACAATCTGGGTTGAAGGAGTGCTTCAGTAGAAACATCCATATATTTTTATTTGTTTACTAAATGATTTACTTAAAAAAATTAGATTATTTTCAAGAAAGTGACTTATTTAAATGTTTTACATAACAGTATTTTCTATTTAATAAGATACCTGAGGGTACAGAATATATATATATATATATATATATATATATATATATATATATATATATATATATATATATATATATATATGTTTGGAAAGATTTCCGCGAACTTAATGTGAGATATACTTGGTTGAACCGCGTCCAGAATTTATTAAAACTTGACGTTTCGGCTCCTGTTTTGGAGCCAATTTCAAGAGGTAAAGGAAATATGTAAGGACACTCTAAGGCCTCAATCTGCCTACTCCTTAGAGCGGTGGACAAAGGTGGGTTAGGTTGTTGTAGCTCGATTGCGGGGCCTCAATCTGCCTACTCCCCAAATCTCGCTGGAGATCGTCTCTAAACTCTCAGTGTGTTCGACCCCAGATCTCTCTGAGGCCTGGGGTTTCTTAATGAAAACTCTATTTAAAGCGAGACCGGTCTGCGTTTCTAATTATATTGAGAATACATCTAGCCTTACATACATTGTCCCAGTATTAGGGAGTAAATGGGCCAGGGCTGATGATTTACAAAAAATTTTTGGCGCTTTCTACACAGTCTATATTTATAACACTTTGTGTTAATTGAAGCTGTCGTGACAACATACTACCTGGTGCCGCACCGAGATGGCGACCCTGTGGTACATCTTACAATGTTCTAGTAGTCTGGCTGCCTTAGCTGATTTAGTTTATAGGTGTGTTCTCGCTGTAATTAATATAGCGCATTGACGATCTTTAATTACAGCGAAACCGGCCTGCGTTTCTAACCATGGTGAGAATACATCTAGACTCACGTACATTTTCCCGGTATCTAGGAAGAAATGGGCCAAGGCTAACGAATTACAAAATTGTTGGTTGGTTGTACT
This sequence comes from Tillus elongatus, assembly GCA_964006375.1. NCBI lineage: Eukaryota > Metazoa > Arthropoda > Insecta > Coleoptera > Cleridae > Tillus > Tillus elongatus. The sequence continues at coordinate 155,631,162 of OZ023265.1, forward strand.
CAGTCTCTATGTATAACATTTTGTGTTAATTAAAGCTTACTAACTGGTTTCGCACTAGTAAGTTTATGGTAAAAAATCAGGTTTATGAACTCTTTGAGATAGCCTTTGCTTTACATGTACTATTTCATAGAAAAAATGGTTTGGACAATTCTGTTTACCAGCCTAATTGGACCAGACTTTTCGGCAAAATCTTTTCTGTCGTTGGCAATAACAAAGTAATATAAATAAAATTAAACACGTTACTGTTATGTATACGTGAGTTAATAGAAAATTAAGTTATTACGAAGATTCGCCTCTACAACAGATAGTAACGCTAAATGCTTCCTAAAAAAAGTTATGTTCTCCTAGAATTTTAACTGCTTAATATAGTTTAACACATTTTATCAGTCAGTTAAATTTCTGGTCGAAGTTTTGATCAGCAATATTTTATACATTTACAAAATTCCATTATAACGATTTTTTTTAATAAATTTTAAATACCTATTGTTCGTAGTTTCATGTAAGAGAGAAAGTTGCCTTAATGACTGGAATTCATTTGCATCCAGTACGAAATCTCAACCATAAATTCCATTTCACTATTGATTTAAATGTCAAATATATAATCAAGTATACAGTAAAATAACAGACAGTGATTTCTTGATGAATAATACATTAACAATTTGTTTCTCTCAACCATAAACTTCTGTAATGGCATGAGAATATTAATTTTAAATTACGTTCGATAATTTGAAACGTCTAGACTGATAAAAGTCTATTTTAACATATTCAATTCTAAACATGACGAAAACGCACTAATTTTAATAATTTAAAAACTAATCTACAGTGACATTTGAAATTCTGATGTAAAAAAAAATTAGATGGGTACCTATATAACTAAATTTACGTTTTTTTTTCAATATTTGTTGTTATAGCCTATGCGATCTCAGTTGAGACATTAAAACATTAAACAGTCTTACATGGGGGTACAATTTACTAGAAATAAACTGAAATAAATAACATAACTTATTGAACGCACCTCGTTGACACCTTACGTCGACTGGCAAGTAAACATCGTATTTTCTAGATTGCCTTTTAACAAATTGAATCACTTTCATTGAAATTTTTATTTATTAACATTTTTCTGTCATGAGATTCAAATGGTACTTGTCGCAAAGGGCAACCCCGCTGATTGTTTATTGTGACATACTTTCGAAGCCTATTTGTTTAAAGCTTAATTTGGAGATTTTCTTTGCAATGGCAGAACCCTGATTTATCTGTCTGACCTTGTCTTACATTATAGGCATCCATGTAGAGTGTGTGTTTGTGTGTGTTTTGTTTCTTTAACGTCGGCCTATTTCCGCGACTATGGCCAATCACCGACGCCAGGGAGCAGTTTCACCTCACTATCCTGGAAATTTTGCCGAACCCCTGTCTTTCTGTAAGGAGGGTAGGGATCTTTAACGTGCCCAACATCGCATGGACACGGGACCGACGGCTTTACGCCCCCTCCGAAGGGCGGAACGTGCAGACATTCAACTTGCTCAAATACAATGCCAGAACCTCGGTTGATGTTAATTGTACAGTATGTACTGAAAAAGTGAAAGGAGTGCGCCGGGATCGAACCCAGTACCCTTCGGTTCAAAAGGCACACGTTCTTACCTCTGAACCACCGAGGTTCCTGCATCCATGTAGAGGTATTTCAGGTCATATCGTAAGTTATTGATTTTTTATTGAGTTAAAACTCAAGATCTACTGAACAAATTGAGTTCAAATTTGGTAGGTAGGAACATGTGCAATGTGTACGTGCTTGTCAAGTTTTAGTTTAATATTTCTAGTAATTAAAAAGATATTGCGTGTTCAAGCAGTTTCTTCCATATTTTTCAAAAATTATTTGAATGTCAAAACTGTCTAACGAACTCATCCAAGCTGTTAACAAAATGAAGGGTATTGTCAAATTTGGTTTCGATTGGTGAATTATTTTTTGAGTTATCGGTTAGATACGTGCATATATATATATATATATATATATATATATATATATATATATATATATATATATATATATATATATATATATATATATATATACATACAAAATTTCTAACTCACCTTGGATTTGGGTTCTGGGGGCCCTAATTCGCGCTCATGTGAAGAAATTCTTCAAAAACTAGGCAAGACCCAAAGGGTGGCTTGCCTAGGCATCACAGGGGCTATGTTTTCAACCCCAACAGCCGCCATGGAGGGGTTGCTGGATGTGCCCCCCCTACACTTAGTTATTATGGGGGAGGCCAGGCTAGGACTATACAGACTAGCCTGCAATGGTAGACTGAAGATCAACCCAGGCTTCAGGGGCCACTGCAACATTCAGGAGATCGTGAAGGAGCCCATGCTTAAAATGAGGTCAGCCTTCGCGAGCCCGCGAATGTGCAGGGAAAACAACTTTACAGTGGATATCCCCGACCGCGAGGCATGGCAGGAGAAGACGCCGGGCATACCACGGGACGCGCTCTTCTGGTTCACGGACGGATCCGGCGGGGAGCGTGGGACGGGGGCAGGTGTTTACTCGGAAGGACCGAGGGTAAGTCATAGTATTTCCCTCGGAGCCCATGCAACGGTGTTTCAGGCAGATATGTACGCTATCCTGCACTGTGTGCGGGAGAACAAGAGGAGGGGCTACACCAACAAGCGGATCCTCATAGCCACAGACAGCCTGGCAGCCCTTAAGGCACTAAGTAGCCCACGGGTAAATTCCTGGCTGGTGAGTGAGTGCCGAGACGAGACGAGCGACCTGGCTGGGCAGAATGAGGTGACCCTCATCTGGGTGCCAGGTCACTCGGGGGTCAAAGGCAATGAAGAAGCTGACAGTCTCGCGAAGAGAGGGTCAGCAGATCCATTAATGGGACCAGAACAGGCTCTGGGCGTGCCAAAGAGGACTGCCAGGGAAGCCATTAAGTCCTGGGTCAGAAAACAACACAAGGTGTACTAGGCGGACTGTCCAGGGCTCAGACATGGGAAGTCAATAATTGACGGACCCAGTTCAAAGAGTGCTGCTAAATCTTAGCAGAGGACAGCTCAGAAACACAACAGGTCTCTTGACGGGACACATGGCCGTGAAGAAACACCTGTATAAAATGGGGCGGTTCGAAGGGGACCTCGCATGCAGACTCTGCGGCGAGGGGGAGGAATCAGCCCAGCACATCTTGTGCGAGTGTAAAGCTCTGGACCGCAAAAGACAACTGATCTACGGTCAGTCTAGACCGGAGACAGAACAATATAAAACTTCACCTTACCAATCGCTGTGCAGACTAGTTCAAGGCACAGTGATTTTGGAACGGGTGGAGTAAGACAAGGGTATGCACAATCAACCAAAGGTTGCAGTGCATCGGGGCGGCAAGGCCGCGGACGAGCCCTGAGGGAACAAAAAAGATGTACATATATAAATATATACATATTTATACATATATTGTACAATCTACGTTCATATATTATGTATAAATACTAAACCCTATATTTTTCGTTACATGTGTCACGTTTCTTTTGTTTCTTTGACATATGTATTTGTCTAAATAAATTATTAAAGAATAAAAAATGATGTTTTTGGATTATCCGGCAAAGGTTCGGTCGCGGCTGGCCCGGATAACCGAGATTCTACTGTATATAGTTATAGTGTCTCCGTCTGGCAAAATGTTTATAGACAAATTGCCTCTAAGACCTCCTAGTATAGACCCATGATGTGGCATATCAGTAAAGGCGCCTCTAAAAAAGATATCTAGGAATAAAATAACATGCATGTGTTACTTCCGGTGGAACCGTGAGTGCAAAAAAGTGAAACTATTTTTTATTAGATAAATATTTCTTATTTTTTATAGTATATGGCTACAAAATACTAGGGATCAAGCAAAAACTATATGCCATGACGAATCTGAAACTTTGCACAAACTAACTTTATTAAGTTTGTTTGCATCCAGACACATACAAGACCAAAATTAAGCAACTACATAACTAATTAGCATCTACAAAATCCTATGTTTCACAGAGCAAAGATAAACGATCTGCTAATAACCTCCTAATTAACAAACTTCTGATAATCAGCTTTAGTGCCTCAGTGTATTCACAGCCGTACCCGTTTCATTTCAACACAAAGAGGTGGATCGAAGTACGAAAATAACACCTGACAATCCCAGGCTAAACTGAAATCCTTTAGATTTGAAAATCAAGCACCCAGGTAATTATAAATTCCTAACATGATTAGGGCATTAAGCACTTATGTTATTAATATGATAGCATCCTGGAGAAAATGTGGGTCAAACCAGAGGTCTATATTGTGCACGCAAAATCAATCTTTGCATCAAAATAAATACCAGTAGCTGTTACAGTAATGCACTGGTTTAATTAAATAGCTACGGGCACGTTCTTGGCTTGTGTAATGAGATCGTATGCCGCAGTTTACACTGCGGTTTTATGCTCTCTTAAAGATGAAACTGCACAATAAGATCGCCTCGTTTCCAATTAGTACATCATTGTTACGTGACAATATGTTGTGGTGACATTATTTGGTAATTATTTTGTAACGCACCTAATTTGTGAAGGCTTCTCTTTCATATTCAATCATAATTTCAACAAGTAACATAAAAGAACAAGGAAATTGTGGGCTAGAAACGAATTTGGTTCATGCACGGAAAGAAATTTCTTTTGTATCACGAACGTATTAATGACTGGGTGTCTTGTACAACTGATATCATGCAACGAAACTTATTGACGAAGAATTTTAATTGATTATCATGTAGTTATATGCAGGATGTTAATTAAGTATGTACACAAACTTTAAGGAACTTAATTAATTTTAAAGCAAAAAGTGTCTTTAAATTTAGGTCCTAAACGGCTTCGTTTCGAAACTACAATTGTTAGTTTTTGTAGGCTGAGGAAGTGTTATTAAGGGACGAAATATGTAAAGAATGTTGAGAGCGGGTAATGAGTTCTCATCTCAGACATCGACATGTTTCAGTGGCTCATTACTCGGGTATAAAAAAGCTCTGAAAGTCCGACTATTGTTGTTGCCTTGATTTTTTTTGTTTGATTTTTTGATTCTTTATTTCCCTCCATATTATATTGTATTTACAACTTAAATTAAATTTTGTTTTGATTTGTTTTTAGAATAATGAACGATGTTTTTGTTATCACTGCTATATTTGTATTTGTATACTCTGTATGTGATCCTATTTTGGGGGCAATCCCGTTGGTATCCAAATAAATAAATAAATGAGATTCTGATTTATATATATATATATATATATATATATATATATATATATATATATATATATATATTTGTCCCAAATGATATATTGGGTGTTACTTTTCCGGGTTACGTAGACTATTTGAGATAATAGAACTTCTTTCACGTACCCCACTGACTTTCTTAAAGAACAATCTCTTAGCAACATTTTTGGATCCCTGTAGTTTTATGCTGTCTTGACCGATTATCGAAATGTTATCAGTTTTTTGAAACAGATGTTTTTTTTTCAAAAGTTCAACACCCCGTACCTCGCTTAGGAAGCTACCTAGAGGCTATATTTATATCAACTTTTTGTCTTCAAATGACATGTTTTTGTTCAAGTTTTACTACTACTTCCTAAGCGAAGTGTTGAAATTTTGAAAAAAAAAGTTTTTTGGAAATTATTACTAAACCATACGTGCTTTTGATTTTAAATTAGGCAAGTGTTTTTTGCATCAATAGTGCTATCTTTCAGCACATAGGAGGCCTGTGCTGACCGTCCAGTGGCGTAGAAACTAGGGTATGAATTGCCTGTATATTTTAGAAGAAAATCTTACTCCATCTCTTTCTTCGTACAATGCACAGTTTAGAGGAAAACGCCATCAAATTAAAATGTTTAAAGTTCGAATTCTGAGTTTTCTTATTGCAAAACTAATATTGCTATGAAACAACAGCTTATCTGGAATGTCCAAATCTGTGATCTTAAGTTTGATGTTAATCCAGCGACGATTAGTGCTTATATCTTGAACTAAGTGTGTGTGAGTGTGAATTTTGTTTATAAATCGTAATAATAAGTGTCAGGTGTGCAAAAATTCCATTTACATTTAGTTCTCAAGAATGTGCAGATATGCATTTCCTTTATTGCTTCGCAAATGGTCCTGCTACTCTAAACTATAACTCTGAGACACGCTATATATATATATATATATATATATATATATATATATATATATATATATATATATATATATATATATATATATTTATATTTATATAGATATATAGGAATATTGCATTACACTGTAATCACTTTTAAATATACACTTTATTTGTTTGCTGTACGTTTGTGATTTCTTCGCTACTAGCGTGCTGATGATGAACCGGGACGGTTCGAAACTGCAGTCCGCGCAAACCAATAAGAAATCACAAACGTACAGCAAACAAATAAAGTGTATATATATATATATATATATATATATATATATATATATATATATATATATATATATATATATATATAAGACATACTTGGTTCTTGGGTTGAACCGCGTACAGAATTTATTAAAACTCGACGTTTCGGCTCCTGTTTTGGAGCAATTTTCAAGCGGTAAAGGAAATATGTAAGGACATGACCTCTTAGGCCTCAATCTGCCTACTCCTTAGAGCGGTGGAAAAAGGTGGGTTGAGTTGTTGTAGCTCTATTACCGGGCCTCAATCTGTCTACTCCTCAAATCTCGCGCCAGATCGTCTCTAAGGTCTCAGTGTGTTCAACCCTAGGCCTAAGAGTTATCTGGCCTAGGAATGAACGCACTGAGACACACAGGTTCTTTGCATCAAAATAAATACCAGTAGCTCTTACGGTAATGCACTGATGTAGTTAGATAGCTACGGGCACGTTCTTGGCTTGTGTAATGAGAGCGTATGCCGCAGTTTACCTCGCGGTTTTATGCTCTCTTAAAGATGAAATTGCACAATAAGATCGCCTCGTTTCCAATTGGAACATCATTGTTACGTGACAATATGTTGTGGTGACATTATTTGGTAATTATTTTATAACGCACCTAATTTGTACGTGGTTCTCTTTCATATTCAATCATAATTTCAACAAGTAACATAAAAGAACAAGGAAATTGTGGGCTAGAAACCAATTTGGTTCATGCACGGAAAGAAATTTCTTGTGTATCACGAACGTATTAATGACTGGGTGTCTTGTACAACTAATATCATGCAACGAAACTTATTGACGGAGAATTTTGATTGATTATTATGTAGTTATATACAAGATGTTAATTAAGTATGTACACAAACTTTAAGGAACTTGATTAATTTTAATTTTAAAGCAAAAAGATTCTTTGAATTTGGGTCTTAAACGGCTTCGTTTCGAAACTACAGTTATTAGTTTTTTAGGCTGAGGAAGTGTTATTGAGGCACGAAATATGTAAAGCATGATATTCTGATTTATTTATTAGTCAATTTTCTTTTAAAAAAAATTCACTATTGAGGAGATCCCGACTTTTGAATTTGGATTTTTTTTTCAAATGAGCGCTAATTAGGCTCCCCAGAACACATATCCGGGGTCAGTTTCAATTTTTATATGTTTATATATATATATATATATATATATATATATATATATATATATATATATATATATATATATATATATATATATATATATATTTATATATATATATATATATATATATATATATATATATATATATATATATATATATATATATCACACCGATAACTCAAAAAATAATGGGCCGATTTTGATTAAATTTGGTGAATAAATTCCCTTTGCAAATGGCTTAGATAAGTTCGTTAGCCAGGAAATCTGCCCAAGTTTTCCTTTCGAAAAAAATTTATATCTATGGAATTAACAAAGTAAGGACAACCAAATTTGGTACGCCGGTTTATATCCTTATATGTAAGTTACATACCAAAATTTAGCTATGTATGTTGAAAGAAAAAAAAGTTATAGGCATTTAAAGAAAAACCAATTGGGGTTTTCCTCAAAACGTCAAAGTTGCGATTTAAAACGTCAAAATCGGCAACATTTAGGCAAATAACTTAAATCTAATACATGCTATGGAAATCAAATGTCTCAAGAAGGATGTTTTACAAACCCTGAAGTCTTAGATTCAACCATCACTATCCTTCATTTTACTAAAATGTTTCCAGAAAATTCATTTCAAATAGACCCTTTCTCTGATGCTTGGCAGTAGTCTTAGCTATAGAGTTTTTTGTTTAATGGTATATAATTTTTGTGGAATAAGTCGTTGGTGATACAATTTTTTTTATTTTTTTATCAGACACGCCCTATGTTATTGCATTTGCCATCGAAATATAATGCATGTTGGTAAAAAAAGAAATTCTGGATGCAGCAAGTGCGTTATGGTAGCGAACTTTGATCAATTTGAATAGCTCAATTTGCTATTAACCTATAAGGTTGACCAAGAAACGAGTTTTTCCAGGAACACTTTAAGTTTACTTTTGGAAATTTTTGTACATTTTCACACAATAAAGTTATTTTTATGAAACATGGTACATTGTTTTTACTATATAGGTTATACTGGTAACCAAAATTGATGCCTGCTTTCTTAAAAAGAAAACACACATATTTGCGATAAAAACATTTTAATGAAAATTCACTACCATAACGCACTTGCTGCGTCCAGAGTTATATATATATATATATATATATATATATATATATATATATATATATATATATATATATATATATATATATATATATATATATATATATATGTCCGAAATGATATACTGGGTGTTACTTTTCAGGGGTTATGTAGACTATTTGAGATAATAGAACTTCTTTCACGTACCCCACTGACTTTTTATGATACCTTTCTTTCTTAAAGAACAATCTCTTAGCAAAATTTTTGGTTGCCTGTAGTTTTATGCTGCCTTGACCGGTTATCGAAATGTTACCAGTTTATCGAAGCAGTTATGTTTTTTTTTCAATACTTCAACACCCCGTATCTCCCTTAGGAAGCTACTTAGAGGCTATATTTATATAAATTTTTGTCTTAAAATGATATGTTCTTGTGAAAGTTTTACTACTACTTCCTAATCAAAGTGTTGAAATGAAAAAAAAAAGTTTTTTGGAAATTACTACTAAACCATACGAGTTTTTGATTTTAAATTTGGCAAGTGTTTTTTGCATCAATAGTGCTATCTTTCAGTACACAAGAGGCCTGTGCTGACCGTCCAGCGGCGTAGAAGCTAAGGTATGAAAATGATTTTTAGGTCATAACCTGTACGCCACGGATTTTTTGACAGTAGTTATCTTAGTCTCGAATTGCCTGTATATTGTAGAAGAAAATCTTACTCCATCTTTTTCTTCGTACGATGCACAGTTTAGAGGAAAACGCCGTCAAATTAAAATGTTTAAAGTTCGAATTATGAGTTTTCTTATTGCAAAACTAAGATTGCTATGGAACAACAACTTATCTGGAATGTCAAAATCTGCGATCTTAAGTTTGACGTTAATCCAGCGACGATTAATGCTTATATCTTGAATTAAGTATGTGTGAGTGTGAATTTTGTTTATAAATCGTAATAATAAGTGTCAGGTCTGAAAAAATGCAATTTACATTTAGTTCTCAAGAATGTGCAGATATGCATTTACTTTATTGCTTCGCAAATGGTCCTGCTACTCTAAACACGCTGTGTCCCAGTTATAGTTTATATGTATGTATATATATATATATATATATATATATATATATATATATATATATATATATATATATATATATATATATATATATGCATTGAAAACGAAACAGACCGATTTGCGTTCATAGAATTTTTTTAAGAAATGCTGAAATATGTCAATTTTAATATTGAGAGGGACATGTTTTGACATAAAACTCAACTTTGTCACATCAACTCCTTAAGGATGGTGATAATAACCCGTATATTTTAAACAGGGAACATGGGCCGAGTGTTACATCATTTGAAAGCTTTTTCTTTTATGAATTCACCAAACAATTTTTTTGTAAGTTTTATCAACTCGTTTAAAATTTATTCACAGTTGAAGATGCAAAAACGCATTTTACTCATTCCGATAAGAAATGTGCTGATAGTCAATATTTTGTTGGTTTGTAAAGAAAAAATTGACTATCAGAAAATTTCTCATCGAAATGAGAGAAATGCGGTTTAGTATTTCAGTTTATCGGTCGATTTGATACTTGATAGTACTAGCGAAAATTAATTTTACAATGGTGTATTCTGTAGAAGAAAGAGTTGAAATAATTACTCTTTTTTCAAAAACGATGACTGTGCCAACCGTACCGCAAATTAGTTTAATGAACGACATCCGAACAGACATGTTAACAGAAAATACATTTTGGAGTTAGTTGCAAAGTTTCGACAAAGTGGTTCAGTAGATTCAGAGATTGAAGTTTTAGGACAAATTGCTGCAGACCCAACTTTGAGCACGAGAAAATTGGCCACTGTTTCAAACATCAAAAGAAGAACTATTCAGCGAATATTGAAGCATCATAAATTTCACCCGTATAATATTAATCTTGTACAACAACTGAATGAAGATGATTTGGATCGGCGGCTGGAGTTTTGTGAAGTTATCACTGCACGAATAGCTGATAACGGGAACTTTCTGTTCAATATCTGTTTTTCAGACGAGTGTACGTTTTTATTAAACTCTACAGTCAATCGTCATAATTGTCGTTATTGGGCAGATAATAATCCAAGAAATTTACACGAAGTCCACACTCAAACTCCATAGAAATTGAATGTCTGGACTGGCATTTTTGGAGACCGTTTAATCGGACCAATTTTTCTTGATGGCAATTTGAGTGGCGAAACATATTTGGAGTTACTAGAAGATATCGTTTACCCTCTACCAATTGACATTGTTGAAAATGATGATCGCTATCAAGAAAATCAATTAGTGTTTCAACAAAATGGAGCTCCTCCGCATTTTTCACAACGTGTTAGGGCGTTTTTTACAGAGAGTTTCCAGAGCAATGGATTGGGCGTAGAGGTGCTATTGAGTCCCTCCCTAAATCACCGGATTTAACTCCTTTAGACTTCTTTCTATGGGGCCATTTAAAGAGTAGAATTTACGCAACAGAACCGGAGTCTGGATGAATTACGACGACGCATTGTTAAAGAATGCCGTCTAATAACTCCACAAATGCTCCAGAATGTCACAGTTTCTTTGGAACACAATTTGTACTTTTGTATGGAAGCTAGTATTCAACAATTTAAACACTTACTTAACTGAATAAACATTTTTGAACGTTTGGTTTTGTTTTTTAGCTTTTTTAACGAAACATTGACTTATTGGTGCATTTATTATCACAATGAATGAAATACATTCTTGCAACTCCAGCTGTGAATAATTTTTAAACGAGTTGATAAAACTTCCAAAAAAATTTGTTTGTTGAATTCAGAAAAGAAAGAGCTTTCAAATGATGTTACACTCGATTCATGTTTCCTATTTAAAATATAAGGGTTGTTATCACCACCCTTAAGGGGTTGATGTGACAAAGTTGAGTTTTATGTCAAAACATGTCCCCCTCAATATTAAAATTTACGTGTTTCAGCGTTTTTTTTTAAATTTCTCTGGACGCAAATCGGTCTGTTTCGTTTTCAATGCGCCGCCCTGTATATATATATATATATATATATATATATATATATATATATATATATATATATATATATATATATATATATATATATAAGACATACTTGGTTCTCGAGTTGAACCGCGTACAGAATTTATTAAAACTCGACGTTTCGGCTCCTGTTTTGGAGCGATTTTCAAGCGGTAAAGGAAATATGTAAGGACATGACCTCTAAGGCCTCAATCTGCCCACTCGTTAGAGCGGTGGACAAAGGTGGGTTGGGTTGTTGTAGCTAGATTACGGGGCCTCAATCTCTCTACTCCCCAAATCTCGCCGGAGATCGTCTCTAAGATCTCAGTGTGTGCAACCCTAGGCCTAAGAGTTATCTGGCCTAGTGATGAACGTACTGAGACACACAGGTTTTTTACATAAAAATAAAAACCAGTAGCTGTTACCGTAATGGACTGATGTAGTTAGATAGCTACGGGCACGTTCTTGGCTTGTGTAATGAGAGCGTATGCCGCAGTTTACCTCGCGGTTTTATGCTCTCCTAAAGATGAAATTGCACAATAAGATCGCCTTGTTTCCAATTGGAACATCATTGTTACGTGACAATATGTTGTGGTGACATTATTTGGTAATTATTTTATAACGCACCTAATTTGTGCGCGGTTCTCTTTCATATTCAATAATAATTTAAGTAACATAAAAGAACAAGGAAATGGTGTGCTAGCAACCAATTTGGTTCATGCGTGGAAAGAAATTTCTTGTGTATCACGAACGTATTAATGACTGGGTGTCTTGTACAACTAATATCATGCAACGAAACTTATTGACGGAGAATTTTGATTGATTATTATGTAGTTATATACAGGATGTTAATGAAATATGTACACAAACTTTTAGGAATTTAATAAATTTTAATTTTAAAGCAAAAATGTCTATAAATGTAGGTCCTAAACGGCTTCGTTTCGAAAATACTGTTGTTAGTTTTTGTAGGCTGAGGAAGTGTCAATGTGGCACGAAATATGTAAAGCATGTTATAACAAAGAACTTAATTTTTTTATTGCCCAGCACAATACAATAAGGTCAATTGTTCCTAAATTAGATTCTGATTTATACATACACACATAAAAATCGACAGTTTTTCGTTAAAACTCGAGTAATATAACGTTTTAGGGTTTATTTATTAGAAAACCTTTAATTTCATCAAACATCTGGTATTCTGTGCTAAAATGAAATTAGGGGTTGAATGTGTGGGGGTGGAATATCGGTGCCAGGAATTTAGAATTTTTTTTGCTAACACGGCGTAAAAAGTCTCAAAACATATAGATAACTTGATTCTGGAATAAAATACGGTCGGTTGGTCTGTCGGTCTGTACGTCTGTCGGTCTGTACGTCTATCGGTCTGTACGTCTATCGGTCTGTACGTCTGTCTGTTAGTAGGGGCAATAACTTTTGAACGAATTGAGATATCATCTTCTAAATTGGTATCCGGTTAGCACTCGACAAAGGCACGCCTCCAATTGTTTCTGGGTAACATCGCTCCAGGGGGTAGGGGAAAAATGAGGGGTGATTTGGTGAAAATTGATATTTTTTCCTTAAAACTCGATTAGTATGACGTTTTAAAAGTTTATGGGTACAGGGATGCGAATATTTTCTTTGTGGTCAAATAATGGGCCCTAAGTGTATTCCATGATCTATCTGAAGAGAATAAATTATCACAGGTATGTGGAAGTTATGATTCAATTACTATTTTAAATAGAACACACTGCATAATATTTTTATATGATACTACATTTTATTTTTGACAAGTGGGTCAAGTTTTGTTCAATTATGACATGTCGGCGGGGAGAAAATTTCATTTTTACTATCTATCTTAGGAGGCTGCGACAAGTGAAAAATGATTGAAAATTATCTAATGCTAATCTCTATAAAAGATAAGGCTTATTAATGGATTAAACTAGATAAATACCTACATTTATTAGTTTTTTATACAGTATGATGGATGTAAATAATATTCCTACTATTAATTATTAACTCTCCACCATACTTTTTGAAGAAAGAACAAATGTGACTCAATATATCATTATTCTCGAATATAAAACAGACAATGAGGGTGAAATGGCAGAGCCGACAGCACCGGTTTGATTATGTTAAGGCACAAGTACCAAAACCTGCTGGGATATCGAAAGGGGAAATAAATTAGAATTTTCATTCCGAATTTATTTCTGAACTCATTATGGCAAGGTCTTTATTCCGAAGTGGATCCCAGACGCACGTTAATTTTAACCAACATAATTTCTTTAGAAAACATTTTTTTTTGTTCAAATTCAGAACAACCATGTAATAAAATTTGTAGCAAAATAAAATGAAACAATTGAATTTATTTAAATATAAATAATTTTGTAAGAAGTTTGAGCTGCAAATCACAATTGATCATTGTATTGTTAAATGTTGTTAATTAGTTTGTAATTAGACACGGTTAGCGGTTTTTGAACCGATATGCAAATTAAATCTTAATTAATTTATGCGTTTGTTCAAATGATAATAAATTGTTACTCAGTCGTTTGTTTAGCAAAACAAAGATACAAATGTGAAGCTTAGATGTTCTATTTTATGTTGAGTTTTGGAATGTGGCCTTCATGACTACGCAATTTTTATTTAGTAAAGATTGTAACCTGTTACGAGCACTTACGTAAATACACTTTGTAGAAGCTAATTAGGGCCTCGGTGGTTCAGTGGTAAGACCGTGTGCTTCTGAACCAAAGGGTGCTGGGTTCGATTGCAGGGTTCTCCTTTCACTTTTTCAGTACAAACTGTAACATTAACATCAACCGAGGTTGTGGCATTGTATTTGAGCAAGTTGAATGTCTGCACATTCCGCCCTTCGGAGGGGGTATAAAGCCGTCGGTCCCGTATCCATGGCACGTTAAAGATATCTATCCGCCTTACAGAAAGGCAGCGGTTTGGCAAAATTTCCAAGATAGTGAGATGAAACTGCTCCCTGTGGTCGGTGATTGGCCATAGTCGCGGAAATAGGCCGACGTTAAAGAAACAATGCACACACATATAGAAGCCAATTCATCACAACATATATTTGACACCTAAAGATCGTTTTGCTAACAAAATTAGCGTCACCAGATAGATGACAAACCCATTTTCATTGAATAATAGATCATAACGAAAGACAGTGGGATAGTGTTTTCGAAACTGAAATAGAAAAATCGGTGGCTAATGAAGTTCAGCTTCCAAAGTCATCTAATCCATTTTGACTAACAACCAGCATTTTTATTGGATTGTACACACTTACAAAGTTTAAGGCATGCTTAAAATTAAAATCATAAAAAAATGCAAAGCCTCCGAAGTCCGACTACTTTTTGGAGCTTGATTTTCATAGCGAATTCATCACATAGCTCCCGTTTAAGGGATATGTTGCCTTGTCCTTATAGCTGTGTCTGTTCATGGAATGCTTGCTTCGTAATCGGGATTTCAGCTCTCAGTTCCTTGCTACATTTACCATCATTCGTAATAATACTCCTGAGGTACGTAAAAGTTATACTTGTTTAAGTCGTAGCTTTATATCCATTATCGTAGTCCTCACTTATCTTTATTACTTTTGCTCTAGAACCATCCAGTACATTAAGTATCCTATGTTATTCTTCCTGCGTTTTTCTATCAGCGCCAGGATATCAGCTTACATTAAGCAATGGAATTTCTGTTTATTTACTTTGATTCCTTTAGCCTATTAATTGTACCTTCGAGCGTGTACAATGGTGTCCCGCAAGATCGCATACTGGGTTCCGTTTTATTTGGAATCTTTGTTACCGCCACTTAACAACTGCTACTATCTCAGGGAAAAGTTTCGGCGAGCTTGTTGCTACTGATAATGCTTGAGTGTCTCAGGTGTCGGATTGGAGTTCACAAAATCTGGTACCTAACACAGAAAACTGGAAATGTTTCTTCTTTTTCCCATTCGATGTATATTCTCTATATTCAAATGTAATCCTATGTGTGAGGTGTGGTTCGATAAGAAAGGATTGGTCTTTGGAATGTTTGGGAATCGATTTGGATTATCACCTATCGTGGGGTGTTTGTGTTGATTATTTGGTGGCTTCTCATGCATATATAAATTATGTATTGTTCCGGTTGAGAGATTCTTTGAGTGTTCAAGTCTAAAATTGTAGTGTCTACTGTGCTGTGCCATACGAATTGTTAGGGGAGGTGTGTACATCTGGTGAGAGTTTTGTTAATGCACAAGAGAATTATTCCGAAGATGTTTGGCTTGCCGATTTTATGATCATGTAGACCAGTTTGTGCAAAATATGACATACTAGCAGTGACGTAAATATACACCTGACTAATACAATTAGTCGCTGGAACGTGGCAGCGACTATCGTGATAACTTTTCAATGTTTTGCCGTCAGTCAGCGATCCGTTGTAGGAAGGACCCTCTTAGGGAGCGACCACCAAAATGGGGAATGATTGTAACGTTACGGCATGGTATCCGCAACTTATCCGGATACGTTCCAATTTAGTAGCCTTCACGTAGCGACGACGTGGCGAAACGGTAACAGCCACTATCACGAAATTTATCACTATCTCCTTTGTCTTGTGCTTTTCTTTGTCTTGCAAATTGTTCTGCAGAATAATATATATCTGCTAGTCTTGTGTTCTTCAGCTATCTTTGTCTTTTGTTCGAATTTCACGTAGCGACGACGTGGCGAAACGGTAACAGCCACTATCACGCGAATTAATCACTATCTCCTTTGTCTTGTGCTTGTTTTTTTTTTGTCTTGCAAATTGTTCTACACAATAATATATCTCTCCTACTCTTGTGTTCTTCAGCTATCTTTGTCTTTTGTTCTAATTACATAGATACAAGCGAGACTACACGCAAATATTAATAATCAACTTTGTGATGCTTTATATTTGGATGTCTTGAGTGTGTAGATCTGAACGAATGCAAGTTTACTGTTGAAATATAATGATTTGTGCATTCAGAAGTTACGCGCCTTTGCCATTTGCAGTTTTAATAAAAAATATATATTACGTTACGTTTTACCAATGGATTTATATGAGTTTTGTTTATTTTCAGTAAACATTACTAGACAAGAATTGTGAAAGTGTAATTCAAAACAATGAGGTTTTACAGGCGTTCATAATAAACAATCTGTTTATTTAAGTTATGTATAATAATAGTGACAATGTTCCCAAGTGAGTATTATGCCCATTTAATTAACTACGGTTTTCACCTCTGAAGTTAACAACCTGTTAAAAATACAAAGAGAGGTTTAGAACTATCTCCCTCCCCCCTTTCTTTTAAAGAGGTAAAACTGGTACAGATTTACCGATAGAAAAAAAGTTAAAGGATAGGCAATCTAAAGGACAACCTATCCATGACGGCGTGTCAGTCAAAAGACCCCGCCTCCTGGAGAAGAACCAGGTATCGTAGCCACTAGTCCTTATCGGAGGGATACTGGAAAATTACAAGGTTGGAAGCCTGACGGACCTCCAACCGACGTTTGCGGTAATAAATTTAAAAGTTTGGTAGTCTGAGGGACTTTACATGAGGAGTGCCTCTAATCCAGCTCCTAGCTGTAGGTAATCTTTATACTCAAAAGATACCTTTGACGAGGCACTACCTTACTTCCAAAAGACAAACTCCAGCGAGCAAACAAAAGAAGAAAAGAATCCTCAGCAATAAAACCTGTAATGGTTAGCAAGTTAAGAGGTTTACTAGTCTGAGGGACTACCAACCTGTAATGGCGAGAGCAAGTTAAAAGGTTGCAAATTCAAGGATTAACAACCCGTCTTACAGCAAGTTAAAACGGTATGGTAAGGTCTGAGTTAACACGGGTTGGTAGTACTTCAGGCTTCCAGCCCTTTAACTTGCTGTAACACGGGTTGGTAGTCCTTCAGGCTTCCAACCTTTTAACTTGCTATAAACACGGGTTGGTAATCCCTCAGACTACCAAACCCTTTTAACTTGCGGTAACACGGGTTGTTAATCCTTCAGATTTGCAACCTTTTAACTTGCTCTCGCCATTACAGGTTGGTAGTCCCTTAGACTACCAAACCTTTTAACTTGCTAACTATTACAGGTTTTATTGCTGAGGATTTTTTCTTTTTTTATTTGCTCGCTGAAGTTTGTCTTGTGGAAGTAAGGTAGTGCTTCGTCAAAGGTATTTTTTGAGTTTAAAGATCACCTACATACAGCCAGGAGCTGGATTAGAGGCACTCTTTATGTAAAGTGTGGGCTCTTTGTGAACTGAAATTGTTCAAGAGCTTAAGAGTCCACATACCAAGGTTTTGAGATTAAAAATTCTGCAGGTCAAATAGATTGTGACCAATGGAGGAGAACCCCCGTACTTTTGCTCTAAAACCATCCAGTACATTAAATATCCTATGTTATTCTTCCTGCCTTTTTCTATCAGCGTCAGTAAATTAGCTTACCTTATGAAATGGAACTTCTGTTTATTTATTTTGATTCCTTTAGCCTATTAATTGTACCTTCGAGTGTGTACAATGGTATCCCGCAAGACAGCATATAGGGTCCCGTTTTATTTCCATTCTTGGTCCCGCCACTTAACAACTGCTACTGTCTCTGGGAAAAGTTTCCAAGAGCTTGTTGCTACTGATAATCCTTGAGTGTCTCAGGTGTCGGATTGAAGTTCACAAAATCTGGCACTTAACACAGAAAACTGGAAATGCTTCTTCTTTTTTCCAGTCGTTGTATATTCAAAGGTAATCCTATATTTGAGATGTGGTTTGATAAGAAATAATTCGTCTTTGGAATGTTTGGGCGTCGATTTGTATTATCACCTATCGTGAGGTGTTTATGTTAATTATTTGGTGGCTTCTCATGCATATAGAAATTATGCATTGTTGCGGTTGAGGGTTTCTTTGAGTGTTCAAGCCTAAAATTGTAGTATCTACTGTGCTGGGCCATACGAACTGTTGGGGGAGGTGTGTACATCTGGTGAGAGTTTTGTTAATGCAGAAGAGAATTATTATATAAGATGTTTGGCTTGCCGATTTTATGATCATGTAGACCAGTTTGGGTAAGATATGACATACTAGCAGTGACGTAAATATACACCTGACTGGTACAATTAGTCGGTGGAACGTGGGAGCGGTTATCGTGATAACTTTTCAATGTTTTGCCGCCAGTCAGCGATCCGTTGTAGCAAGGATCATCTTAGGGAGTGACCACCAAAATGGGAAATGATTGTAACGTTACGGCGTGGTATCCGCAACTTATCCGGATACGTTTAAATTCCGTAGCCTTCACGTAGCGACGACGTGGCGAAACGGTAACAGCCACTATCACGGGATTTATCACTATCTCCTTTGTCTTGTGCTTGTTTTTTTTTGTCTTGCAAATTGTTCTACACAATAATATATCTCTCCTACTCTTGTGTTCTTCAGCTATCTTTGTCTTTTGTTCTAATTACATAGATACAAGCAAGACTACACGTAAACATTAATAATCAACTTTGTGATGCTTTATATTTGGATGTATTGAGTGTGTAGATCTGAACGAATGCAAGTTTATTGTTGAAATATAATGATTTGTGCATTCAGAAGTTACGCGCCTATGCCATTTGCAGTTTTAATAAAACTCATATATCACGTTACGTTTTAGCAATGGATTTATATGAGTTGTTGTTTATTCTTATTAAACATTACTATACAAAAATTGTGAAAGTATAATTAAAAACAATGAGGTTTTACAGACGTTCATAATAAACAATCAGTTTATTTAATTTATGTATAATAATAGTGACAGTGTTCCCAAGTGAGTATTATCCCCATTTAAATAACTATGGTTTTCACCTCTGAAGTTAACAACCTGTTAAAAATACAAAGAAGGTTTAGAACTGTCTCACTCCTCCATTCCTTTCAAAGAGGTAAAACTGGTACAGAGTTACCGATAAAAAAATTAAAGGATACGCAATCTGAAGGACAATCTATCCATGACGGCGTGTCAGTCAAAAGACTCAGCTTCCTGGAGAAGAACTAGCCACTAGTCCATATCGGTGGGCTACTGGAAAGTTAAAAGGTTGAGAGCCTGACGGACCTCCAACCGACGTTTGCGGTAATAAATTTAAAAGTTTGGTAGTTTGAGAGACTACCAACCCGTTGACAAAAAAAAGGTGGCTGCCTGAAAGACCACTAACGGGAGTTCCCCTCCATTGGTCACTATCTATTTGACCTGCACAATTTTTAGTACCAAAATCTTGGTGTGTTGACACTTAAGCTCTCTAACAATTGCAGTTCACCCAAAGCCCACACTTTACATAAGGAGTGCCTCTAATCCAGCTCCTAGCTGCAGGTAATCTTTAAACTCAAAAGATACCTTTGACGAAGCGCTACGTTACTTTCACAAGACAAACTCCAGCGAGCAAACAAAAGAAGAAAAAAATCCTCAGCAATAAAACCTGTAATGGTTAGCAAGTTAAGAGGTTTGGTAGTCTGAGGGACTACCAACCTTAATACTGGGAGCAAGTTAAAAGATTGCAAATCTAAAGTATTAACAACCCGTTTTACGGCAAACTAAAAGTGTATGGTAAGGTCTGGGTTAACACGGGTTGGTAGTCCTTCAGGCTTCCAACCATTCAACTTACTGTAACACGGGTTGGTAGTCCTTCAGGCTTCCAACTTTTTAACTTGCTATAAACACGGGTTGGTAATCGCTCAGACTACCAAACCCTTTTAACTTGCCGTAACACGGGTTGCTAATCCTTCAGATTTGCAACCTTTATACTTGCACTCTCCATTACAGGTTGGTAGTCTCTCAGACTACCAAACCTTTTAACTTGCTAACCATTACAGGTTTTATTGCTGAGGATTTTTTCTTCTTTTATTTACTCGCTGAAGTTTGTCTTGTGGAAGTAAGGTAGTGCTTCGCCAAAGATATCTTTTGAGTTTAAAGATCACCTACAACTAAGAGCTGGATTAGAGGCACTCCTTATGTAAAGTGTGGGCTTTTGGTGAACTGAAATTCTTCAAGAGCTTAAGAGTCCATACACCAACGTTTTGAAATTAAACATTCTGCAGGTCAAATGGATGGTGGCCAATGGAGGAGAACCCCCGTTAGTGGTAGATGTTTAGAATCGTCTCAAAACCCTTAAGTTTCAGCTTCATCCTCTCACTAATATGTTTCCAGAAAATTCATTTTAAATAGACCATTTCTCTAATGCTTTGGCAGTAGTTTTAGTTATAGAATTTATCGTTTAATGGTCTCTATTTTTAGCGAATTTCCGTAAAAAATTCGTTAATAAGGAGGACGCCTTTTTTAAATTTTGAAAATATTTCTTAAAATGAGCGCTGTCTAGGCTCCCTAGAATCCAGCTACGGGGTTAGTCTCAGTATTCATCTATTTTCATATATACAGGGTGCCTTATTTTTACGGTAAAGCTCAATATATCCATTATTATACAAGATACGAGAAAAAAATGTTACATCGTCTCTGCTATATAGGTTATACTGGTAGCCAAATTGGATGCCTGCTTTTATTAAAAAAGGACATATTAGCTATTAAAAATATTTTTATGAAAATGCGCTACTCTATATATATATATATATATATATATATATATATATATATATATATATATATATATATATATATATATTACATCATTTGCACGTACCTACTAAACTACCTACTACTAAATATAATAATTTTCTTTTTACTTTTATAGATTTTCTTCAGTTTCCTGTTTAAAAAACCAATTAGAAATTTGCCATAGTTAATCAACTTAACCAGACTTCTTATTTATATTGATAATTTATTTTTAAACAGTATGGAATACAACTCTCAAACAAACCCTCTGCCACTGTTGACGAGACGACTATGGTGGGCTCTAGGTTGGTTCTTTTTGGCTTCACTTTCTGGCCGCTACGAGTGGTCCCTTTATTCCCTTGTCTAAGACTTATTCTATGTTGAAATAATGAATGAAACATATTTGACTGGGGACAAATGACAGGTTACAATCAATATCAGATCGGTAATTTTAGGTTATCTCTTTTGTAGTGATGGGAAAAACGATTATTTTCTGTTAACAGTTGAAGCCGTTAACGTTATTTAATAATAACCGTTGAAAATAACGGCTTCAGTTATTTTAAACTAGATAGTCGATCGACAGTATCCTACATTCCCAAAGCTGTGAGCGAGAGCGAGCACACTAGTATAAATGCATTGTATTTTTACCCCGTTATTTCACGTAGTGTATAAATCTCAAATTTTGTCGATATGAAAAGGAAACAAAGAGTTAAGAAATTATAATAAGCGTGTCGTAAATCTTTTGCCACTCTGAAGTGGAACTTTTAGAAATCAGAAAGGAGTCTTATATTAGTATTTACTTAGATGTTTTAGGAATTATAAACTAGTCATTACTAACAAATTTATTTTATGAGGGGTCTTTACGTAAATGTCAATGCCACAGCAAGAATCAATAAATATCATTATTTATCACGTCTTGGGACGTTAGACGTTATAACTTTTATTGCTACATAGGGAGTGATTCTAAGAACTCCATAACATAACGCAGCTCATAAGAGTTTTGAAAAAAATTGGAAGATATATAGTATTAATTGTTTATTTACTTATTTTAATATTCGTTGTTTTAAAATTAGTTTCAAAAATTTCAAAGGGCTGTAACTTGGAGGAGAAGGGGTTTCAAGAAAAACTTAATAAAAAGACACCCCATATTTTTCTCCAAAGAATCACCCTGTGAAATTTTTCGCATCAATTTGGAAACAACCTATATATATATATATATATATATATATATATATATATATATATATATATATATATATATTCATTTAATTTTTTATATTTAAATGTATATAAATTTAAATAAATAAGTACTTTAATTTCACGTGAAATAACCCTATTTTGCGTTGTCTATAGTGAAAGTAATAACACGTTTTTACAGAAATTCATCTTTTCACCCAACATTTTTTATTATTAAATATTTGGCTTTACATACTAGTGGGAAACTCAGCTTTTCAGTTTAACAGAATAACTCTGTGTGGTAGTGTCCGTATGCCGTATCCCCATCAACAACCGGTTAAAGTTAAAATTTAACCGTTTTATTGTACCGAAGATCGTACGTCCCTAAAGCTCTGAGCGAGAGCGAGCACACTAGTATAAATAATAATGTTATGAAGTACAGTCCGCTCTATACTGTATAACCATACATATTTAGCATTCCCAATCTCAAGGCTATTCATCCCGTTAAATAGTTAAATAACAGTTGCCGATGAAAAGAGATGTTTATTCATCGAACCTAGTTGCAGTAGAACTGAAACAGACACGACTCCGAATTCTACTTTAGTGTAAAAAGCGTTACTTTTTAAGCCGTTATTTTTATAAATCCATAACTGGCGGTTACCGTTACGGCTCGGTAACCGTTTAAAAATAGCTGACAGTTAAATAACGACCCATCACTACTCTTTTGTCATTTATGTTGTTGAGGCGGCAAATATCAGCAAAAGCTATTCTGCAGTAAACTGACAACGCTGCTGCTTAAAAAACGTTTTATGTCATAGTTATATCACAATAAGGCACAGCACAACAAGACAGTTATGGTGTGGTCATATCTCATAACAAAAACTACGTAAAAATATTATTAATAGTCAAAAACTCATTGTATCTACAAAAAGTTGACAATGAAGATTACTTACAAATACAGGCCAATATGCTAAAATTATATGGCTACCTACATACATATTCACTAATGATTTTCTTATTAAGTAGAAGTCTATTATTAGATACAGGTGCACGTAACACAAGTCGAGAAAATTCAAGCTAGTGCCGCTAGTGGCAATGAAGAGTGAAAGGCGTCAAGTCAGCAGGTTAAAGTGCTTTATAAATTGCATGATAATAACTCACCGCTGTTATTATGTTCATTATGTTATTATACAATTTATTCACTTTTTTATTTCTGAATGTTTCGGATTCTTCATGCTCAATTAATACAGTGACCCATTGAAGAAAATTCTTGATTACCGTAAATAATCAGCTGTACTCGATGAATTTTATCAATGCTCTTTTCGTTTGTATATGCTATGTTATTAATTAAAGATTCAGGAAGACTTTCACGTTTTAATTTTACTTCCCTTATGTCGTTATCTTTGTCTACTTCCTGCTACGTATTTCTTTTAGGTTCTTTGCCTAAATGTTGCCAATTTTGACGTTTCAAATCGCGCCTTTTTACGTTTTGAGGAAATTTTTTTTTCTTTAAATGCCTCTAACTTTTTTGTCTCTAAACTTACAGACCTAAATTTTAGTAAATTGTTCACCTTATATATATATATATTATATATATATATATATATATATATATATATATATATATATATATATATATATATATATATATATATATATAACATTTAAACTAACCCTGGATATGGTTTCTAGGGGGCATAGTTCGCGCTCATTTGAAGACATTTTTTCTAAATTCAAAAGTCGGGATCTCCTCGCTAGTGATTTTTTTAAAGAAAATTCACTAAAACAAGCACTTGTGAAACCACGGGAAAAGTCTACGACTATTAAACATGGAACGGTTTCACTAAGTTAGGGCATGAACAAGCAACCAGATATGCTATTCAAATTTAATTAGTCTTAAAACTTTAATCTCCTCTTTGTCTTATTATCTTTTATACAAAAAGTCGCTAAAAATTCATCAGAATAACAGCAATCTGATTCGATAACGGTAAAGTGAAATGAGACTAAAAAAAATTGAAAAAAGTAAATCACTAACTAAGATTCGAACTCGTCTTGCAGGAGTCAATTGAATTTGATGATCCGATGTATACGGACTTAGGCCACTGAGCTATGCTCTACATGTGTCTACTAGCAGCTATATCCCGCAATACATTGGTTCAATATTTTAAAATTTACACAAAACCATTTCGATTTATAATAGATTTTTTGCTCATATTATAACGAAATCAAGAGAAATAACGACTCAGACACATATCTAGGAGTCATTTCGTCTAGTATTTTTGCTTCCATTCGTACTCAATAAATTTTGAGGTTTTAAATTTCTTGAATTAGATTTAATTAATTAAAAATTAATTAACCTCTAACTTTTTGTCTTTTAAGATATATATCTAAATTTTGGTACACATAAATCAGCTTACTAAATTTGGCTGCCCTTACTTTGTTATTGCCGGAGATACATATTTGTTTCGAACGAAAACAAAATTTTCCGGGAAACCCTGGGCCGATTTTCCTGATTAACGAAGTTGTTCAAGCCACTTGCAAAAGGAAGGTATGTGCCAAATTTTATCACAAACGGATCATTATTCTTTGAGTTATCGGTGTGATACATTTATATATATATATATATATATATATATATATATATATATATATATATATATATATATATATATATATATATATATATATATATATATATGTGTGTGTAAATTAAAACTGACCCTGTATATGGGTTCTAGGGGGGCTAGCTCGCGGTCATTTGAAGAAATGTTTTCAAAATTCAATAGTCAAAATCTCCTGATTAGTGAATTTTTTTAAAGAAAATTCCCTAAAAAGAGAACTACTTACGTAGTAAAATAAATTCCAATCCTAAATGAACGGCAAATGTATTTAGACATACTTGGCATGTTAGAAATTAGGCGGCCAAATTAAAGACGCTTCAAGAGAATAGTGTTATATAGTGAAAGAGAAGATTCAGGCAAAAATAAAGCCACAGTTGTATAATAGGACAAATGGTTCTATAAAATGATGAATACATATCACGTCACCAACAGAACACTAATGGTGATAATTTAAGTAAAGCCACCAAATATCGCGATAATACAAGCCTACATTCCGACATCACAAAGCAAGTTTTTAATGAGTGATTTTAATGCAGTGGCGGGGAAGTTTGGAATACAACAGATTAAGCTAAAGGGAGAGAGGCCCATAGATTTCTGTGAAAGATCATGGTCTATTGAGTCAGCCTAGGGAGGTTAGGTGTGGTGTTCCGCAGGGAACGGTATTGGGTCCCATTCTTTTCAACTTATACATGAGTGATCTGTTTGATATAGAAACGAGGGGGAAAATCATTAGCTACGCAGATGACACGGCACTCGTATATTCCGGGGAAACTTGGCTTAGTTTGAGGGATGTAATACAGGAAGATTTTAAGGAAATAATGTATTATTGTGATGAAAAGAAATTGACAATAAATTTTGAGAAAACCAGTATTATGTTTTTCAGGCACTTTGAAAGATACGGACCAAATTATAATGGGATAGTGGTGGAAACACAAGACCAGGTTATAGAAATAAAAGCGACAAATTCGGTGAAATACTTAGGAATAGAGATAGACTCTGGTTTGAGGTGGAACAGACATACAGAAACGCTGAAGAAAAAACTCAGATCGCTGATACCAACATTTAAATTTTTCAGAGATTTGGTTAGCAGGCGACAATTGTTAGTTATGTATGATGCATTAGTTCAGCCCCTGTTAGCATACGGAATAATAGCCTGGGGTGGAGTTACGAAAAATTATTACACGCAGCTAGAGATAGTTCAGAAGTGGCTGATAAAGGTAATCTTTAACAGGGAAATAACCTATCCTACAGATCTTCTTTTTAAAGAGTCTGGGATTTTTGATTGTCGGCAACTCTTTGTGAAGTGGTTGCTGGTGTTTTGCTCAAAATGTTCTTATTTGCTACCTCCCATAAACCACGAATACGCGACGAGAAGTAGAGATGAAGGCGCATATGTACCCAAATGTGCAAAGACAATAGGCCAGCGCAGTTTTGTTTATCTAGGTCCCAGGATATTTAACGAGGCGCCCAGGCACCTGAAGCGGACAAATATGTCAAGGGCTTTGTTTGCTAAGGGAGTGGCGAGTTGGATTGGAGAAATGCCCAGATTGAGAGCACATCAAATGGTGGACTTCAAAAACTGGTACAACACAGAGTGACCAACAGTGACTTGTAAATGGCCTGCCACTGCATTTGTTGGAGAATGTTTGCTGTTTCACTTGCTTGGGTAGTGTCTCGGTACACAGACAGCATTTCTCAGTGGGTGAAAAGAGGTGTGCGCGCGCGTGTGTGTGTGAGTGTGTGTGTGTGAGCGCGTGTGCGTATATGCGATGAGGAGGTGCAGGTGTGTAAGCGCAGATAGGTGTACATGTGGCCATGCGCCTGTGAGGATATATAAGAGGTCAGTAAAGTATGGGTAGGTATGCACAGATGTGTGTGTGCGAGTGTTTGGGATTGTGTGGATGTGTGTGTGTGCGTGCATGTGGGTGGGTATGGATGGAGGTGTACCTCAGTGTATGCATGTGTATGTATAGATTGTGATATGATGTAGCAATGTTTAGTTTGCAGTCTAGTAATATTCATGTACTGTCAACCCACGCACAAGTATAAAAATACTTTTGTGGGAGGATTTGTTTATTGGATTCTTGATTGTTTTATTAACTGCACATTATTTGTAGTCTGATTTATTGTAATTATTGCCCAATAAACTGTTATTATTATTATTATTATTATTATTATTATTATCTATTACGCACACAATGTTTGAAGTGTCAAAGATAGGGCGATATTGATGGAAAGCACCAGAGGTGCGCACTATGCACCGTTACGTGACAATAAGAGGTAAGCAAGGAAGAGCAAACCCTGATGTATCCCCTCACTGCAATAATGAGCGATAAAGCCATAAAGTCAGATTATCCTTATTTAATATATATATATATATATATATATATATATATATATATATATATATATATATATATATATATATATATATATATATATATATATATATATATATATATATATATATATATATATATATCAACGACTTCTCAATGGAAACATTGAGGTGGCTAGCAAAGAGGAAATTATTTAGGAATTGCTGGTTGTGTTTTATTTAATATTGTCTCCTACATCAAGTGTGTCACAGGATAAATCGCTGTATAGCAGGTACTGTTGTTTCCAGTAAAAGAGGTGTGTCTTTCTTTTCCAAGGGCGGATTCTAGTAGAGCAGTTGGCTATAATCGTCTTTTGTTGGTGCAAAGACTTACCGGAAAAGACTTTCAGAAGTGGTATTTGGTGTTGGCAACAGAAACTCATCACGAATGGTACTAGACTGGCGTAGTAGTAGTAGTAGTAGTAGTAGTAGTAGTAGTAGTAGTAGCAGTAGTAGTAGTAGTGGTGTCGAGGCCAACGCCAAGCAAGTAGGCCACCGTGGGCCCCTTTTGCCAACCTCAGCAACCCAGCAACCATGCTCTACTCCTCCTAGGTTCCGTCGCCAAACCGCCTCGACCTCAAGATGAAGGCCGTAACGGTCTTCAATTGGACGATAATTATCTGATTCATCTGCAGAGTCCTCGATCCGAAGAATTCTGCTCAAAGACTGCCAAAAGTCTCGCATTCGCACAGGTAGTGGTAGGACGTTTCCTCATCCTCGCCGGATTCCTGACAAATGTGATCCCTCTCTACGGCTATCAAAGTGAGGTGTCTTCTAAGGGCGCAGTGGCCTGTGAGCACCCCAAAGATGCGGCAAAGCGTAGGTCGACTCCTTCCCAGTAGCCAGACAGCTTTATCTCTGTCCGGCCCCTCCACGAAGTCCCTCGCCTGTCTGCAGCCACCAACCGATCCCCAGTGCCTCTTCATTGCTTCCTCGGTCCACCTGTCTAAGGCGACGGAGACCGACTTCCTTATACCTATGGCCGGCTCCGGGCCACAGAACGGCCGCCGCGAACCAAGCCTTGCGAGATTATTCGCGACCTTATTCCCCGCCACGTCACAGTGTCCGGGAACCCACACTAGTTGTACCTCCTTTGTCCTGGTTAGCGCTCTAAGGGCGTCAGCGCACTCCTGAAACAGTGTAGACCTGATTCTGGCCGCGCAGACTGCCCGGAGGACTGCCTGGCTGTCCGAGCAGATGTACACACATTTCTGGGGACTCCTCTTCACATCCTGTCTGTTGGCCACAGACAGGATAGCGTACACCTCTGTTTCGAATGCTGTGGTATATGCGCCAAAGGCATAGCTCTCGCGCACCCCCAGGCCCTCGATGTATATTCCTTCCCCGGAAGATTGTTGGTCCTCCAGCCGCGATCCGTCGGTGAAACAGACCAGGCTTGCGGGCTGGAATTCAACCTTCATTTTCCCTCCACTGATCCCTACTGGGGATCCTGAGGGTGTATGGCCTAGTCAACCTAATATAATCCTCGGCATCTCGCACCTTTATGGCGGAAATCGGAATTTCACACGCGAACCAAATTTGGTTGCCCTTACTTTGTTATTTACGGAGATATTATTTTTTTTTAGAAAGAAAACACAAAATTTTCCGGGAAAACCTGGTCTGATTTGCCTGGCTAACGAACTTATCCAAGCCACTTGCAAACGGAAGGTACTCATCAAATTTGATCAAGGTCGGTCCATTATTTTTTGAGTATATATATATATATATATATATATATATATATATATATATATATATATATATATATATATATATATATATATATATATATATAAACACAAATCTCCGCATTAGCGAATTAAAAAAAATCGCTAATAAGAGTTACTCATATCATTTTATTTATAGCAAAATGTTCTTTATTCGTTACTCCCCTAAGACCTTAGAAAATAGGTAAAATGGCTTCCAAAAAGAGAGTAGAGTACGCCAAAATTCTGGACTTTTTGGGCGACCATTAAAAAAAAGTCATGTACAAATGACCCATTGTGGGGGGAGCCCTGAGAGGTCAGGCCTCTATAGGACTCATTAAACAATCTGCAATCAAGCTTCGACACAAATTGTTAGTAAACCAGAATATTTATTACCAAGTATTAGAAAACAGGTCATCGCTTTAATGATTATTACATAATAACATTTATTTTTATAAGATTAAGTCAACTGTTAAGAAGAGTAGATAAATTATGTATTTAATTTACATCTTAGATGATCATTTTTAGCAATATTCATTATGTAATAACTTAGGAACGGGTTTATGTAGTTATGTTAGTTACTTTCAAATTCAAGCGCAACACACTTTTTGTCAGGAAAACTAATTATAGTCATACATTGCGAGTTTGTATCTTGGTATAAATTCACTTAAGTAAATACAGCTTTTTTTTCTAAAATGCCGGTACACGTCGATTGGTATTTTCAGTTGTGGTCTTCAAAAAATATATATGATGCAGAGTAATCCAAATTTAAAGTATGACCTCAGTGATTTAAAAAAAAATGGATATCCTAGTTTTTTGTTCACTCTTTCCACAATACATGTCAAGTTACACAAAGTGAGAAAATTTTAAACTTTTATCTCTTGCCTTTAGATACATTTTATTATTTTAAGAACAAAATTCTAAATACACTTTATCCAAATACGTTTTCTTCTTTTTTATCGTATCTTCTCTTTTAGGTAATTTTTATTTTAAAACAAATCACTAATAGAGAGGTCTCGATGGTGAGACTTTTAAAAATTGTTTTAAATGAGCGCGAACTAGGACCCTAAAAGTCATATCCGGGGTCGGCCAGTTTCAATTTTTATATGTTTATATAATATAAACATTCCGGTTAGACCGGAAGTAGCCATCAACTTTGCTAATTTAAATAGAATGCCCTATTTTTTATTGCATATTCGAATCCTTCATTATATTTTGTGAGGATTTATATTAGGCTTTCCTATACCTATCTTCAACTTTTTCATAGATAATGTGATTTTTGTACGTTTTGCGGAACTTCTATGCTCATATATAACACTTTGTATTTCACATGCATTTAAAGATAAAAGGCTGGAATTTAGAATACTATAACTTCTAGGATCAGGCCTTTATATTATCTACCTAAAATTTACCTTTATCATGCAGAGTGTTTTAAATTTAAAGACCAACTTACACATATTCAATGTTGCAAAAGTCATTTTTTTCAAACGGTGCACCTGTATATTATTAAAAATTCGAGTTCTAAATTGAATTCTACACCGGTTTCATATAAGTTTTCCTATACCTATCTCTTACGAGTAACTTGCTACTAGAGTTTTTAGGTAACAAACTCCTTTTTTAGAGAATATACATTACGCTGCACAATAAAGGCAGCGGTGGCTGTCAGAAAACAGAATTTTGACAACACATGAATTCTAAACCGTCATTTATATTTAAAAGTTATTCTGAGTGTGTTTGTATTACTCACGTTATATAAATAATAAGTCAATAAAAATGCAGAATAGTGGAGAGTACTCTAATATGAATATTTTAAATTTATTTTATATTCATGGGAAATGCAATCGGATTGTAAACAGAACATGCAGGATGTTTAACGAGAGGTATCCCACTCTATCGGCAATGACTAGAGGAAAATTAGCAAGGATAGAGGAACGATTTAAATTGACTGGACATGTCAAAACTACACGACATGATCCAAAGCCAGTAACTGAAAATCAAGACAATGAGATAAACGTTTTGGATTATTTTCAAGTTTACCCGCGTAGCTCTATTCCTTCAGCTACTCAAGCTTTGGGAATATCAAGTTTATCTGTGCATAAAATATTGAAATCTCATAAAATGCACCCATATTCAGAAATAGTACTACAAGGACTTTGACCTGGTGACCATTTAAAAAGAGTGGTATTCTGCGAACACATGTTTCTGAATATTCAACAAGTTGGGAATTTTCTCTCTAAAATTATCTGGACCGACCAATCGAAATTTAGAAGGGAAAGAATTGTCAATAGGAGAAATAATCATTTTTGGGCAAGTGAAAACCCTAATATATT